>CM053511.1:36395579-36458433 GCA_028627145.1 Eidolon dupreanum
GAGATTAAACAAACTGCAGTTTCTCCCTAGAAATGTTATGCCCCTTTGAGAATAAAAGTTTTAGCAGATGATGCTCCCTTCCTGTGAAGAGGCTTGTGAAAGGAAGCCGAAAAGCTACTCATTTATATACTGTAACAAAGCAGAACCTCCAGAAAAATTTCTATCATATAAATTAGCCTTTAAAGTTTGAAAGTAATAAGAATTTATATTTGAATCTAATCAATTTTGAGTTAATTTTTGTGTCTGGGGTGAGAGAGTATTCTACTTTCATTCTTTTGCATATGGCTGTCTAGTTTTCCCAACACTATTTATTGAAGAGACTGTTCTTTCTCATTGTATATTCTAGTCTCTTTTGTCATAGGTTAATTATTGTGTATGTTTGGATTTATTTCTGAGCCTTTGATTCTGTTCTATTGATCTTTTTGTCCCTTTTTATGCTAGTATTATGTGATAGCTTTCTATTCTCATCTGAGTTTTGCTCTCTCAGTTTACCTATTTCTTCAAGTTTCTGATATTCTTTTATTTCCACTGATTTGAAGATGACATGAAGGAAGTACTCTATAAATGTGGGAGGGCTTGTCAAGGACCAAGCTTTGTTTTTGAATAATAGAATAAAGAGTTGCCCTTTATCCAAAAGTCCCTAAATATGCTCTAATTTTCTCCAGAATGACAATATCCTTGCTAACTTTCCTAGTTCTTGCCAAATAATTTAATCAATTGCCTTAGGTAAATTTCTTCTTTTTTGTCCCAAATAGTATGCCCCTGGTTGTTGCACATTTAAATATGAGTGTGGAAAATTCGTTGATAACTGGGAATTCCAAGTGTTGACTTTTAATAATTTTTTTCTCTTTTCTACCTAATTTCTCATCCCTGTCCTTTATCATACTTATAGTTTCCAAATAGCAAATCGAATGGCAGCCTAGACTTCTGCCTAGAAAATTTGGCCATCCTTCTATTATAACACCTTCCCTCCCCACCATCTCAGCAGACAACATGTTTTTCATTTGATTTTCATCTACCAGAAAGTCATTCTCAGAATTCTCTATTACTCCTCAGTTTTATTCTGTGGGTATGGAATTATAAATGTGTCATTTCTTCTTTATAATTTTAAAATGAGCTTTTGGTAGTTACTACCTAGTTTTTTAAAATTTGTATTTATATAAAATAATTCAAATAATAATAATATGAAATTAATATTTATTAGATGCATAAAATGACTCACATATATTGAGTTCTTACCTATAACAAGTCTTTTATTATATAATTTACAAAGTTTATCTCACTTAGTCCACATAACAATTCTGTGAGCTTATCACCTTCATTTATAAGCAATGAGGTGAATACTTAGAAATGTTTAGTGTGATTGTTTTAGAGAGCCTGCAAAGATAGCCATCATTCATTCCTCCCCCAACTTCTTTGCAGATGTGTTAAGAGGTAACTTTAATTTTTTAGTTTATAACTTGGCCTTGAGCCTTACTTTGACCAACAGACTTTGGCAGAAGTAATGCTGTGCCAGATCTAGTCTTAGACTTTAAGAGTTCCGGAAGTTTTATGGGGAAGCCAACCACCAGGCTCTAAATAAGTTCAGGTTGAAATATTGAATAGAGAGACACCATGTGATAGAGAAAGAGAAGGAGGAAAACAAAAAGAAAGAGAAAGAGAACAAGAAGAGCCTGAGAGAGAGAGAGAGGGTTGCAGGGGAACACTGATGCACCTAACATGTGAGTGAAAACATAAGTGAAGACCTTTTGGCTTTTCTAAGTTAGTACAATCACCAGTTAAACAGTTGTATAAACGACCGGTCCAATGACTCATGGCCACAAGAATTGCTCACGTGAACCCTGCTCAAATTCCTGACCTACAAAAGTATAAAAAAATAATTAATAAGTTGTTATTATTTTAATCCACTAAGTTTAAGGGGGATTGTTATACAGATATAGGGAACTGAAATCTTAACCTAAATTCACAGAGCTATTTTATACAAAACTGGAAGTTTTCCAAAGTATATCTGAATCCAGAGTTTGAGCTTTTAACCAGCACTCCAACTTACCTTATATTATTATAACCTGAGTACACAGTAGATGGATTGAAACCGTTGTTAAATTCATTGTTCTTCATAATAAATAAAACATAAATAGAATATGAGAACACTTCCCATGCAGCAAAATAACCTACAAAGTGGCTAAAATCCAGACAAATATATAAAAAATCAATAGGATCACTAAGGATAGCAAGAAAACAATTGAAGAAAGAAGAAACACATGAAATTGAGAGTAATTATTTAAAAACCTAGATTTATCTCACTCTAGCTGTCCTAAAGATCCTTCCCAAGTTATATAATCAATATTTCTCTCCTAAGATATTTCTTCATTATGTATCTCAAAGAGTCTGCAATCTTCTTATATTCCTGTGATAAATACTGAAGAGAGGGATTCAGCACCATTTTTCATCATTTGACTACCTTCTGAACACTCTCATTTGGCTTTTCTCTTACCCATAGCCCCAGAGAATTTCTGATGTGACTTTGTTTTGCTCATACATAAAAATGTGCTTGATTTGGTTCTACTAATGAAATACTTCTGAAGAAACTTGATGACACAATTATGCCATTAATTTTTATTAGATATATAATGCATTAACTACTTTAAAGAACTTTCACACTTATACTATCATGAACAGACAATTTTTTAGAACAAGACACAGTTAAAATAAATAAAGAATTGCATCGAGTTTCTTAAAGCAAGCTTGTAATGCAGGGCCAATAAGTATTGACCTCATTTTGTAGAAAATTACATCGAAACACAGGGCCAAAAAATCTAAGCAGCCAGTTAAGCCAGCTGGTCAGCCCAGAGCTGCACCAACACCAGGCTTCAAAACTCCTCTACCTTTACACTATTTTGACATCTGATACAGTGTGAAATATAGTCTATGCCTTTCTCAGCACCTCACCACTGATCTTTGTTGTCATTTTTCTGATGATATAGTCAAAAATTGAATGGAAACACTTGACTCTGATAATTAATTCTCTATTGACAGTAAATAAATATCTCAATCCACTTATTTCACAAATATTTGTTGTCTTAGAAATAAAGGAGTAATGAAAGTACTCTAATCTCTAGGAGGTTTCTATCTAGTGGATGAAAAAATAGACACAAGTCAGTGTGAAGACATACATGAAATTTATATTCAAAGTAGGATGAAAGCACTGAAAAAGATTGATTTTACTAAATAATATATACATCTGATTGCTTAAATTTTAGAATATCTGAACACATAAATATATTTCTTCAGCCAAATAAGACCTCGAAAGTTGCTTCTAAAGAGTACAGGACATGTATTCCTGGGATTTAAAAAATTTGTGTTTTGTTTTACTATATCTGACAGCTTGAATGCAGAACTTCTAACAACCATAAACCATTGTAGTGCAATGTAGTTTTGGGAATTTGTTCTAAAGTGAAAACTCTACTTGACCATTTCCCACTTGTCTAAAAAGAGTTATTATGAGCTATATTCTCTTGCAAATGTGACCATGGTGGGGAAAAAAACAAACAAACAAAAAAAAAAAAACAAAAAAACAAGGGTAACCAGAGCAGACAGTTATCAGTAAATATTGTAAAACACTAGATTGCCCAAGATTTTTCTTAACTTGAAATTGAGAGAGGATATTTTGATAGACTGCATATGTGTATACTTCTTAATTTAGAATTATAGAAAAGTAGGTGTAAACCTCACCACTCAAACACAGAAATGGATATCTTATTTTCTTTGCAAAAATCATTAAACTCAAATGTGAAAGAATATTTGCTATCAGTTATTTTTAGATCACCAACAAACATAAAATTATCAGTTTGTCAATGAGATCACTGCAATTACAAGAATAAAACCAAAGAAAATGTTAAAAAATTAAATATAATGGGCACTGAAATACTATTTTCTAAAGGATTAAAATCTTACTTTGAAATGCTATTGGCAAAAACTCCTGGTGCTGTGTTAAATGAATATATGTCTGTATGCAGTTCAACAAGAAAGGCTGTTTGGTATAGAAAAACAGCATGAAATCAGGAGACAAGGGCTTTCTTCTTCACCCCGATAATTTGCTTTGATTATTTAGCCAACTCAATTTTTCTAGGATTCAATTTATGCCATGTTAGACAATTAACTTCATGATTTTCGAAACCATTCTACTAGATAGAAAAAAGTAACTGAGATATAATAGAGTTACACACTTGGAATAAGGCCTACATTGAAATTTTGTGTCAGGAAATTTATGAGCTCATCATAGGCAAGTCATTTCAAATATCAAAGCTTCAGTTTTGAAACATTCAATTATGGACAATGATACCTAAATTCTCAGTGTTTTCTAACTCAAAGACAATATTTTTTTGAAAGAAGATGTTTTAAAAATTCATTACAGCTCAATACAAGTTTACTGATTGTTCATCAATTAATTATATGATGTCACCAATCATTCTTATTGCACAGTTGTCTCTATTGATGGGCTTAACTTTGACTTGCTCATATTTCTTAGTGTTATGACTCACAAGCATGAGGACTGAAATACTGTATTATGTTGTAAAGGTCCATTTGCATCTATTTAAAAAATGCATATTGGAAAAGTAAAATCAATATCTTGCCTCTAGTCAGAAAGAATATCATAATTAAGAATATCATAACTGTAATAAAGACTAAAAATGATACAAATAAAGTTTTCTTTTTACTAAAGAATTTCTGCTAATATTTCTAGCAATATAAGTCTACTGACAACAAAGTCTTTCAATTTTTATTTGAGAAAGTATACTTTCTTTGGTTTTGAAAAATAAGTTTTCAGGGTACAATACCTTAGGCTGGTGAATTTTTTTCTGTTAACACTTCAAATATTGCTCTCCATGCTCTTCTTGTTTGTATTGTTTCTTAGGAGAAGTCAGATATAATCTTTGTTTCACTATGAGTGCTTTTTTCCCCTTTTAGCTTATTTAAAAATTTTCTTATTTTTAAATTTCTATAATTTGAAATAATTTGTTGAGCTCTTTTTTGGTATTTATCCTGATTGATGTTCTCTGAGCTTAACATTAATTTGAGAAAATATCCAGTCATTATTTTTTAAACACTTCTTCTATTCAATTCTCTCTTTCAGGTTTTCCCATTATGCATATATTATACCTTTTTAGTAGTCTTACAGTGCTTGGATATTTGGTTCTGTTTTTTTGTTTGTTTGTTTGTTTTGTTTTGTTTCAGTCCTTGTTCTCCTTGTGTTTTGCTTTTCTAGCATTCTACTGATACATCCTGTACCTCAGAGATTCTTGTTTTAGTCGTGACTGGTAGACTAATAAACCCATCGAAGGTATTCTTTATTTCTGTCACAGTTTTTTCTTTTTTTTTTTTAGTATTACTTTTTTACTCTTTCTTAGGACTTCTATCTTTCTGCTTACATTACTCACCTGCTCTTGCATGCTGTCTACCCTATTCATTTTCTTTGCATATTAATTACAATTGTTTAAATTTTCTATCTGAAAATTTTAACATTCTTCTCATGTCTGGTTTTAATGCTAGTTTTGTCTCTTCAAATTGTGTTTCTACCTTTTGGCATGCCCTTTAATTTTTTCTTGATAGCCATATGTAATGTTCTGAGTATAAAAAACTGTTATAAAGAGGTTTTTGTTGGTGGGGTTTGGGAGAAAAGGAATTGTCCTATAGTATTATGATCAGGTTTTGATCTTTTAGTGGATCTATGCTTCTGGATTGTAAACCTCACAAGTATTTCTCAGTTTCTTTCCTCCTTTTTAGGTGAAACAAGATGGCTTCAAATGAACTACAACTGGTTATTTCCCTTCCCCAGGTCTCTTAGACTCTGACAATATTTCTGCAGCTTACACTTTGGTTAACTCGTTTCATTTGAGAGCAGACTTTTTAAAGATAATAAAAGTGCTCTGGCATCTTTCAAAATGATTCCTTATTCTCTTCCCATACCAGAAATCTGAGGGGATGTTTTCTCTGAAATTTATTCTGAGAACCTGGTAAAATTTACTACTGAAAGTAAATCTTACAGTATTGTGGGAGTTACCCCTACCCTCAGGATTAGGTCCTCATAGAGTCTTTAACTCTATGTTGCCCACACTCAAATTCCAGCAATTCATCAATTACTATTCACGTTTTTCTCCCCTAGAACTGGTTCCTCTGATAGTTTTCATTAGCCCCTATCTGTTCTAGGAAGTTCCAGCTCCATGTATCTTCTGTCATTCTAATCTCACAGAATAGCTGTTTGCTCTATGCATTCTCGTCTTTTAAGGACCCAAGAAAAGTTGTGGATTTTTCAGTCTGTTCAGCTTTTTATTTGTTGTGAGGATGGAGTAGTGACTTCCAAGTGTCTTACATATAAAACCAGATAAACTGAAAATATGGTTTGACTTTTCATTATCATAAAATTGTCTTTCAAAAAGCAGAACTTTAAAATTATGATGAAACATCTTATATATATATTTTTATTTGTCAGTGTCATGTTTGAGAAATCTTTGTCTAATTTGTAGTCAAAAACATTTTCTCCTGATTTGTTTTTACAAAAGTAAATAACATCTGTTTTACTGATAGGCTATGAATCAGTTTTGTTTTGTTTTTTGCTTTGCTTTTGCATATGGATATGTAGTTGCTCCAGTGATGTATATATACATGTAAGTTTATATACATATATATTTATGTGTATGTATGTGTATTATTTTTTGGAAAAATTATCTTATTCCATTGATTTGCCTTTAACTTTTCTTGAAAATTCATGTTAACCATATATGTATGGATGCAAAAAAAAAAAAAAACGTTCTATAGTGTTCGATTGCTATATTTTTTACCATAATGCCAGTTATTTTTTTTAATTTTTAAAATAGGCCTTGAGATAGACATTGTTAGTCTTCAAAATTTCTTCTTTTTATTCAAGATAGATTATATTATTAAAAGTTATTTTTATTTCCATATAACTGACAAAATCTGCCTGTTGAAATCTACAAAAAGTCTGCCAAGATTTTTATTGGTATTATATTGAATCTGCAGATCAATTTGTAAAGAACTGAAATCTTAAAAATATTTGGTTTTCCAATCCATAAAATTGTTTTATTTTTAATTTAAGTTTTAATTTATCTCAGAAACATTTTGTAGTTTTAATTAGGTCCTGTATATATTTTATTAGTTGTATCCTTATTTATTATTTTTAATTATTTCATGTTATTTCAAAATTATTTTTAAATTTAAATGCTCAGTTGTCACTACTATATATAAACACAATTGATTTTCCTGCTAATATAAAATTCTGCAACTTCGCTAACCTTATTTATTAGTTCTGCTAGAATCTTAGTAGAGTCCATAAGATTTTCATTGTCAATCATGCCATCCAAGTAATGAAGACAATTTTAATTTCTTTCCAATCTAGACACATTTTCCCCTTTACTTTATTATACAAGCTAGAAGCACCAATATAATGATGTTTTAAAATAGTGAGCAAAGTTATTCTTATCTTGTTCATGATCCAAAGGGGCAAGCTTTCAATCTTTCACCATAATGATGTTATCTCTTGTTTCCTATCTGTCCTCCCCATCTATCAAGTTGAAAAATTTCCCTTCTGTTCCTAGTATGCTAAAACTTTTTATCAACAATGTATACTGAGTTTTGTCAAATGAAGTTTCTGCTTCTATTGACATTATTCAATTTCTCTTTACTAGTTTAATAATGTTATGAATTATGTTCCAGTCATCAAGCAAATCCCACTTCTTCATAATGTTTGTTCATATCTAGTTGACATATTGTTGAATTCACTTTTATAAAATTTGGTTTAAAATTTTTGCAACTATGTTAATGAGGGATATTGGCATTTAGTTTCTTTTCTTGCAACGGCTTTGTTAGGTTTTGTCAGGAAGTATACTGATGTCAGCAAATGAATTGGAAAGTATTTCATACTGTTCAATTTTCTGTAAAATTTGTGTAGAATTATTATTTCTTCTTTAAGTTATTGTCAGAGTTCACCAGTAAAGCCATACAAACTTAAATTTTCTTTGTAAAAAATAATTGAACACAACTTCAGTTTCTGTAATAGTGTTAGACCTACATGGATTATGCATTTTTAAATTATAGTTGTCATACAATATTATATTAGTTTTAGTTATGCAACATAATAATTAGATAATTATATACCTTATGAAATGATCACCATGATAAGTGTAGTAACCATTTTTCACCATGTATAGTAGTTACCATATAATTAACTATATCCCCAGTGCTGTATCTCATATCTCATGCCTATTTTTATAACTGATGATTTGTTATAAAAGAGATTTTAATCTCTTTCATCTTTCTTACCAATTCCTGCAACCACCTTTCCACATGGCAACCATAAGTTTGTTCTCTGTACCTGTGAATTTATTTCCATCTTTCTATATGTATTTATTTTGTTTCAGATTCTACATGTAAGTGAAATCATATGGGATTTGTCTTTTTCTGTCTGACTTATTACACTTAGCATAATAAACTCTAGATCCACCCGTGGTTTCTCAGATAGCTTTATTCATTTTTATGAATGCATAATATTCCATAATATATATAACATATTCTTTACTCATTCTTCTATCATGAGATAGAAGTTCCTTTCATATCTTGGCCATTGTAAATAGGGTTGCAATGAACATGAGGGTGTATATACTTTTTTGAATTAATATTTGGTTTTCTTTGGATTAATACCCAGAAGTGAATTCTTGGGTCAAATGGTAGCTCTATTTTTATTTTTTTGGGAAAACTTCCATAGTGGCTATACTAATTTGCAGTCTCACAAGGGATGCCTTTTCTATAAATTATCACTAACACTTGTTTTTTGATTTAGTGATGATAGCCATTGTGAAAAGTGTGAAGTGACATTTCATTGTGGTTTTATTTTGTATTTCTCTGTTGATTAGTGATGCAAAAACCTATTTTCATATGTGTGTTTGTCATCTATATGTCTTCTTCTGGGAAATGTCTATTCAAGTTCTCTGTTCATTTTATAATTGGATTTTTTTGTTTTGTTGTTTTGGTGTTAAGTTCTATAAGTTCCTTATATATTTTGGATATTAACCTGTAATTGGGTGTATCATTGGCAAATATATTCTTCCATTTAGTAGGTTGTCTCTTCATTTTGTTGATGTTTTTCTTCACTGTAAAAAAATATTTTTAGTTTGATCTAGTCCTTTCTTTCTTTCTTTCTTTCTTTCTTTCTTTCTTTCTTTCTTTCTTTCTTTCTTTCTTTCTTTCTTTCTTTTTTTCTTCCTTCCTTCCTTCCTTCCTTCCTTCCTTCCTTCCTTCCTTCCTTCTCTCTCTCTCTCTCTCTCTCTCTCTCTCTCTCTCTCTCTCTCTCTCTCTCTCTCTCTCTTCTTTCTATTTTTGTTTTGTTTTGCCAGAGAAAAAAATTCCAAAAAAATTACTAAGAACAATGTCAGATAGTTTTCTCCTAGGAGTTTTATGGTTTGAGATTTTACATTTAAGTCTTTCATCAATTTTGAGTTTATTCTCAAAATTGGTGTAAGAAAGTAATCTAGTTTTATTTTCTGTATGTATCTGTTCAGATTTTTCAACACTATTTATTGAAAAGATAGTCTTTACTCCATTATATATGCTTGCTTTCTTTGTCATAGAATAATTGACTATATAGGCATGGGTTTACTTGTAGACTCTGTATTGTGTTTCATTGATGTATGTATCTGTTTTTATGTCACTACCATGCTGTTTTAACTATTAAAGCCTTACAGTATACTTTGATATCAGGTAGCATAATACCTCCAACTTTGTTCTTTCCCAATATTGCTTTGGCTATTCAGAATCTTTTGTGGGTCTATATAAATATTAATATTATTTCTTCTAGTTCTGCAAAAAAATCTTCATAAGAATTGTATTGAATTGGTATACTGATTTAGGTAGTATGGACATTTTACCAATGTTAATTCTTCCAATCACTGAGCACAGTATATTCTCTCACTTACTTTTATCTTTTTCAATTTCATTAATATCTTATAGTTTTTTTCAAGTACTGATTTTACCTCCTTGGTTAAATTTATTCCTAGATATTTGATTATTTTGATGAAATTGTAAGTGGGATTGTTTTTATAATTTTTTCTTTATGATGATTCGATATTGGTGTATAGAAATGCAAACAATTTCTGAATGTTAATTTTGTATCCTGCTATTTTTATGAATTTATTTATTTGTTCTAATTTTTTTGTGGGGTGGAGCCTGTAGCATTCTCTCTCTATAGTATCGCGGTGTGCAAATAATGACAGTTTTACTTTCTCCTTCCTAATTTGGAAGCCATTCATTTATTTTTCTTGTCTGATTGCTTTGGCTACAACTTCCAATACTGTGCCAAATAAAAGTGGCGATAGTGGACATACTTGCCTTTTTACAGTTCTTAAAGAAAAAGTTTTTAGTTTTTCAGAATTTAGTATGATGCTAGCTCTAGTGTATGCCATATACGGCCTTTATTATGTTGAAGTATGTTCCATCTATCCTCACTTTGCTGAGACTTTTTATTATAAATAAATATTGAGATTTTGTCATACACTTTTGTTTTGAACATTTTTATGTCTATGTTCATCAGAGATATTACCCTATAATTATCATTGTGTGTGTGTCATTGTGTGTGTGTGTGTGTGTGTGTGTGTGTGTGTGTGTGTATTTACTTATCACAGTAATGGTAGAATTTACCACTGATCCAATTTGGTCCAGGGCTTTTGTTTGTTGATTATTATTAATAATATTATTACTGATTAAATTCTATTACTAGTAATCAGTTTGTTCAGATTTTCTGTATCTTCTTAATTCAGTCTTTGAAGATTATTTGCTTTTAGGAATTTATTTATTTCTTTCCGGGTGTCCAGTTTATTGGAATACAATTATTCATAGTATTGTCTTATAATCCTTTGTATTTCTGTGGTATCAGTTGTAACTTCTTTCTGATTTTATTTATTTGGGCCCTCTCTCCTTTTCTCTTGAAGTCTAATAAAGGTTTATGAATTTTATTTATTATTTCAAAGTACCAGCTCTTAGTTTCATTAATCTTTTCTATTTTTTCAATCTCAATTACATTTATTTTTGCTCAGATCTTTATTATTTCCTCACTTCTACTCACTTTGGACTTGTTTGTTCTCTTTTTCAAGTTCCTTTAGGTGTAAAGTTAGATTCCTTATTGAGTATTTTGTTTCTATTGAGGTGGGCCTGTATTGTTATTAATTTTCTTCTAAGAACTGCTTAAGCTGTGTACCCTAGAATTTGGGTCATTGTGTTTTTTTTTTTTTATTTGTCTCAAGATATCCTTTGATTTCCTTCTTGCTCATTGTCAATCCATTTATGGTTTAGTAATATGTTGTTTACCTTAGACATGTTTGTATGTTTTTCATTTTTTTTTCTTGTAATTGATTTTTAGATTCAGATTATCATCTTCAGAGAAGATTCTTGATAGGATTTCAATCTTCTTAAATTTACTGAAACTTGATCTATGGCCTAACATGTGGTCACCGAGAAAAACTTTTCATATGCACTTGAAAAGAATATACATTTTGATACTTTGGGGTGAATTGTCCAAAAAACATCTTTTAAGTCCATTTGATGTAATGTATCATTTAAGTTCACTGTTTTCTTGTAGATTTTCCATATGGATGATCTATTGATGTCAATAGGTGTCAAAGTCCACTGGTATGATTGTATAACTGTCAATCTCTCTCTTTAAGTCTGTCAATGTTTGCTTTACATATTAGGTGCTCTTGTTAGGTGTATAGATTTTTTTAGAGGTCTTTTTTTTTCATCTTTATTGAAATTTAATAGACAATTAGCTGCATGTATTTACATTGTACAATTCAATGGGATTTTTTTTTCAATTATAGGTAGCATACAATAATATACAAGTTTCAGTTGTATAGCATAGTGATCAGAGATCCATATAATTCACAAAGCAATCACCCCACTTAATCTAGTGCCCCTCTTCCTCTTACATATTTATTACAACAATATTAGCTATCTTCTCCATGCTACACTCTACATCTCCATGTCTATTCTACAACTATCCATTTATACCTCTTAATCACTTTGCCTTATTTTTTGTTCCCCAAACCCCTTCCATCTAGTATCCCTCTAAATGTTCTCTGAACCTATGAGTTTATTTCTGTTTTTGTTGTTGCTTGTTCTTTAAATTCCACATGTATGTGAAATCATGTGATTTTTGTCTTTCTCTATCCAACCTGTTTCATTCAGAGCAATACCATATAGGTCCATCAAGGCAGTATCTTTTTCTACCTCCTTTCTTTTAGTCTGTGTTTGTCTTTTAATCTGAAGTGAGTCTCTATAGGTAGTGTATGTAGGTGTCTTGTTTTCTAATCTATTCAGCTATTCTATCTTTTGGTTGGAGCACTTAATTTTCTTCCATTTGAGGTACTTATAGATAGAAATGTAGTTATTACCATTCTTTATTCCTGCTTTTGATACATGTTTTTTTTCTTTTAAAAAAAATCCCTCCAACATTTCCTATAATACTGGCGTGGTGATGATAAATTTCTTTAGCTTATTTTTGTTTGGGAAGTGCTTTATCTGTCCTTCCACTCTCAATGATAGCTTTGCTCTATAACATATTCTTGGTTGTAGATCCTGGTTTTTCATCATGTTGAATATTTTGTGCCAAGCCCTTCTGTTCTGCATAGTTTATTTTGAGAAATCAACTGCCAGTCTTATGGGTGCTCCCTTGAAGATAACTAACTGCTTTTCTGTTGCTCTTTTTAAGATTCTCTCTTTGTATTTAACCTTAGGTATTTTAATTATGATGTGTCTTGGTGTGGGCCTCTTTGGGTTCCTGGTTTTGGTAACCCTCTGAGATTCATGAGGTTTGATGTCTGTTTCCTTTGCCAAGTTAGGAAAGTTTTCCATCATTATTTCTTCAAATAGCTCTTCAACTTCTTGTTTTCATTCTGGTATCCCAATAACCCATATATTATTACCTTTAATAGTGTCCCATAAGCTCCCTAAATTATTATTATAGTTTTGGCTTCCTTTTTCTTTCCATTCTGATTGAGTGCCCTTGGCTTTCCCATCCTCCATATAGGTCATTTGATGCTCTTCTTCATTTACTTTGTTTATTCCATCTAATATACTCTTCATCTCAGATAATGTGTTCTTTATTGTTGACTGGTTTCCTTTTCTAATTTCCATTTCCATTTTTTATGCTTTTTATCTCTTTGTTAAAATTCTCACTGAATTTACCTACACTTCTCAAAAGTTCATTGAGCATCTTTATAATCAATGTTTTGAACTCTGCATCTGTTAGATTGTTTGACTTCATTATTTCTGGATCTATTTTGTTCTCTCATATGGTTTCTGCTTCTTTGTCTTCTCATTTTGGCTGCCTTTCCATGTCTGTTTCTATGTATTGAGCCTCATCTTATTAGTGAAGCTTTGTGTGGTAGGCGTCCAGTGGTACAGGCCTGAGAGGAGTTCAGGGGCAGGCCAAGTTTAGCCTTAGCCTGTGCCCCTCCATACTGCAACTTAAATATGTCCCTTTGACATTTCTTATAATGCTAGTATAGCATTACATGATAAACTCTGTTAGTGTTTGCTTGTTTGGGAAATTCTGTCTTTTCTATCTATTTAAGGTTTAGCAAGAAATCCACAGATCTTGTGCTTATAGTTGCCTCAGAAGGCCATACCAGAAACTGCGGTCAGCTGCCACCAGTGTGAGTCTTAGTGCTGCTCAGCAAGAAGCACCTGACTCACAAAGGACACACCTGGATGCAGCTTGGATGGGGTCGTGGGTTGGAGGAGGTGAAGTTTCAGTGAATCCTCTGGGGAGAGAGAGTTCTGTTATCCAGTTTGACGACATCTCCACTATGGCAGTGCTGAGTCCCTGCACTGGGAGCAGGGAAGGCTCAACAGAGGAACAATGGATAACAACAGCACTTCTGTACAGAGTGAGACTCACTTTGGTGCTCACTTCAACAATATCTACCTATAAGTCCCCGGTTCCCCCTGCATCAGCCTAATCAGCACTAGCGCTCAGAGTGAGCAGGTTCGTTGCTGAGAAAATCTGCTCTTGGATGTAGCCTATTTAAGAGGCTGCTGCTGCTGCCATTGCAGGGTGATTTCTTAGATTTATCAGATTTCTCTCTAGTTGTATAGCTTATTCATCTAGATACCAGGTGATTTTCCTTATTATTTGCTGCTTGTTTCTGTCACAACTTTGATTTGGTCACCAGTGAGATAAACAGAACCTCTATCATCTACGCCATTTTTTTTCTCTCTTCTAGGTGCATAGGTGTTTATATAAGTTATGTCCTTTAATTACACTGTTCCCTTTATCATTATGTAGTATGTTTTTTTGTCTCTTGTCTCTTGGTTTAAAGCTTATTTTGTCTGATGTTTGCATCGCTATCTCAGCTTTTTTTTTTAATTTTCTTTGGAAATATCTTTTCCATTCTTTTATTTTCATCTCTCTGTCTTTTCATCTGAAGTGGTTCTCTTGTAGTCAGCATATGTAAAAACATTTTATTATTATTATTATTATTATTATTATTAATTATTTTGTACTAATCTTATATTTTTATCCATTTAGCAACCCTATAACTTTTGATTGGATCATTTAGTCAATTTACATTTAAAGTTATTATTGATAGGTATGTACTCATTGCCATTTTATTGTCTTCTGATTGCTTTGTTTCTTTTTTGTTTCTTTGTTATTCTCTTGTCTTTTCTTAAATGTTGACATTCCGTGGTGTTATATTTGGATTTCTTTCTCTATTTCTTATACATTTTGTATTGACTTTGGTTTTGGGTTACCATGTGCTTCAGATAGATCAAGCTATGTTTAGAGCAGTCTACTCTTTTGTTGATGGATGCTTAAGTCTTAACACATTCTAAAATTATTACAATTTTTACTCACTCCCTAATAGTTTGTTTTTGTCATTATTTTTTACCACCTCTCTGTGTATGTGTTTGTGTGTATCACTTAATTTATTTTTGTATTTATGCATGATCTTCCCACATTTGTCTTGTAACTTTTGTACTAGGTATGTAATTGGTTAATCCACTGCTTTCACTAAGAGTTTGTCTTCGTCATGAAATTTTTTTCTATGACATGTTATCTTGTTTTTATTTTTGGTCTTTTCTTTGCAACTTAAATATGTCCCTTTGACATTTTTTGTAATGCTAGTATAGTGATGATAAACTCTATTAGTGTTTGCTTGTTTGGGAAATTCTATCTTTTCTTCAATTCCTTTGACAACTTTGCTGGATTAAATAATTTTGATTGTAGTTTTTCCCCTTTCCTTTCATCACTTTAATTGTGCCATTCCATTCAGCCTACAATGTTTGTTGTTGTTGCTGTTGTTGTTATTGTTGAAAAATCAGCTGATCTTCTTATGGGAGCACCCTTATATGTAAATGACTGTTTGTTTATGAAACTTTTAAGATTCTCTCTTTACCTTTAACTTTAGTCATTTTAATTGTATTGTGTCTTGATTTGGACCTCTTTGGGTTCATCTTGTTTGGGATTCTCTGTGCTTAAAGAACTTGTAAGTCTATTTTCTTTGCCATGCTAGGGAAGTTTTCAGTCTTTATTTCTTTAAATAATTTTTCAATTCCTTTCTCTCTTTCTTCCTCTTTTGGTACCCCTATAATGCAAATGTTGGTATACTTGCTGTTGTCCCAGAGGTCCATCAAACTATCCTCATTATATATTTTTTTTTCTTTTTGCTTGCACAATAGTTGTTTTCTGCTTATTGTCTTCCAGATCACTAATTGGATCCTCTGCTTCATCAGATCTGCTATTGATTCCCTCTAGTGTTTTCTTCATTTTAATTATTGTATTCTTCAGTGCTGACTGGCTCTTCATTACATTTTCTCTTTGTTGAAGTTCTCACCAATTTCTATTTTTCTTTTTCCAAGTTTATTGAGCATCCTTATAACTAGTGTTTTAAGCCCTTTATCTAGTATATTCCAAATCTTCTTTTCATTTAGTAATTTTTCTAAAGTTTGTCTTGTTCTTTTATTTGAGACATGTTTCTTTGTCACCTTGTATTTTGACTCTCTGTTTTTGTTTCTATGTATTAAACAGAGCTTCTATGACTCTCAGTCTTGAAAGAATTCTTTTGTATAGAAGGTGTCCTGTGGGACCAAGTAATACAGTCTTCCCAAGTGTTCTGAGCCCAGTTCTTCACGGATGCTTCATGAGTGGTTTGCATGTGCCCTCCTATTACAGTTGGGCTTTGATTGTCACTGTCATGTCAGTGGATAGGGTTGTCCCTCAGACTACCTCACTGTGATGTCTGGCTATGACTACAGTGGTCAGGCTATTGGGTAGGGGCTTCTCTATAAAGCAGAAGTCACTTCAGTGGGGCCCTGTTGCCAACCAAGACAGTTTATTGCAGGTATCAGTGGTGAAGCTTGTTGGGTGGGGAACGGTGCTGTCTGAAGCCAGTTTCTATATGTACTGGGTCTGGAATCTATTTAGAGTAGCTCTGGTATGGACCAGGGTCAATGGCCTCTTGTGCCAGGCTTAGGGCTGCTTTGTAGGAGTTACAAAGTGATCTACAGTCAGTTATTGGTCTGCCAAGCTTAGAGATACTTGGGAGAGGTTATTCTCCAAGCCCAGGCCAACTGACACTTGTGTCAGGCTTAGAACAATTTAATGGGAACTACTATGAGAGCTGAGGTCAGTGGTCACTTGTAATGGACTTGGGTACACTTAATTGGATCTAAAATGCAACCTGAGGCCAGCTGCCATTTATTCCCAGCTTAGGGCGACTTGTCAGGATCTACAAAACATGCTGAGGCTGGCTGCTGTTTGGGGTTTGCATCTTTTGAGTAAGTATGTAGTTCAAGTCAAGGCATGCAACTTCTGTAGAGTAGCCTCTGAAAGAGGATGGGACCTGGTGAGTGAGCTGGGTGGGCTGGGGTTCTAGGGATTTACTAGGATGGGGCTAACAATGTTATCCAGGTTAATAGAGAGCACAGATTTGGTGCCTGCCTATGCTAAGCCAGCTGGGTGATAATAGAGCTTAACAAAGGACAATAATATCTGGCAGCACTTCAACCACACGATGGGTGTGGGACCTGTCCAGTCTATGTCTCTGCCAACCCTACTCATCTTGAGATGACTTCTTTATATCCTTAGTTATAGGACTTCTGTTAGCTAGACTTCAGGTGGTTCTCAGTGATGATTGTTCTATAATTTAATTTTAATATTGATGTGATCATAAGAGGAAGAGAGCTCAGAGTTTACCTGTTCCACTATCTCTACCCCATCTCCACATTTCTTTTTGAATGAGCATTGGTAGTTTGTGTCTTTAAAAAAATTGTCCATTTTATTGAAGTTCTTGAGTTTATTGGCATGAAACTACTCATAATATTCTTTTCTATTTAAAACATGTAGAATACATATCAATATTTTCTCTCTTATTCCTGTTTAGAAATTTGTATTATCTCTCCTCTTGTCCATAACAAGTCCTGCTAGAGGCTTATACAAATTTTTATATTCTCAAAAAACAAGCTTTTGGGTTTATGATTTTCTTGATTTTTTTTTCTGTTTTGTGTTTCATTGATTTCTACTGTGATTTTTAATATTGATTTCTGTTCTTACTTTTATTGTATCTGATTTTTTTTCTAGTGACCTAAGATGACAGTCAGAGTCACTAATTTTAGAGCTTTCTTTTTAATATACATTTGCTGCTATAAATTTTTACTTAAGTACTATTTTTAGCATCTCACAAATTTTGATATATTGGTTTTCCACTCATGCTATGTTGAATATATATGTATTCTCTATATTTGGGAGATTTTCCAGATGTCTTTCCATTATTGAATTTGGAGGAAATAGTATGATTTGATTACTTTTCAAATTTATATAGATTTTTCCTATGGTTCAGAATATGGTCTATTTTGACGGGTTTTGTTTGTTTTAAAAACATTTTTTTCCTATTTGTTTTCTACTTGTCCCATCTCTTTGTTCAATTTTTTTTCCCTCTTCTGCCTTCTTCAGACTACTTTTTTATGATTCCATTAACTTATTATCTGCATTTATTAGTTATAATTGTATTTAATGTGTTTTAAGATTTATATTAATACTGTCTATCTTTAAGTGATATCATATTATTTTATATTAAAATGGTAAAATTCTATTTCTTCCCTTCTATCCTTGGGTTATTTGCTGTCATATAGTTTATTTTAAGTAAGTTAAAACATAAATATTTGTTTAAACAGTTATCTTTTAAATATATTTAAATAAGAAAGAGATGTATTTATGCATAGTATTCCAATTTATAGTGTTCTTCTTCCTTTGTGTGTTGTGAAATTTTCATCTGATTTTCATCTTCCTTTTGCCTGAAGGAGCTCCTTTATATATCTTTTTAATAAATAATAGTTAGTGATGAATTCTTTTAGCTTTTGAACATCTTGGAAAGTCTATATTTAAGCATTATTTTTAAAATAATTTTCTTTAATAAATTAATTGTAAATTGAAAGTTTTCCTCCTTTTCAATAATTTTAAAGGTTTTTCCCTATGGCCTTCTAATGTGCAATGTTTTAGATGAGAAATCTGCTCTCATCCCTATCTTTGGTCTTCTGTAACTTGTCTTTGTTCCCTGGATGTTCATAAAATTTTTATTTATCACATGTTTCAAGCAATTTGATTAGAATATGATTTGATATATTTTTTCTGCACATTTATTATGCTTTAAAATACTTTAAGAAATAGTTTTCATAAATTGGAAACTTTTAGACAATTATATATTAAACATTTTTTCTATTTTTTTTAAGATTTCAATTATACATTTATTAGGTTTGTTGAAATTGCACCTCAGGTCAATGATCTATGTTAATTTTTTCTCTCTATTTTTCAGTTTGATAATTGTTATTACTTTTTCTTTAAATTCACTAATTTTACCTTCCGTGTATCTTATCTGCTGTTAATCCATTTAGAAATGTTGTAGTTTCATCTTTAGAAGTTTGATTTGGGTCTTTTCCACAACTTCAATGTCTCTACTTAAATTTTTGAATATATGCAATAAAGTTATAATAACTGTTTTAATGTTTTTATCTGTTAATTCCTTTCAATTCTGTATGAGTAGTGATTTTTTTCTCTTCAAAATGGGACATATTTTACTTTTATGCCTCTCTGGTAATTATTAATTGAATTTTAGTTACTGTGAATTTTTCTCATAGGGTGCTGGATATCTTATTATTTCTATTAATATTTTTGAGTTTTATTCATGATATATTTAAATTACTTGGAATTGGTTTGAGCTTTTTTAATGGAGATTTTGTTTTCTTTATTGAGAAACTTAAGGCTTGGGTATATCGAATAAAACCAACATCAAAACCTGCAACAGAAGAAAAAATGATAACACTGTCTGGGTAATCGCAGAACCTAGAGAATGTATTCTTTTAATAATAATAAAAAAAGAAATTAGACATTTAATAATTTACTTTCCATACCTAATGACCTATTAAATTTGTAATTTATGGTTCTTGGTATTGAGATCCATAGGACAAATCTTCAAATCTTAAACTGTATTTCATGAGGGGCTATTTGGCTTTTGAATTATTTATTCCTTGTCTAAGAGGTAGCATCAACAACAAAAAACACCTTCTAGGAAGCTTATTGTTTTTTTCATAAAGAGGCTGTAGAACTGCCACAGCTTCCTCCACCTTAGAGTGAAGGGATCTGAGAGACTCCAGCATGTGCAACAGTTCAGTTGTGATCTCCAGCAATATTCCTGTAGTCTTTCCAGCCAGATTTGAATATATTGTTTGGATGAGTAGGAACAATTGTTCTCCCAATATCTATTTCTGTTCCTGAGGAGGTGCTTTGGTCAGAAAGGAAGTAGTCAGGGGTCTCTTGCATCTTTATGAAGACTGTAGGCTAGGGTACCTACAGAAGCTGTAGGACAGGATGAGGGCTGTAGAAACTGGGAGCATATTTGTAATCTGCAGCAGCCCAAAGAATAGCAGCAGCATAAACAACATGAGGTGCTAAGTATCTGTACAGACATGGGAAGACCATCTCTCTGAGTGGCAGTATGGAGGCCACAAGAGGGTGGAGCATTATCATTTAGAGCCAGCTGATGAAAAGCTGGTCAGGGCCCAGATTGAGCAGATAACACTTAATATTCTTTAGAAGCCTTAAAATTTCCCACTTTGTTGTGAGCATGGATTAGGCCTCATCTTTGCTAACTCATTAGATGTGTAATATAGAAGTCTTACCTGAGCCTGTGGAACTATTGGCACAATGTAGCCACCAGCTGTAGGCCAGAACCAATTAAAGCTATTGGCAGGGAGTGATATACTCTGGCCATCAACTGTATGTATACTGGTTAGTTAGGTGAGCCTTACTCTCTTTCTTCTTCTAGGCCAGAGCAATATTCAGTGGCTTGTACCCCACCATGTATCCATTGATCTCTGTGACTACATTGGTTGCTTCTTCATGAGATGAGAAACAGATAAAGCCCAACCCTCTGGTTCTCTCATCCTCCAGCATTACTTTAGCACTAGTGAGTAATCTAAAAGGAGAAAACTTTTTTCTTAAATTATGATCATCAATGGTGTTATCCAAGTTCTGAATGTAGAAAATTAGCCTCTCGATATTGATGAATTCTCTCCTGGTTTACCTGTTTAAATTTGTATTTAACTCAACCTACCATTCTACTTTGTTTAATGCAAGGCCTCTAAATATGACTTTCCCATTTATTTATTTTCTATTCATCTCTCTCAGGGTCCTATTGGCATACTCATGTTTTACACAACTCACAAAGCCAAAGCCTTTGGATTTTCCTCTTGGATCCTTCATCACTTTGACTCTTAGGGTATTACCAAACTGGTTAAATAACTCCTTCAGATCCTTATCATAATATAAGCATTAGTGAATTCCTTGGCTTTAGCTCCAAGCTTGACTTCTCACTCTTTTTTTGAAAACTTGAATCTATTCAAATCTGGCAGCCTCTTAAGTCTCAAAGTAGACAAAGGCATAAACCTTCCAACTATTCTCATCACACACCACCTTCCAAGACTGAGTGTTTCCAAATGCAGAAAAAATATCATAAAAGGCCTTATTATCTCTATATTTGTCCAGGTTCTTGAAGATGTTTCTCAAAAGAGAGACCTTCTGAGACCTCATGATACAGAGTGGCTTTTCCTTACGCATCAAAGTTCATGGTGTCCAAGGCCCATTCAGCGTCAGCAGGCTACTGGAAATTGATTGTAGGATAACCCAGGGAGCAGCGGGACATTGTATCTTGGCAGACCTGAACAGACAGCACAGGACCTACAGGATAACTTATCATGCAGAATGGCCTCAGTAACATCTAACTGCCAGTCACACATATATAGGAGGTGATGAGAGAGCTTCTGTTTGTAGCATTTATATCCCCTACCCCAACTGTAAGGGCACAGATGGTACCAGTTTCCCTAGAAAAACAGAAAAAAAAACTAACCACTTATGATTGCAAATAAATCTATGCAGTAAGAGTGAAAAATATGTCACTAATCAATATATATGAGGATGTCTTAAAGTTGCCACAGTTTAAGAAAAGTCGGCAGCAGGTTAAATATTATACTAGTGTTCAATTCTGAAGTCATGCAAAGTAAAAAGGACATTTTACATTTAAAGCCTTTATCTTGCCTTCCCAATCAATGGGACCAATTCAATAAAACTATAAAACATCACAGACTCAGCTTCTATACATATTTTTAGAAATTGCATTGCATCTTTAGAGCATAAAATATATTTCTAAAACAGAACTTAAAACAAAACAAAAAAACACCTCAAATGCACTATCTTGAACTGAAGTGGTTATCATTCTAAGAGAATTTAGGAGCGAAAATGCCCAGCATCTCTAACAATGCCACCACAGGGGAAGGACTGTCCTCTACTACAACTGAAGGACAAGGCTTCTATAAATTATGGGCTGAAGATGACTTACAGATTCATGAAAAAGATTTTTTTTTAAAGCAGCTGACAAAACTGATAAAACAATAAATGACAACAGGACATCTAAGCCCTGCCAGGAAGACTTCTCATAGGGATCATGAAGGTCAAAAGGGACTCTTCTGGGAGCTGTGGCTTAAGTGGGCGCCCACAGGTGGCATAGAGTGAAACTAACAGAAGCTGTAGTAGGCTCATAGAAATGGAGGATCAGAAAGAGGATTTCAGGGACAGCTTGTGTGAGAGAGCAACACAGCAGACAATAGGTTCTCAAAAACAATATGGCCCTATTTGAAAGTTTATGATTTTCAACTGTCTTTGCCTGAACCTCCAGTTTTTAAAACAATTATAAATAAATAAATAAATAAATAAATAAATAAATAAATAAATAACAATTGGAAATCACTCTGAATTGTAAAAATTTTTCAAGAGACCGGCAAAGGCTACATACAGTGGCCTCCAGGGCATGTATTTCTCTATAAATATAGGCATCAGGCTCCTGGCAATTTAAGATTGCAGCAGTCAGGGGAAATGGGAAAAAAATGTTTTTCGGTGCTGATTATTTAAGCCCCAGAAGATGGGGTTTGCAGCTCCCTTCCCCCATACTTGGTGGCAGGGCTGCTTGGACATGTGGTACACCTGATACACCTGGCAAGGGCCCTGATTGGGCCTGAGCAGAGGTGAGTGAACTTGGGCTGCTGCTGGCTCACAGTTGGACCAACTGACAACAAAGCAGACTCTGGGAAAGCCCAAGCAAGTGAAGTATAAAAGTTACTTCCCCTCTTGTCAGTTCTCAGAGAAGGATTCATTTTTTCTTTCTCTTTTTCTTTTTTATTTTAGCCTTTAAATATTTTTTAATATGCCTCTCCCTCTCCCCTCCACTCTCTATCCAGATTCTCATCTCTCTCTCTCTCTCTCTTTCTCTCTCTCTCTTCCTTCAAGCTGCTAAGCTGGAAAGTCATAGAGTGTGTAGTGACCCAGAGCAGAAAGATGGGATGATATTTATATGTCCTAATTTTAAGTTTTTTGGGATTTATGTCTTGATCTAAAATATTTTTAGTTGAGACCAGACCTTTGTTGAAGCTCAGCTCTAATTTTTCCTACTACTATAGTAGAAGTCTTTTGTGTACTGGACCCGACGCCCAAAGACTCATGAGGTTTTTGCAGCTTCCTGGTGGGAAGACTGGTAGCTCCAGGTTCTCTGAGTACTCAGTACTGTCCCTTCCAATCTCCAATCCTATTATGTCATTCAGTGGCATCCAGAATATTCCTCTCACACATTCGTTGATCAGTGTTTTACTGAAACTCAAAGTTAACTGCATATTTCTTAAATTCTCTCTGTGCATCTTTCTATTTGTCAATATATCCTTTAAATAAATACTGCTTTGGTTTACTCAGAATGTCAGCTTCATTTCATCAACCCAGAGAGTATTTTCAACTGTATATTCATTCCCCTTTGTCTTTATCATGGTGTGGAAACATGCAGTCAGTATGCTTGGGCCACAGTTGCACTCATTTCACCTGTTTTCCACTTCTCAGGGATCATCATCCTTCATAGTCTGATAATGTTCATTGTCTTGAAAATGTTTCATATATTTATCTTTTTTCTATTCATATTAAAGTGTGGGGATAACTTCAGACCTTGTGCATTTCATTGTCTTCTGACTTTCATAGCTTCATATAAGTAGCCAGCTGTCATTCTTTCTTTTAATCTATTAAATGTAGCATGTCTTTATTCTCTGTCTAGTTTTTTTTTTTCTTTAATATTTATGTCTTTCAAGGTTTGCTTCTATTAGCTGCTCTATTCTTTTTTTCTCTTAAAAGTGTACTGGTCATCATGTACAGTAATAATGCTACACATCAAAATCAGCTAGGATGAGAAAGTGGTCATTTTGATCAAATTGATTTGGGCTAGATTGCATTCAGGACTATAAGAACTAAATTGTGTCAATTACAAGCTTGTCCTTTATGTTAGAAATTTTTACTCATGCAGTGAAGAAATGTGGGTAGAGAAACTCTTTACCTTTTCATTCAAGATACTCATTTCTTGCACTACCCATTACTTAGTAAAAGTCTTTTTAGAGTAATTTGTCAGGTGACAAACAACTGAATGCTTAGAACTTCTTAAAAATTCCCATTTGTCATAACAGCTTAAAAAGCCTTTAAAGTTTCAATTAGTTTTTTCTTCTCCATGAAGTTTCCATTTGTCCACAACTAGCCCAGTGTTTTCTTGTCTGTTCTCAAACTCAGCACATGCCACAGAAATGAAAATAGTTGTTGATTTCTACTCAGGTAAAAACAGTATTTCACTTGTTTTTTTTTTTTTTTTGCGGGAGGGAGGAGGCGAGGCAACCCTTGGTTGACCTCACAGATTGCAAGGACCTTGTCAGCTTACAATCCCTTATTTTTTATCTATCTATCTATCTATCTATCTATCTATTTATTTATTTACTTACTTATTTATTTGCACCTACAGCACCTGGTTTTCCTTGGTGGTCTCCCATCCAAGTACTAACCAGGCCCGACCCTGCTTAGCTTCCAAGATCAAATGGGATCGGGCTTGTTCAGGGTAGCACAGCTATAGAACGCATTTCACTTTTTAAATTTGAATCTCCAGATCTCTGAAGTCTTTGAAAATACACAGGAATCCCTGGAGACATTGTGGGTTTTACTTTCAAACCATTGCAATAAAGTAAATTGCAACATTTTCTTGGTTTCCTAGTACATATAAAAGTTATGTTTACATTATATTGTAATCTATGAAGTGTGTAATAGCATTATGTATAAAAAGTGAACATACCTTGATTAAAAAATATTGTATTGCTAAAAAAAAAAAAAGGTAACCATCACCTGAGTCTTCAGGTAGTCATAATCTTTTTGTTGTTGAAGGGTCTTGCCTCAGTGTTGATGGCTTTTTACTGTTCAGGGTCATAGTTGCCATGGCTACTATGGCAATTTCTCAAAATAAGAAAACAATAAAGTTTGCTGGAAGGATTGACTCTTTCTTTCTCGAATAATTTCTGTGTAGCATGCGATGCTGTTTAACATTTTGTCCACAGTGGAACTTCCTTCAAATTGGAGTCAATTCTCTCAAAACTTGTTGCTGCTTCATCAACCAGTTTGTATAATATTCTAAATCTTTGTTGTCATTTCAAGAGTATCCAGAGTATCTTCACCAGGAGTAGATTTCATCTCAAGAGACTACTTTCTTTGCTTATCCATAAGGAGCAACTCCTCATCTGTTAAAGTTTCATAAGGGGATTGAAGCAATTCAGTCAGGTTTTCAGGCTCCATTTCAATTTTAGTTGTTTTGCCATGTCCACCACATCTGCAGCTACTTCTGCAACTAAAATTTTGAACCCTTTAAAACCATCTATGAGAGTTGGAATCAACTTCTTACAAACTCCTATTAATGTTGAATGTTCTTAGTGACATTTAGAATGTGAATCTTTTCTTTGAGATTTTCAATTTACTTTGTCCTGAGTCATTAGAGGAATCACTATCTATGACAACTATAACCTTACAAAATGTATTTCTATTTATTTATTTATTCATTTATTTATTTATTTATTTATTATTTTTATTATAGTAACATTGGTTAACAAAATCCAATAAGTTTCAACTGTACAATTCAACAATGAGTCATATATATATATATATATATATATATATATATATATATATATGTATATATATGAGAGAGAGAGAGAGAAAGAATTGCAAGTGCACTGCCCATAGTTAAATTTTTTCCTGTCACCACATATTTGACCCCTTTTACCCTATGTATCTCCCCCACCTTTTCTCCCCTCTTACCCTCTGGTAACTACTAATCTATTGTTCATGTGTCTCTGTTTGTCTGCTTTCTTTGTTGCTTTTATGTTTATATCACACATATAAGTGATATCATGTGGTTTTCAACTTTTTCTATCTGGTTTATTTTGCTTTGCATGATTATCTCAAGGTCTATCCATGTTGTCACAAATTACAGTATTTCATCTCTTCTTATGGCTTAGTTATTTTCTATTGTATATATGTACCACAGCTTCTTTATCCAATCATCTATTGTAGGGCACTTTGGGTAATTCCATGTCCTGGACACCATGAATAATGCTGCTATGAACATTGGTATGCAAATCTCTTTCCAGTTATATGTTTTCAAGTCTTTGGTGTAAATACTCAGTAGAGGGATTTCTGGATCATATGGTAGATCAATCCTTGATTTTTTGAGGAACCTCTATACTGTTTTCCATAGCGGCTATACCAATTTGCAGTCCCACCAGCAGTGTATGAGGGTTCCTTTGTCTCCACATCCTCTACAACACTTGGTATTACTTGTTCTGTTGAAAAAAGATGTTCTAACAGGTGCAAGATGGTATCTCATTGTGGTTTTAATTTGCGTTTCCCTAAAAAGTGCGATGCTGAGCTGTATTTGGATGAAAGGGTCTGTAAATGTCAATTATGTCCAGTTGGTCTAAAGTCTCATTTAAGAATGTAATTTTCTTATTGATTTTCTGTTTGGATGATCTGTCCATATCTGACAGTGGGGTATTTAGGCCCCCTACTACAATAATGTTTTAATCTGTTTCTTCTTTTAGTTCTATTAGTAATTGTTTTATATATTTTGGGACTCCATGATTAGATGTATAGATATTAATACATGTTATGTCTTCTCGGTGCATGATTCCTTTTATCATTATGAAGTGTCCCTCAGTATCTTTAACTACCTTTTTTATTCTGAAGTCTGTTTTGCCTGACATTAATACTGCTACTCCTGCTTTTCTCCGAATGCCATTTGCCTGAAATATCACTTTGAGCCTATATTTGTCTTTAGAACTAAAGTATGTCTCCTGGAAACAGGATATGGTTAGGTTTGTTTTTCGATCCAGTCTTCGACTCTGTGCCTTTTCATTGGTGAATTCAATCCATTTACATTTAGGGTGATTATTAAAATATGAGATTTTTCTATAGCCATTTTACCTTTAGCTTTCTGGTAGCCTGGTCTATCCATTATTTCCTTGTCTTGGTATTTCTGATTTTTTTTTTTAATATGGTTGAGTTTTGTGGATTTTTCTCTCTGGTCCTTCTTGTTTTATGTTATATCCTTCAGTTCTGGATCTTTGGCATGTGGTTACCATTAAGAATATATAAAAATGGTTATATATATATACAGTAGTCAATTTTCTTCTGCCCATGCTTTATCTCCATTCCTCTTTACGTATTTGGTTCTTTGATTCCTCCCCTTTTCTGTTATTGTCCCTATATTTGTTGAACATTCATTTCTTGCAATAGCAATTTTCTTATTGTTTAATTCTGTTCTTAATAACAGTTGCACTGCTCTGCTTCATTTTGCCTGCTAGTCACCTTACTCATAGTTATGTATTTTTTATCATTTCATTTCAGGTGGGCTGACCTCTTTCAGCATTTCCTGTGATACAGGCCTCATAACAGAAAATTCCCTCAACTTTTGTATGTCTGGAAACGTTTTTATTTCTCCTTCATACCTAAAGAACAGCTTTCTTGGAGACATTCTTTTTGGCTGATAGTTCCTTTCATTTGATAGTTTGAATATTTATTTCCACTCCTTCCTTGCTTGTATGACATGTATTTATTAAATGATAAAAGTTATAGTTACTCCTTGATCCATGGGCTATAGAATAGACATTCAGTCAGTAGTCATGAAAACAACATGAATCTCATTGCATATCTCTATCAGAACCTTTTAGTGACCAGGTTCATTGTCATTGATTTCAATTAAAATGAAAATTTCTTTTTTCTGAGTGATAGATCTCAACAGTGAGCTATAAATATTTGTTAAGCCATATTGTAAACAGATCTGCTCTCATGTAGGCTGTTGCTCCATTTATAAAGCACAGGAAGAGTAGATTTAAGAATTCTTAAGGGCCCTAGGATTTTTAGAATGGTTAATAAGAATTGACTTCATCTTCAAGTCACCATTTGCATCAATCCCTAACAAGAGAGTTAGCCTGTCCTGTGAAATTTTGAAGCCAGGCACTGATTTCTCTTCTTTGGATATGAGAATTCTAGATGCCATCTTCTTCTAATATAACTGTTTCATCTAAATGAACATATGGTATTTAGTAAAACCACTTTCATTAATTATCTTAGCTAGATCTTCTGGATAACTTGCTATAGCTTCTACATCAGAACTTGCTGCTTCACTTTGTACTTATATGTTATTGAGATGACTTCTTAAAACCTGATGAACCACCCTTTGGTGGCTTCAAATTTTTCTTCTGCTGCTTTCTCATCTCTCTTAGACAACATGAAATTTAAGAGAGTTAGGGCTTTGCTCTTCTTGATTAGACTTTGCTTAAGGAAATTTTGTGGCTAGTTTGATCTTCTATCCAAACCATTCACTATAACTTTCTCCATATCAACAATAAAGCTGTTTCACTTTTTTATCATTCATGTGTTAGCTGAAGTAGCACTTTTTAATTTATTAAAAAAAAAAAAAAAAAAAAAAAAAACTTTTCTGTGCATTTGAAACTCGGCTAACTTTTTGGTGAAGGAAACTTAGATTTCAGCTTTTCAGCTTAAAATGCCTTTCTCACTAAGCTTAATCATTTCTAGCTTTTGACTTAAAGTTAGAGATGTGTGGCTCTTCCTTTCATTTGAATACTGAGAGGCCATTGTAGAGCTATTAATTTGCCTAATTTCAGCATTGTTGTGTCTCAGGGAATAGAGAGCCCCAGGAGAAGGAGAGAGATTGGGGAATGTCTGGTTAGTGGAGCAGTTAGAACACACATATTTATGGTTTAAGTTTGCCATCTTATATGGTCATGGTTTGTGGTGTCACAAAACAATTCTAATAATATCAAAGATCATTAATCGCAAATCATCATAACAAATATAGTAATCATGAAAACATTTGAAATATTGTGAGAATTACCTAAATGAGCCACAGAGACAAAAAGTAAGCAAATGCTGATGGAAACATGGTGCTGATAGACACAGGTTTACAATAAACAGTTAATTTGTAAAAAATGCAGTATCTATGAAGTGTAATAAAATGAAGTGCAATAAAACCATACATGTATATGTACATAGTTACTTTTTAAAAGTTATTTGTTTTTTTAATTGTATCTCAGAGTAGGTTTGGAGCTGTGGCTCTCTATATGTTAACCAGAAGCAGAATCCCAGGTCTTAATATTTTATAATAAATCACTGGCTTCTTAAATATTTATCTTATATTTAATTTAAATATATCTTCCCTTTGCTCTTGATTTTCTTAGGTGTTGGAGTAGTTTGCCAAATTTTGTAATTTTTTTTGCTAATATTTAGCAATGCTTATTTATCAACTCACCTTACTGTTTAAAAATTTCTATTTACCTGTTCTTTGAAAGCAGTTATTCAAAAGACTTATCAAAAGATTGTCAGTACATGCTGTATTTATTACAAGTATAGGGCACTCTTCCTCTGAGTGCTTGTAAGCTGTCTAGAGCTCTGCTCTTACTGGATGACTAAGAATTCTTTTTTATACCTTACAGTATGAATAAATGCCTCTGTTGCTATCTCTTTTGTACAGTAGATGCAAAAAATACAGTTATAAATGCATTTTCCAATCATCCTCATACTGTCTCAGGCCCACTTTTCCTGAGATTACCACCTCCTAAACCTCATCCTAGAACAACTTCTCACCCTAGAGCTACATCAAGCTCCACAGTATTTTTTGACTATATGGGCTTTTGGATGTGACTTTTCTCAGATAATGCACTGATTTTTGTTATTGTTGTTGTTGCTGTTATTGTTTTAATCATACAACAACACTTGTTAAAAATCTTTTCTCTAGTTTGAACTTTCTCTTTTTACTTAGTACTCTTAATATTATAGATAACCCTTCTTCAAATACACACATTTTTTTAAAAATAATTTGAGGTGGAGGTATAGTTTTTCTGTCATGTTGACTGATGTCTGAAAATATATTAATATATATCAAATACACATTACTTACATTTCTGTGTATATTAGTGTATTAATGTCTACATATATTTGTGTGTATGTAGGTCCTCATATAACTACATATAACAATATAAACCATATCTATAATTATACCTATAGTCTACAATCTATAGATTGTCACTGTGGTATACTGTTACATAGGTAAATGTTAAATATAAGTATACATATGTCAGGAAAAATCCACTTAAGTTATATTTACAGTGTCTGCATGATCACTTAAAAGAGAAAAATTTACTGAATTAAATACTTGCCACTGAAACCAAAAGCCAAATGAAGTTATTTGCATTCTGAATAGCATTTTAATTAAATTAATAAGTGTTTTGATACTGTGTACATACTGGAAAAACAATTTCTCTTTATTTAAAAAAATCTAAGTCAGAAGTATATTGGAAGACTTTTTATTAATCATTTTTGCTCTATTTATTAACATTAAGTAGCATATACCTATTTCATAAATTGGTATAAAGAAACTTTAAAAGTCACCCCAATTTATCCAATATTCTTGCAAAGTAATTATAAGTTTAAATGTATTAGTTTCATATGATTTATAGATACCTTTTTATAATTAGTTGTTTTCATACTACTTATACATGATTATAACACTTCATTATTATTTGAGGTCTATGATATATTTTAAATATCATTACTTTATTATCCTTAATTATTAATATTAATATTATACTACTGAATATATGTACCACCATTTATGTATTGAACACATCTTCATAGTTTGTAACTATTAAAAAAGTGTATTTTGTTTTCACATATTCATTAATTTTTTCACCATTTATCAAGTCCTGTGATAAGCACTGGGCGGGGGGCGGGGGGGCGTTCCCATATTGTGGAAGGACAGACACCATAAGTCCCCTCATGGAATTTATAGTTTACAGGATAGGGACAGATAATTTAAAATAGAGAAAAATATAGTTAATTAAAGAATGAGTTGTTATGTTAAGAGGAGAAAGAAGGTGGAGAAAGAAAACAGCAATATTTTAAGCAGCTTAAAACACAGCTATTACTTCATACTAAAAATAAATGAGTTATCAAGCCAAGAAAGACATAAAAGAACTTTAAATGCATATACTGAAAGAGGCTAATCTAAAAAGGCTACATACTGTATGATTTCTGCAATATAACATCTGGAAAAGGTATAAAAATGGCAATAATACAAAGATCAGTGTTTTCAAGGGAGAGTGGCGGTGGAGAGAGATGAGTAAACAGAGAAGAGAGGACTTTAGGAAAGTGAAAATACTTTGTGTAATATTATAATGATGGACACCTATGCTTATATATTTTTACCAACGCACAGAATATATAATGGCAAGAGTGAAACTTAATGTACTTTGGGTGTGGATTTTGGGTAATTATATGTCAATGTGGGTTTAACCTTGGTAAAAAATGTACCATCCTGGATAGAGATGTTAATAATGGGGGAAGTTATAAATGAATAGGGGCAGGGGTTATATGGGAAATCTCTCTACCTTCTTCTTAATTTTATTATAAACCTAAAACTTCTCTTAAAAAGTAAAGTGTTTTTTAAAGCAGCTATGAAAACAGAACTAAAGGTAAAATGTGGCTGATAGTAAAATGAAAATAAATGTAGTACAATCTACTCTGTGAGTGGCTAGAAGCCAAGTGACAGATGAGTACAGACAAATGGACAAAGTCAAAGTTATCTTAAGAAAGTTTGATGATATCATTTCCTTAGGATAAATATCTCAGAATTGAATTATTGTCAAAAATATTGAGTATTCTTCTTCTCTCTTATAGCTATATATGGGAATTAAATGTGCTTATTTAAAAATACAAATCAGTTACATAAGTATGGGTTTATTTAATAACGATTTAATTCTCAATGATAAGTGATGCTTCTTGTATTAGAAAAAATAAAATTAATGAATTTAGAATTCATTTACTGTTACATATTTTTTTATTTTTATGTTTATGGAATGCAATATTGATCCTCTTTATTTAACAAGCTAATATTCATATGGCAGTAACTGTGGTACCATTGCCATAGGCCAATTATGTTTTGATCACATAAATGCTAATAATTCAATTATTTTCCTGGATAAACATATATTTTAAACCCACAATACGACAGGCATTATGTTAGGTGCTCACAACGAGCCCAAATATTTTTGTTCCCGTCTGTCATGCGGTCTACAGTTGGTAAGAGACACAGACATTAATAATAGAGTCACTCAGTTAAATACAGTTACACTCTTTAAAAGTACTGTTGGCTAGAAATATAAAGTGCTATAATTTTATATTAGAATGGGAAAATCCCAATGAGAAAAGTACAAATTCTTTTAGGATATAGTTGGTGATAAGCTCACATAGGAAAGAATAGAATAGTTATCTGGAGAAATGGGGGGAAGAGATAACAGAAAATCAAGGGAAGCAAAACAAAATAATTGGAAAGGACAGAAAATGGCCAATACATGTGACTGATGGAAGAGAGAACATAATTTTGTGTAAGGCAAAATCTAGCACCACGCACACTGTTTAGATTTTATCACAAGAGTAGTACCCAGATTTCAAATATTTTTTTTTTAAATGGTAATAGGTAGTTGTGATATAACTGAATGAGTGACATAATTAGATATGCAATTGAAAAATAAATTTCTTCTAGTTATAGAGAGTGAAGGTAAGGAGGTAAGGATAGAGGATGATAAATAGATGATAGATGATAGATGATAGATAGATGATAGATAAATGAAAGATCTTCAAATCTTTCTGATAATTTTGATGTTTTATTATTTGATGATCTCTGTGCTTTTGTGATGCTACCTTTTATTTTATAAGCATTTCACATTTTATATAATAAATATAAATATAGTACTTGAGGATCTAAAATTATTGATGACATTTCTATTATTCATTTCTGCTGTCCCTTATACATGTCTTCTTTCCTTATACACTAAATTTTGCTTGTATGTTTATATGTGCTCTATCTTATAAAGTTTATGCATGCACAGAGAACTTAAATTGGTCATGATTTCTTGTAAAGACAATTTATATTATTTCTTATGAGACATTCTCAAAACTGCATAAATTTAATAACACAAAAGATTCCTAGACTTAATTCTAGTCTTAGATTTGTAAAAGGGTCCATTTTTTTCACTTGGCTGCTAATGTAAAGCTTAATTGTTGGATTACAGTGCTCCCATTTGCCCTTACCTTTTCATAATCTTTTTCATCCTCTATAGTTAACTGATACTTGTTATCAGGTAACAAGATTTATGGAATCATCTCTAAACCTATATATTATGTATTGTCTATATCTGCTTTAACATTACAAAGGCAGAATTGAGACAAGATGACATAGACTTTATTATAACCCACAAAACCAAAATATTTACTATCTGTCCATTTATAGCACCCTCACCCAGTTTAAATGATGATATAAAAGTACAATAAACTATCACTATTGCATTATTATTCAGTTTTATTATTGCATTGTCCAGAGTTTTGCATTTTCAAAAATGTATGGAAGACTGGAGACAATATTTTTAGACTATTTTAAAATTTTATTGAACACAGCTGAGAATTAATTTTTCATTTTTTCCTAATAATAGCAAAGAGGAAAAAGTTGACAGAGAAAAGCATGTTACAATTACTAGAACAATCACAAGATGAAAGCAAACAACATTTGAAACAGTAATGATGATAATTTGATTATATAATTAAAATAGTAAATAAATTTAGATAAATTTTCTCAAACTTAGGAATTTATAAATAATGTATATTAAGTAAGAAAGGAAATACAATGCTCATATAAATTTAGTAATTCAAACAGGAAAAATTTTATTATATAATATTTTGTGACAAGATTCTGACCCATCCCAGTTTGTTAGAAAGATATATCAGAAAATCTCTTTATGGATTATTATGTCTATGTGCCAAAACTTACTTTATACTCTGAAAGTGGACAAATGATGAAGGCAAGTGAAAAAACAAAGGAGCTTGAAAGGAAATAAATGATGTAGCTATTTAAAAAAATTGGATAGATTATTCTAACTGATGTCTATAAATAAAAAATAAAAGATATGTAATAAAGCAATGAAGATGGTCATATCCTCCAGATGATTATGATCCATCAAAGAATTCAAAATTATTAAAGTATTGTAATTTGATGGTACAAGGTCAAAAAATCACTAGCAATGATAAACTGAAACTGACATATTTGGAATCTAGTATTAGTATTTACAAGATGAATATATTCCAGATTCATGCATAACAATTGATGAGTAGTTACCTGTGTTTAGAAGACATTGCTCACTTTGGGTACATATATACTGAAAACCAGGGAAATAAAGAATAAATTTTAGGTTTGCTACACTTAAATTTTTATTACAATTTCTAATCAGTTGCTTTTTATTATTTTTATTCTTGCTCATATAAAATTGATAAAATGATTTACAGTGTAAAGAACTAAAAGGCTACTTCAGACCCAGAGGGTAAATGGTGATGCCTTTATTTCCAAGTATACTGACAGTTAATTAATTACTAGATACTGGATTGACTTAATTGAAATTTTTATGCCACATAATTATTTACTTTTTTTCTTTTGTGTTAGTGATTTGGAGTTATATGGAAGACTCCACTGACAAACTCAAATTTATGAACATTTATCCCTGTGTTTTCTTTTAAGAGTATTTTCTCTTACATTCAGGTTATTGATTCGTTTTTAATTATTGTAGAGTTATGTATATCTCCCTTGAAGTCTGTCTATGTTTGCTTCAATATAGTTTAGATTTTATGATTTGGTGCATTCATGTTTAAAATTGTTTTTATTTTTTGGATGAATTTTCATCTATGTAGAATTCCCTTCTTTTATCTTGTAATAGTTTTTAACTTATATCTGATTCAAATTAGTGTAGTCACCCTAGTTCTTTTTTGTGTTATTTACAAGAAATATCTTTTCTCATCCTTCCCTTTTAACTTATTTCTGTTTATGAATCTAAACTAACCTTGGATTCCTGGAGAGTTTAATCTGTTTACCTTTAAAGTAATTACTGATAAAAGAGGACTTAGGTCTGTCATTTTGCTATCTGTTGTCTGAATGTTCTATAACTTTTTTTTTTGGTCCTTCATTTTCTTTTTTACTCCTTTGTTTTATGTTGATTTGTTGTGAAAAAGTCATTTTGATTCCCTTCTAATTTTTCTTTTGAATATATATTTTCTAAGTTAACATAAAATTACAGTTAACCTCATAAATTTGTAACATTCTAATTTGAATATGCACTTAGTTATAATAGCATAGAGAAATTCTGTTCTTATACAGCTTTGCCTTCTCTGTAGTTATATTGTTTTTGTCACAAATTACATTTTTATAAATTATGCATCCAACGATATAGAATTATAATTATTTTATAATTATTTTTATGCATTTGTAAAATATTTGGTATATAAAAATTGGTGTAAAAAATAATAATACTGTTTTTATATTTACCTATGTAGTTATCTTTACTAGAAATTTTGGTTTCTTTGCGTGGCTTCAAGTTACTATATAGTATTCTTTCATTTCAACAAGTAGGACTCCTTTTAGCAGTGTTCTTTATAGGGCAGCCCTACTAGTAATTATTCCCCCAGCCTTTGTGTATCTGAGAATGAATTAATTTCTCCTTGATTTTTAAAGAAAAATTTTTCCAAGTACAGGTATAGAATTCTTGACTAACAAGATTTTTTTTTTTTTAATATGTCATCCCATCTCTTTCTGGCCTTCATGGTGTATAATAAAAATTCTAATGTGAATATTACTGAAGATCTCTTGTAAATAATAAATTGTCTTTCTTTCTAGATTTAAGATTAACTATTTGTTGCTTGTCATTTTGGTTATACTTTCTTCAGTACAGATTTCTTTGAGTTTATCCCAATGAATTTGTTCAGTTTCTCAGATTTGTAGATTCATATATTTCTTCATATTCTTTGGCCATTATTCCTTTCAATAGTCTTTCTGCATCTTTCTTTTCTTTTAAAATCCTCATAATGTGTATGTTGATTTGCAAATCTCTTAGAATATGTCCAGTACTTTATTTCTTCTTACATATGAATAATATTTCATTGTGTTATATGCCTCCTTTTGTTTATCCATTCATCAATTGGTGGACATCTGGGCTATTTCTACCTTTTGACTTATTGTGAATTGTCCTGCTGTGGACATAAATGCATATGTAATAGTTTCAGTCTCAGAATATTTTACAAATCTCCTAAAATATATCCATCATTTTTTTTCTTTATGATCTTCTAACTGGACAATGTCCATTGTCCTTTCTTCATTTCCACTGATTCTTCTTTTATCATTTGAATTCAGTTTTTCCATTTCAATCTTAGAAAACACTATCCATTCTCCTTTGCACTGCCTTTGCTTCCCTGTCAAAGATTATTGTCAAAGATATTTTTGTGAGTCATTTTTTAACTCTCCATTCTCTTCTTTTAATTTGTGTATATTTTTTCCCAATACCAAGTTACTGTTAGTAGCTTTGTAATAATCTTGAACTTCAGGAAATGTGAGTCTTCCAAATGTATTTATTTATTTATTTTAGGATTGTATTAGCTATTCTAGGTTTTTTGTCTTGTGATACTATAAAATTTGGGAATCTGTAAACATCTATGTTATTGTTTATGAGAGATTTTACTGTGTTTTTTAAAATTTATAAATCTAGTTGGCAAGATTTGACATCTTAAAAATATTTAATTCCTTAATCCATAAATATGAATTTATTTTGAACATTCCTCAGCTATTATTTCAAATATTTCTTCCACTCTGTTCTCATTTTTTTTTTTCATTCTGTGATTCCATAAACCTAAATGTTATACATTTTGATAGTGTTCTGTAGCATTCTAAAGTTTCGTTTTATTTTACATTCATTTTTCTCTTTGCATTTTAGTCTTAGGAGATTTTGTTAACATATATTCAAGAACACTGACTCTCTCTTTGGCCTTTTCCAGTCTATAGATGAGCGCCTTGTGATACTGTGCTTTCTATCATCTCATTCTTTCTTAGCACTTCAATCTCACAGCTTACATTATCTATTATTTTATGTTGTTTGTTTGTTTTTTTTTCCATTAGAGCTCTTAACATATATTCGAATCTAGTTTTGATGATTTCTTTGTTTCTTCAGACTTTGATATCTATTGCTTTTTTGCTTCCTTATTGTTTTCTATTATAAGCAGTAGAATTAAGGTAAACTGGCCCTTAATATGAGGATTTACATTAATTTGTCTAGGAATTAGACTGTGGTTACTGCTTGTTTTAGGTGTAGGTACCAAAGTCTTCTATTTTCTCTAGTGTCCTTTTTTTAATCTTTCTTCTGGACTGTTAACTTCCATATTGTGTTAGTCAGTGTTCTCCAGAGAAGCAGAATTAATAGGATATCTATCTATCTATCTATCTATCTATCTATCTATCTATCTATCTATCTATATATCTATCTATCTATCTATCATCTATCTATCTATGTTCATCTATCTATCATCTATCTATCTCTAAATATATAGAATTGAGTCACACAATTATGGAGGCTAGCAAGTTCAAAATCAGTAGAGAGAGCCAGCAGGCTGAAGACCAAAGAAGATCCAATGTCACAGTTGAAATCAGAAGGCAGTTTGCTTAAAGAATTACCTTTTGCTTAGGGGAAGTCAGTATTCTGTTTTATTTATTCCTTCAACTGATTGGGTAAGGCCAACTCACATTATGAAGGCAATCTGCTTACTCAAAGTCCACTGATTTAAATGAAAATCTCATCCAAAAACATCCTCATAGACACATCCAGAATAATGTTTGACCAAATATCTGGGCCATGTGCTTAAAATTAACCATTATACTTATGTACTGCACTTCAGAGAGTTTGTGTCATAGAGCTCATTCTGCTGTAATTCATTATTACTATACTCAAGTACTGTTGGTGTGGTGGTAAGGTTGTGGAAGGGGATTTTCTATAATATTCTAATTAAATCTCAGTGTTTTATTTAGCCTATGTCTTAGAGAAGGCTGGGGAGAGTGGGAGTATGGAGGGATGGCTCCCACAATCTGGGATAAAGTTTCAGGTTTGGGTTCTGTCATCTTTTCCCCTAGAGTATAGGTCTTTGTTCAGATAATATTCTTGATATGTTCATAATGGTTACTTTTCTCCTCTGCCAGAGCCATTAGGATAGCCTCACATGAAGAACCTGATGGAGTTACTGAAAATAAAGCCCAAGAATGTAATTCCCTCACCAAGATAGTGGTCTTACTCTCAAACTAGCTTATACCTACCCTTGAGCTATTCATCAGAATTACCACTTAAGTGTTCTTATCAGTTTGTTCCTCTTGTGACTTCTGCTCTAGTTAAACAAACTTTCATTTCTCTGAATTAATTTGTCTCTCTATATTTTGTCATAGGGGTTTGCTCTGTTAATTTAGGAAGTTGGATATGTGCTTTTTGAAAGCTCTGATACCATTCTCATTAAAAAAAGAAAAGAAAAAAAGAAAAAAAAGATTATTTTGCAGAGATATGAAAATATCAATAATTTCTGATGTTTCCTAAGAAGAGTTTGTTTCTATGTGAAGTGCATAAATTTTAGTCATTAAAATATATTTGTCCAACATTATATAGACGAAAATGTTGCTGAAAAAAATGTAATAATTAAAATATTTAGTTTTGTTAAAAAGACTAATTTTAATCAATATGATATTATTTATTTTAAAAAATGTGTATGCCTTTTTTCTCTTCAAATTTGTTGTCTGTTATTTTATAAATCATTCATAATTTATACATGTCTTTTCTCACACTGAATAATATTATTATAAATCCATCCTTTAAGGTTAAGTATCCCACTTCCAAATTAAGTATTTTCAACCCATTCCTTCCTCAAATGAGATGAAAACACAGTATTTTCCCTCATAATTTGCTTAGTCTGGAAGATTGCTTCAGGGATTGTGAACTATTTAATTAACAGTGTTATTGAACGTAAATGGAAGTTTTAAATTGAAAGGAGTTCTTATTCAAATAGTAAAATTATACACCTGACACATTTGATTCATTTTTATCCTGGAGGAGGAAAGTTAACTTATCTATCTCTTCATTTAAAAATTTCAAGGAGCATTGTAGACTAAGATGAGGATAGATACAAGTAATCTTAAAATAATTTTAAAATTTACGTTGGTGGATGATCCATCCTTCTTTAACACTAAGGGATTGCATAACATGTGTGAGTTATTCTGCTTTATTTTATTCTAGTGGCCTGAAAATTTTAAACCTCAAAATAAATGTTTTTTAACATCTTAAGCTAATTTGATACTTTTCTCTTGGTATTAACTTTAATAGTGTTTAAAAAATATTGCATATATCACGTAATGCCCAGGATTTAAGCTTCCCTGGATCATCGAAAGGAAAGGGAAACCTCTTACAAAGAACAGAAATATAACTAACCCTTATAAAAACTGCACAAAATAGACTACTCTAAACCAATCTCACTGTAAATATCAATACACAAATCCCAAACAAAATAAAAATAAACAGAATTAAATTACACATGAAAAAATTAATGCATAATAACCAAATGGGATTGATTCTAGGAATAAAAGTTTGACCATAATTAATATATGCAATAATAAGTTTGTATTAAAAATTTTTAAGAGAAAAGTAATGTAATAATTTATATACTCATGCAGAAAACATTTGACAAAATGCAATTCTAAACAACCAACAAAAAGTTATATGAAATAGGTATACACGTATCTTTTTAATATGCAAATGACATTCCCAGCCTAAAAGCGAGCATCATACTTATTTAATGTTTTGTTAACATCAGGAACTAGGCAAGAATGATCATTTTAATTATAATGGCATTGTAGAGAGCACAAAGGAATTGTCCTTCCACAGAAACATTGGGGATTGGAGGGAAACAAAATCTGTCATAATCAAGTTTGTCATAACTCTAGAAAATTGTCAAAAATTTATAGTGACTATGTGACTTAATCAAGAAAGGGGTGACTTAAGCATAGTTGAAAGGCTTTGTGGCATTTTAAATTAGTTTTGTTTTAACTCACCTTGCCTAACATGGTGGTGGTTGAGATGGTAGCCCTAGTATCCAGTGTGTGTATCTGGTTATAGAAGGAATAGAGTGGACCTGTCTGGGGGTTCCCTGATTTACTGATGCAAGGCACTTGCTTTTGTTTAGCCTAATTCAAATTCTCTCAGAGTATAAAAGTGTTTAAGTGTATGTCATTGCTTGACAACATTGAAACTGAAATTAACAAACTGCTGTTGGCTGGGACAAAAGATTATAGTTGAGACAAACAATAGGGCAAAAAGCTTTGGGAAAAAAGCTGGAGAGTAAGTTAAATTTGGATTTAAGGGCATCAAAAATCTGCATGTAACAGGGTATGTAGAAAGCCATTTTATACCCAGGACCAAAATCATGTTCAGGAAGTAATGGAGAAGGCTCTGAGTTTTTACTTACAGTTGATCTTTAGGCTCAGTATAAACAGAGTAGAAAGTAATGAAGAAAACAAAAAAAACTGGCTTAGACTATAAGTAGTGTACAACACAGAGCCAATTAGCAAACACTGTGAGACTACTTTTTTCTTTTACTTTCTTCTTACAGCTCTTAACATTTAAAGATGTTTTGTTACACTAATAGCTTATCATAAAGTAAAGAAACAGAGACTTCGAAGATCACACATAGAAAACAATGTAATTTTTAAAAGTATGTTAAAAAAGGTATTAAACAAACAAGAAACTATAATGTATAGCAAAACCAACAAAACTTAAAGAAGATAAATATTCTGATATTCAGGTTGATAACATTATGATATTCAAAAAATGTTTAGTCTTCAACAAAAAAATAGTAAGACGTTCAAAGAAATGTAAAAATCACAGCCCATTTAGAGGAAATAAATTAACAAAATTTGTCTCTTAGGAAGTATAAATATGGATTTACTAGACAAAGACTTCAAATTAAATGCTTTATATTCACTTAAAAGTTATAGAAAATCATGGACAAAGAACCAAAGTGTTACCTTTCAGGGTGATCTGAACTCCAACATTGCCCAGGTAACATTAGACGTCCTCAGTTCTTTTCCAAATGCAGAAAGAATCACAGTTCAGCAAGATTTAGGAAAGATAAGGTTTATTAAAGGCTCATTTTGAAGTAGAAGCAGGTCACATTTAAACAGGCTATAACTACATGAAAACAAAAAGTTTTCATGCTTAAAGTATGCTCCAAGTGAGGGGCAAGTTACAGTTAAGAGGGCTGTACCCTTGTGGAAGTGGGGAGATTTGTTCCTATGGTCATGATGGAAGTGTTACAAAGGCATTCCTAGGTGCTTGGCATGTGAGGTCATTTTGATTGACATTTGGCTGTTATATAACTCCCTGCCTACTGTGCATGTGGTTACCCAGAATTCAGTATGTTATAATTAGATTCATGAATTTCTGGGCATAGACCTTGATGTTAAAATGATGGTACAAGCAGACCAAGGTGAAGAAAGGATCAGAGTAGTCCTTACTGTACAAGCATCTATGGGTAGATTAAACCAGCTATAGGCTTATGGCCCTCTATTCTTTTGTCTCTCAGAATGCAGGAGTGAATTATAGCTATAAAATGGGTGTTCTTTGGGAGGTCTTTGGAGGTCTATGGACTGTCTTCACTCTTTTGTCCCCCCAATGCTCAAGTCTGTCTAACTACCTAGCAAAAGGAGACCAAGAGAATGATATTTTGTAAGCTGAGAATATGAATAATGAGACAGAACTGATTTAAATACACTAAATACAAATTCTGGAGCTGTAAAGTAAAATAACTAAAACGAAAATTTTACTAGAGATGTTCAAAACTAGAGCTGAGCAAGCAGAGAAAAGAATAAGCAAACTCTTTGACAAATCAATTGAAATTACCCAGTCTGAGAAATTTGTATGACACCACTGAGCATATAAACATACACATGATGTGAGTTCCAGAAAAAGGCAGAAATAATGGTAGAAACTAGTAGAAAGAACATTTAAAAAGATAATGGCCCAAAATTCTCGATTCCTCAAGACTGAGGAATGATCAAGAGAGGGGGAAGAATTTGTAACTGAACACTAACCACACACAGGCTTTATTTCTTTGATGTAGTTTTTTTCCTCTGATTCAAGCAGACTTTCTTTAATATAATAACATTGTGTCCCACTTGCTTTTTCCACCCTTACCCCCTCCCACCTTTGCATGTCTACGCCCTTGTTCCAAGACACGAGGAATTGGTTTTCCAATTTATTTTCTTAGATACCATAAGGAATAAAATATGTCCTAAGAGGAATTGTAAAATTAGCCTTAACCGTATTAGTGTTAACATTAATCTCTTATGAAATGTTCAAAATAATCATAATAAGTATAACTAAATTATGTAGACAGGCCTTGACATTCAGAAAGCAAATGCACCTTGGGCTTCTTCCTCCAAGTAGAGGAATTGAACACCATGTCTCATTGCAAGTTCAAGCATCTCATGACAAATTATTGTCAATACAGGTAAGTCAACAAAACTTCTATAGAAATGGAAATAGGGAAATGACAGTGGGGATTGTAACTGGATTGTTGTAGTTTTATTGTAGTTTTATAATTGTAACTCTTTTTTTCCTTTTTTTGTCCTTACAATCTCATTCTTATTTTTATGTAAATAATAATGTCTTGTTAACTAACGTGCAACTTTTAAATAAACAGCTTGCTTGCTTGAGAACCTTGCTTGAGAACCCTAGGAACAGACTTCAGAGGAAGCTGACTGTGTTTCCAAGTTTTTGATGCCAGAAAACTGATGGCAAAATCCTTCCCTAGATGAAGCACACCAAACCTCCATTGACTAGCTCCACAATGTTTATTAGAGCATTCTTCAAAGGACAGTTCAACATGCTGACTCACACTTGAAAAGAGGAACTTCTCACTCCCTCCTTTTTAATTCCATTTTTTCACTTACCTCTCCTCCAGGTGGCATGATTAACAAGCCAAACTGAAATACAAGGTGGTTGGTTTAGAGACATTCCTCCCTCCTCCAGGATGCAGCTGTAGAATTTCTCCCTGTCCCTTACTCAGCCCTTTCCATGTAATAACCTTTGCCAGCACCCAAGTGGCAAGATGGTCTTTATGCTAATAGTTCACCATCTTCTCAGAGTGCTGGCTCCTGAATAACCTATTTTCCCCCTACAAACCCTTTTCTCTCTATTATTGTCTCATAAGTGACAAGCAGACAAAGCTGTGTTTGATAATACAAACACTTTCCAATTTCGAATCAAATTACAAAGCTATAGCAATCAAAATAGTGTGGTATTGGTATAAGTATAGATATATAAACCAGGTGAGTAGGACTGAGAGTCTAGAAATAAATTTTTGTGTATTTATGGACAATTAACTTTTGACAAACATGCCAAGATCATTTTATATAGACAAAATAGCCTCTTCGACAAATAGTATTTACAAAACTGAATATTCAAATTCAAAAAATGAAATTAGACTCCTACCTCATACTGTATACAAAATTTAAATTGCAATGGATTAAAGACTTAAACATAAGTCTTCTCTCAGAAGAAATCATGTGGGTAAATCCTCAAGACCTTTCATTTGACAAAAATAAAACAAAAACATGAGAAACAAAAGAAATTATAGGTGAATGAGACTTCATCAAAATTTAATACTTTCATGTTTCAAAAGACATTATCAAGAGCTTGAAAAGAAAACCTGGAAAATGGGAGAAATATTTGCAAATCATATAACTTACATGAGTCTAGTATCTGGACTATAAAACAAACTTTCAACTCAACAACATATGTATATATATGCTATGGGTGTGTGTATATGTATGTAAATACATATGTATATATGTATATATATGTACATATGTGTATATATGTATATGTGTGTGTATATATATATATAAAGCCCACTAATATATGTATATATGGTTCTGACTTCTTAATCCTGCTGCCCTTATAAGAGAGCTCCTAGGATCAAAATTTGACCAATAAGACTAAGATTTCCCCCATTCAATTGGAGCTGACCAGTTATATCCTCATTTACATATTCACCAACCAATCAGATAGCTCCATTCTGACCTAAGGACAGTGCTTTTTGGACCAATGAAACTGAGAATTTGGAGTCCTCATTTGCATGAGACTAGATCAATCAGGGACCGGGACCGGGTAAACTTCTCTATATAAGTTAGCCTCTCTTGTCTCAGTAGAGTGCACTTTCCATTTCCATGGAATAGTGCATTTTACCAGCTAGAATTGTAACATCAGATGGAGCTGCAACAACTTAGAAGATCTTTCTTGCCAGACCAGAGCAGAGCTGTCCCATGGGACCTGAGCTGTAACATCAGATCCTTAACATCAGGGCTTCCTTGCTTAAGCCACCTTACAGTTCTACTTTGCCATCACTGTGCTGTATTATAATTCAACTGTGTCACAATTGAGCTGTTCCATAGCCAAGCTGTTTCACAGCTGAGCTGTTTCACAATAGAACAAGTTGCATTGAGTAAATTCTCCTCTCACCACACCTCAAATTAGGGACTCCAGTTCGCATTGAATCTGACACGACAACCTTCAGTGGACTAAGAAAATACACTATCAAAAGATTTTTAATGACAGAAACACATTGGCTGAAATTAGATGCTGAAAGAGTAAGACTAAGATATTATAGAGCAGTGGCTCTCATTACTTTTAAACTTTTACAAGGTACATATTATGAAGTATAATCTCATTAATGCATCATAACACATCATTCACACAATAATTTTGGGGCTAGGAAGAGTAGTTAATTGAGGAGAGAGCAGACTAACCAAGAATAGAGCAGTGATAAGCTATGTTCAACTTAAATCCACCACCATAGTCTTATTGTATTACCCATACTTACTCCCAATTGCAATCCATTGAGGGTTGTTGTGTGGCTTTTACCACCTATATGCCATAAAAAAGAAATAATGTTTAATTTATTTAAAATCGACCAATCTGATATATTTGTAGAAAAATGAGACATCACATACAGGAAGAAAAAAATTAATCAATAGAGGAGCTCATATTTTTGAATAACAACTAGAAATTGAGATCTAGATAGAAACTAAAATTCTCTTTAGAGTTGAAAAGAAGCTTTTTATTCTTTCACGGTAAAATTATAAAGAATAAACTTTTGTTTTGGTAATTTTTGCTATTTGTTATTAAAATAAAATACAAGAGTCTGAAAGTGATAATAATCATACAAGCCTTTGGTCTACACACTTCAGAATAGCGCTCTTATCTCTTAGTCTTTTTCTTTCATTTGAGACTAACGTTTGTGTCTCTAAATGAACAGAAGATTAAAGAAATTAAACAAACTACTATTGTTTCTCAATTACTTCCTTGTACTTAGGGGGAAAGTTATATTCCAGTAATACTCTGAAATTATCTGTTTACCCCTTTCTTTAAAATACACATATTTCAGAAAATGAAATTCCAAGGACTCCCATGGTAACATTTTCTTTGCAACCCTCATGATGAAAAAAGTTTATTTTATTACCTAGACTATATTGCTTCTATTATAGTTAAAGTTAATTTTCTTTAGTTCTATCCTTAAGTGAATTTAGAGGGCAATTTTCACCAAATACGATGTTCTCGAACATAATTTAATTTACCTTCAGTCTCATCTATCCTTTATAAACTGTTTCATTAACCTTTATCCATGGAAGCTACCTACATCTTCTTCTCATCCTTAAAAATCTGAGATTGAAGGGTCCCAAACTGAAAGTAATAGATCTCACATATGCTAATTAGAAAAAGCATAACCTCAAACTATTTTAATTCTGTGTTGCTACTCTCTGTATATCTGTTTATAACTCTACTCTATTGAAATGTATCATCACAGTTGCATTTTAAAAATCAGCAGTCCATTATTTTCTCGTTTTTAGTTTGAGTACTAAAGCCTCTGAGCACTTTCCCAAAATACAGTATTGTAATAGACTATTATGCAACTTCTCCCATTTAAACGTGTAGAGTAAAAAAGAGGATTTCCCCCTACAGAAATAACTTTTAGCAGAAAAATCCAGCTCTAAATCCATGGGGGAAGAGATCTTAGTAAAAAGATTAATGATGAGGGGGAGGAGCAAGATGGCATAGAGCATAGAAGCTTTGTATATCTCCTCTTGAGACCACACCAGAAACGTAACGAAACCTGGAGCAAACAGCAAGTTGAGTCACCTGGGGTCTGGATAAACAGAGGCACTACAATGAGGGAGAGAAATAAGAAATCACCCTGAAATTGTAGGAGGGGGCAGAGTTGATAGGCTGTCTGGTCCTGTGCAGCTGGGAGAGGTAGAGGCTGTGGTAGCTGCAGCCAGCAGGTGCAGATTCCTCTTAAAGGGGTTGTGACCACAAATAAACTTTCACAGGAATGAACTCACTCCCTCTGAGCTCCAGCATTAAGCCAGCTTCTCTGGGTATGGGGGGGGAGGGGCGGGGGACAGAGGTTGAGTTGCCAGGAATATATAGAGAATGTTGAGTTGGGGCTTTCTGGGCAAGTGCTGAAGGTGAGGCTTTCTCCTGGGAAGAAATGCTGGAGACATCCATTGTTCCTCTGTTGAGCCCTCCCCCTTGCCAGCATGTAGACACAGGCACCACCATAGCTTAGACATCATCAAACTGAATAACAGAGGCCTTTCCACCCATAGGACTCCCTGAAACTCCACTCATCCCAACTTGTGGCCCTACCCAAGCTACATCCAATGAGGTCCTCAGAATGCCCTGTGCCCCTTGCTGAGCAGCTCCAAGTCCCTCACTGGTGGCATCCAGTCTCAGTTTCTGGCTTGGCCTCTTGAGGCAACTATAAGCAAAGCATGGGTGTCAGTCATCTGTGAATTGCTTACTGAATCTTATCAGGTGGCCCTGGAGGGGCATAGGCTGGAGCTAAACTTGGCCTGTGCTGTTTCCCTCTTAGGATTATGCCACTGGAAATGTATTATAAAAAGCCATGCTAATAAAACTGGGAGTCTTAGGACCTTTACTTAATACATAGAAACAGGCACAGAAAGGCAACCAGATAGAGAGACAAAGAAGCCTATCTATCCCACATGAAAAAAAACAGAACAGAGCTCCAGAAAAAATGGAGTTGAGCAGTCTACCAGATGCAGAGTTTAAAATACTAGTTCTAAGGATGCTCAATAATCTTAGGAGAAGAGGAGATGAACTCAGTGAGAACTTTAACAAAGAGATTAAAAAAAACACACACACAAAAATGGAAATGGAAATTATAAAAGGGAATCAGTCAGAAAATAAGAATATAATATCTGATATGAAGAGTATATTAGAGGGAATCAACAGAGTAGATGAAGAGGATGATCAAATCACTGATATAGAGAGTGGAGTAGCAGAGGACACCCAATCAGAACAGCAACAAGAAAAAGAATCCAAAAAAATGAACATAATTTGAGGAACCTGGGGGACAATATCAAACATAACAACATTCACATAATAGGGATACTAGAAGGAGAAAAGAAAGAACAAGAAGCTGAAAACCTATTTGAGGAAATAACGAGGAAAAATTTCCCTAACTTGATGAAGGAAATAGACATATAACCCCAGGAGTTTGGAGAGTCCCAAACAAGATGAATCCAAAGAGGCCCACATCAAAACACATCATGATTAAGATGCCAAAGGTTAAAGGCTATGAAAAAATCTTAAAAGCAACAAGAGGAGAGCCATTAGTTATCTACAAGGGAGCTCCCATAAGACTGGAAGTTAATTCCTTAAAAAAATTTATGCAGAACAGAAGGGATTGGCACAAAATATTCAAAGTGATGAAAACCCAGTATCCACAACTAAAATTACTTTATCCAGCAAAGCTATCATTTAGAGTCGAAAGACGGATAAAGAGCTTTCTAGACAAGAAAAAGCTAAAGGAGTTCATCATCACCAAGCCAGTATTACGAGAAATGTTGGAAGGACTTTTATAAGAATAAAAATTATTTATTGAAAATATGAACAAAGAATGTCAATAATTATATATCTATTAACAAACACTTCAAATGAAAAAGAATTAAGTGCTCCAATCAATAGAGTGGCTGAATGGATAAGAAAACAAGACCCTTACATATACTACCTGTAAGAGACTCATTTCAAATTAAGAGACACACAGACTAAAAGTAAAGGAATAAGAAAGATATCACAAGATTGACCTTGAGGGTATTGTACTGAATGGAGCAAGTCAGATAAAGTCAAATGCCATATGATAATCTAAAGAACAAAATAAACAGTAACAATAACAAAAATTAAAACAAGCTCATAGATACAGAGAATATATTGAGGTTTACTAGATGGAAGGAGAGTTGGAGGGGGTCAGTGAAAAAGTGCGAAGGGATTAAGAAATACAAATGGATAGTTACAAAATAGTCATAGAGATATAACGTATAGCATAAGAAATGTAATCAGTAATATCATAATAAATATGTAAGAGACAGATGTGTACAAGACTTACTGGGGGATCACTTTGTGAATTATATAGATCTCTAATCACTATACTAACAAATGAAACTATTATATTATTGTATACCAACTATAATTGAAAAAAAAAACATATTGAATTGTACACTGTATATATGAGCAACTAATTGTCTACTAAATTTTAATTTAAAAAAACACTGTCTTTGGTTGAGAAAAAATTAATACTGTATCTGAAATGTTTATAAAATAATAACCCAAATGCATACCAGAAAATAATGGCATTCTTCTTCACATATAGCATAATAAATAATCTAAGAGAAGAAAAGCATGAGTCAAAGATAAAATAATTACTTTATTTAGAACTCTTATTTGGAATATCTATAGACCCCTTCAAGATTAATCTTTTCTAAGTGGTAGCAAACTCAAAAACTGAGAGCTGTGCTATCCAATAAGGTAGCCATTAGCTGAATGTAGCTACTGAATACTTGAAATGTGGCTAGTTGAGCTGAGATGTGCTGTGATGAAAATTATACACTGATATTTGAAAGTTTTAGAATGAAACTAAGAATGTAAAATATCTTAATATTTTGTGTTGATTATATATTAAAATTATAAAATTGGCAGACAAGTCAAATAAAAATATATTAAAATTAACCTCACTTTTTAAACTGCTTTTGTAGCAAATACGATAATTAAAATTACATATTCAGATTACATTTGTGACTCACATGATATTTCTACTGGACAGTACTAGTCTAGAGCAGAAATTAGCAAACTATGGATGTGGGTCAAATCCGACCTGCTGCTTGTTTTAGTAAATTAAGTTTTATTGGAAAATAGTCATGCCAATTCATTTAGCTAGTATCTAAGGATATTTTTGTGCTACAGTGGCAGAATTGAATAGTAGTGATAAAAGCTTATGGCCCAAAAGCTTAAAAGGCTCTTATTATGTGGATCATTAAAGAAAATATCTGCAAATCTCTGATCTAGTGGAACTGGGGGTAACTTGAAGTGATGAAAGTGAGGGAGGTGTATTTAAAAGAGAATGGTTGAGTTGTGAGAATGAGAAAATAGGAAAAGATATACCAAATGTGAAATAAAAAGAAAACCAAAATGCATAGCCAAATAAAGCATTCCATTTTCTCAATTGTCTTTTGAATATAAAAAATCATTAACTTTAATTAAGCCCAATGTATCTTTTTTACTTTACTTAAATATTTTATATTTTGATGTTATTGTGAATGCATTGTAAAATGAATATTTAAATATAAATATCTTATTGTTTATTGCTTATATATATGTTTTCTTGTATATTGAATTTTATTCTGCTATTCTGGTTAACTCTTTATTAGTTTAGTAAGGTTTTTTTTGTAGATTACATAAAATTTTCTGCAGAAATGATTATGCATCCTCTATACAATGCAATTTTATTTTTTTCTTTCACTCTGATTACTTTTATTTCTTTGTTTCTATTATATTGGTCATTCTTCAAGTAAAATGCTAAATAAAAATTGTGAATATGGACATCACTGCTTATTTATGATTTTACAGAAAAATATTCACTAGTATAAAGTAGTATAATATAAAGTGTTATTAAGCAGTATAATAAGTTAAACTGTAAAGTATTGTTTAACTATAGGCATTTTAATGTTTTCTAAGAGCTTTATTGTTTGACTATTTCAGGGGAACAAAAATATTGGTGATCTAATTACATCTGACATATAAGAGAGAGAGAACTATAGAAATAAAAATCTAAAAATTTGAATGTATTTTCTACACAGTTAATGTTGAACAAGCTAACAAATAAATTTCTACTATGTCTTGAATAATTCTCTACTGGTGAATTGAAGTCATACATACAATAGTGAAATCATATTTAAAATTATTTTATTGATGAAATACACAATCAGAAAACTTGAAAGTAGTACAGTTTTGTTTGCAGACAATACAATGTTTTGCTTAACAATTTCACCAGTTTCTTTCTATTTGGGAGGAACCACATTAATTGTTTATTTCCTATGAATCAATAATTATAGATTTTGTCTAACCAATAATGGAATATAGTATTTTTCTTGGCATTAATGGTTCTAAAACCTTCACAGAACTGTATAATTGTTGGATGATCTTTCCCATCACTCTCTTGTAGAAATCAATAAAAAAATTTTCCTCAAAGCAAGTAAGCCTTAAAACAGGTAATCGAATTGTAACCACTGACTAGATTATGGCTCCCTGATTTTAGTGAGCAATTTCATTCCATACTGTCAGACAAATTAATTAAATTTATTGACTGCTCTGGTACATTATTCTGGAATTTTCATATGATTTTTTATATTATACCCTATTTTTTCTGGGTACTAGATATAAAACTGAAAAAGATGTGGTTCCTCCCTAATAGTGGAGGGAGACAGACATAAAAACAGCCAGTTTCATGATAGTGGAGTAGATTCTGTGACAAAGATAATTAAAGGGTTCTATAAAAACCCCCAAATGTCTAGGCTTTAATATGTATACTTCATCATTTTTAAATTCTCTACATATATATGTGTGTGTGTGTGTGCATGTGTATGTATGTGTGTGCATAATCTTGAGAATATTTTTTAAGCAAAACTACTTATTTAACTGTAAAATGTCAATAGAAGATACCCTGAGGATATCTATGTGACATAAGCATATTTAAAAATGACTTCAAGTTACCTCTAGCTTTACAGCCAAAAAAGGTTCACAAGAGAAATTTGAATACTAATGTTCCCTTTTCCAACATACAAAACAATGGTATTTGCAGACATTTTTCAGATCACCTTCTCTGATTTGCTAAACTCATTGTTTTCTTTCAGATGTTCCTTTATATCAATTTGCTACTTTATATTTCTAGATTTGGGTTACTACTCCTATTCTGGTAAGGGAGGCTCAATTCACAAACTTCACACCTTAGCACTACACTAACTGAACCACCTTTGGCAGAGGATGGGTTATTTTCTTACAGATATTTCTGTACTTGATTATCCTAATAAATAGTTGTACAAAAAAGTTTAAATAGCAGTCCCAAATGCAACCCTTAGAAGGTCCTGCTTGCAAGTTCCGCCCTTGGCTTGACACCTAGGAAGTTAGATTTTGAAAGGGTTCCCACCATTCCCTGAATTAGTAAGATTGACTCAATGAGCCCACATTGTTTGTACAATGTGATCTATGCCAAATTCCTGCTTTTCTTCTGAAAGTCTGAAATTTGGTACGTTCTAAACAAAGTTTGCCTATGTGGTCAGCTCTCATTAAAATCCTTGGGCACTGAAACTCTTTAAGCTTACATGGTAGAAAATATTTCACATCTATTCTCATAGCTCATTACTGGAGGAATCAAGTACATCCTGTGTGACTCAGTTGGGAAAGAACTCATAGAAGCTTGTGCCTGGTTTCCTCTGGTGCCTTTTTCCTTTTCTGATTTTGCTTTGTATCCTTTGGCTATAACAAATCATAGCTGTGAATATGGCTATGTACTGTAAACTCTTCTAGAGCATCAATGAACTTTGAGTCGATTAAAGAATCCTAACAAAATGTTTAATAATAAATATCAAATAGATTTGATAGGGAAAACACTACTAAATTTATACAAATTACTTATCATAGTTTTAATTACAACTCTGTCAACTTGACAAATCTTTGCCAATTTTGGTAACTGCACCTATATCTTTAGGATCTCAAGGGAATTAATGATCTGCTTTGCTATAGCAACCATTAAGCAATCTGTGTTGTAGTTTCATCAGTACTGCCAATTTTCTAAACATTGTATATTTTATATGTGCTGGAAACTGGAGTCTGAACCACTTGATTCCTGCTTTACACTGGATGATCAAACCAAAATCTGTGATGCAGGCTAATAAAATTATAAATTCAACCAATTTTACATTGCAGAAGATAAGTGAAAAGACACAAACCTCAAGTTAATTCTGGCTTTCTTCTTTCCTTTCCTGAAATGTGGAATAACCCAACTTGTTCAAATATAGATATGTTCCTGGTGTATATGACTGAAGGGCTTTAAGAGGTAGAGTCTAAAATTAGAACCCATTCAAAAGTAAAAATTGTTATAATCAAATGCTTCTTAACAATGTAGATACATTCTAAAAAATGCATCGTTAGATGATTTCACAATAAGAACATCATAGAATGTGGTTACACAAATCTAAATGATGCAGAACAATACATATCTAGACTATAGAGTATAACTCCATTGTCTATTGAGTTTGTCATTGACAGAAATATCATTATGTGGTGCATGACTGTGCTTAAATAGAGAATTCTATGTAATTTGACAATTTTATGATTTTTACATGTGAATTGAATCAACATTTTAAAAATACTTTCGAAGAATTTTGTGAATGAGCACTTCTTCCTTACGCAACATTTTCTCATACATTTCATTTCTCATCACTCCTTCTGCCATTTCTCTCATCTTTAACAAGTCTCTTATATTGCATGTCCCAGGTCAAAGTGTCCACGAATTTTTCCTAGGCAAAATGCCAGTACTTTCAATCAAGCAGACAATCTCACTCTGTTTGTCTTTTTAAAAAATATTATTCCCCCATCTTACATTTTAAATCCTTAATTCTATTTTTTTTTAATTCAAGTTCCAAAGGATACCCTGAGGCTAACCTATTAAATTGATTTATATTAGAAATCAATGTTTGCCTTGATCTCTCAGCTTCCTATAAAAATATATCTGAGAAATAATAATTTTTAAAATCTCATATGAATGAAAACAAAAATTTCCAGAAAAAAATATTAGAATACACAGCAAAATTTCTACAAATTGAAAGACATATGTGAATACCATGGTAAATGTAATTACCTGATATTGAGACATATTGCGCTATATTAAAAATACACAAATGAGAGTTTTATGAGAAAACATTGTATCCCTTACTCCCTTTTTCTCTGATTGACAATATAGAGTTTATACCTATCAAACAGCTAAACATGTCTGCTCTGCTGCAGATGAGATGTGGTCCTGCATCTTCTCTGACTACCCCTTCCCAACAGCATTTTAATTATAAACACCTGTGAAAATAACAGCGATTGGGAAAAAATATTGTATCTAAGCTTTCTAGATTCTATTGGAGGTATTGAACACAACAATTTTATTTGCTAAAGGCTGCCATTTTTCATGTATGCCATTTTTCAGTGCCGAGCTGATGGAGAAGGGAAGGTTTCAGTGGTGAGAAGCCCTGTTGGAAGAATGCACAAGAGGTTGACATGAGAATGAAATGGCAGGCACCAACTTTATTGTGGGGAGCACAGTTCTATTGCAGGGAGTGCAGTTCTATTGCCGGGAGCATGCTTCTGCTCTTTTGCTTCCCTTCTTGTGCTCCCCTTCTGCTTTCTAGAAGAACACATGGCTCCACATTTATCAGAGTATAATAGTGGCATTCAGCCACACGTGCATAATACAATAAGCTGAATTATATTTACATATTTTAGGCTCAGTCGTCCTACTACACTAATGTAACATTCTAAATCCAGGGTCCTATTCCTAGCTCTGAGCCTGGATCAAAGCCAGACCTGTGACCAGCCTGGCCTTGGACCCATACCATTACATTTTAATATAAAAGGTGAGGTATGGCAGATGGTGAATATTTTATTCCACTATTTAGAGGTATTATGGATGAATTGTTGCAAAGAACTGAAAAACAGGTAAACATCTTGTCTTCTAGCTGTAGAAATTTTAATCACTAGGAAATAGTATGGTAGTCATGGATGGCTGCTCTTTGAAAAATTCAGTGCATGAGGTTTTTTTTTGTTTTGTTTTTTGTTTTTTTGTTTTTGTTTTTGTTTTTTAATTGGAAATAAGAATAAGGTCTAAAGTTACTAACATGTAAAGGGTCTTCCTTGTCAGATTGCCAGTTGAGTTATTAGAACATGTATCACAGTTCCTAGAATTTTTCTCAAATCTAAGAGTTAAGAACAAGAATTGGCAGACTTTTTTTTTTTTTTATAATGGAGCAGTTAGTAAACATTTTAGGTTTTGTGGGCTGTGTAGTTTCTGTTACAGCTTACCTCTGTTGCTGTAGTGCACAGGCAATCATTGACAATATATAAATGAATGAGCACGGTTGTGTTCTAATAAACTTTATTTGTGGTCACTGAAATTTGGATTTCATATAATTTTCATGTGTTGTGAAATAACATTCTTCTTTTGATTTTATCAACCACTTAAAAATGTAGAAGTTCTCAACTGGTGGGCATAGAGGATAAAAAACTATCAAAACCTATCACAATTACACAATACGAAGTCTTACTACATAGATATTCTTATGATATCACAGCTTTAGAAATGAAGTCTTAATTTAGTTTAAAAAGAGTGAAACTGTTTTATTCTAAGAGAAAATCTTAGAAACATGAAAAGCATTTGTATTTTATTCTAGGAGAGTGGAAATTTTGAATACTTTTTATTTTTTTATATATTTAATAAGTTTTTCCAAATTGGCTGATCTGTGTTATAATTTAAACTCTAAAACAAAGTTAAGTCTCAAGCACTCAGATGTGAAAGATTTAAATTATCTGTAATACCTAGTACATAGCACTGTATGTTCTCATGCATGCTTTATTTTTGTATAGTGAACACATATTAGTTTTTTTAATCATAAAAATTAAAATATTTCCAGCACTATTATGGTTTATTTTACTATATTCTAATATTGTTAATAGTATTTTATTGTTTTACTTAGTAAATGTGGTTAACCCTGGGAATAGTAGGCCACTTACCATGAGAGCAGAGCTGGACCAAAAAGTAAGCCAACAGGATACATTGCTCTGGTAGGAATCAATAATCTATAAGGATTATATCAGTGAGTCAAGTCAAAAATAATACTGCTTAAGTAAAGATTGGCTCTGCTATCATCACTAAGTTATTGGGTTTTCCAGTAGACATTTACACAAAAATACAAACAAAATATCAATTAGCCAGAGTCAGCCAACTCTCATATTAAAATGTCCCACAAAATTTAAGGGGTTTCACTCTGAAGGACAGTGGCATTCTGAGCCCTCCCTAGAGGCTTAGGGGTCTCTTGTCTGATGTAGATAGAGATGGCTTGAATGAAGCCTTCAGATAAGTCCAAGTAACCCTCTAAATGTCCAACATGAGCAAAAAATTATTTTACTCTTTTATGTAGTATATATGAAAAAAATAAATTTGATTTTAAAGAGATATATTTGGAAACTTTTGAACTGTCAAAAATTTACTTTTAAATGCAGACTCTAGAAAAATTTTTATGTTGATAATATTTTTATTTTAGAAATTAGGTCCTTTCTGCTTCAAGGAAGTTATTTTTTTGTTTTGTTTTTATTTGGTTTTGTTTTCGAGAAGTGGGTGAGAAGTTTTGGTTATCTGTAATGTAAGAACGAATCATTTATTAGATTTCTGTATTTTAAACTTTGTTACAACATGAAAAAAGTCATAGACTTTGAAATTAAAAAAAAAAAAAAAAAAAAAAAACTTGTTTAAGCCTTAGCTCTTTAAGATTTTTCTAGGTCCCTGGGCGTGTTACTTCACTTTTCTTGGCCTAGTGTCTCCTCATCTGAAATAGGACAAAACTAAAATCTAACCATCAAGATTAATGAAGATTAAGTGAGATAGATGAAAGCATGTAGTAAATACTCCATAAATGTTATTTCTCTCCTCTGATACTTTTGAAAAGAGATTATAAAATTTATAATATTAAGAAGTCATTGCTAATCTAAAAATACAAAAATTTTTTAAAATTTAATCATACTTTTCAATACTCATTGATTACTATTGAGTTCAATTACATATCAATTACTACTCAAGCATACCCTGGAAACTATAATATGAGAATTTTAAACCTTTAAATAATATACATGATATTTACATAAATGTTAAAATAACTATCCATAATTGAGATTTTAAATTTGATAGGCATATGCATAATTCTTATATACATGGTAGAGAAAAAAAATTGGCAAAATGTGATAACTCATTTGAAATAGGAAGCAAGGAAGTCTGATAAATTCCAATGTGTTGAGGTTGTATTAATGGAAAATGTTTCTGACAGAAATTGTAAAATTTGGAAAAAATTACTTAGAGAGGTGAATTTATTTTTGAACAAGAATATTTGAAGCACTCATTTATCATCTTAAAGAAAAATCTTTTAATGTGGTTGATGTCATTGTATTGAAGTGAGGGTATCAAAGATGGCTGAGGAAGAAAAGTGTGTTCTAGTTGACAGAGAGTTAGGAGAAAAAGAATTTTGGTTTGTTACTTGGGTAAAAATCTTTAGATAAACCAAGAGATAGAAGTTAAGATTTAGAAGGAACTTTCAGAGAGGAAAGAAATGTAAGTAGTTTGTCCACTGCAACATACTCATGAAGGGCAGGGCTAGGAGGAGAACCTACCACTATAAATCTGTAGCTGCTTCCAGGGTTTTCAACTCACAGTTCTGCTGGACAGAAATACACACTCTTAACAGTGGTTTCAGAAAATCTCTCATAACAGTTGCTGGCTGATAGTTAAAGAGAAAGTAACACCAATCTAAAATTATTAGAAAGCATCTTTCCTAATTACTTCTCCAAAATTAAACATAAAATAAGCCAAAAAGTAGTTTGCTCTCCTAAAATTTGTTATTCTAAAATTCTTGAAAACAATCTGACATAGAATGAATTTAGTCCATCTTTGTTCATTGAGCACACATTAACATGCCACACATGTATAGATGCACAAATGAATGTTTGTTGAATCGATAAAAGGTAATGCCTGTAGATCTATATATCATAGAATGGCTGCATGTTGTTAATATCTAGAAAAACTTTAATGCTAGGCAAGTCTTTTCAATTGTTGCGGCGTGTTCAAATCTAAGACCCACAGAGCCAATTGAGATTAATTATAAGCCTTTATTAGCCAGCTGACTACTGACTCTCCCCACTAGAGAATCAGTCTTGAGCCTCTATAGGGGTCAGCTTATATAGCCTAAAACTATGCCTTGGTGGGTTTTGAGTATACAAGCAAGCAGATTACAGAAGCAGATATTGGCTGTTAGCGTCTAAGTGGACAGTTTGGTTATCTGTACTGCGACGGCAATATTGTTTTTGTTTCTCTTCTTGGGAGCCTTGGGAGCTATTTTCTTCTAGGCAGCTGGTGCCTGAAGATATCACTCTCTGTCCTGTCCTTGGGACTAGCTTACTGAGGAATTGATATCATAAACCCATAACAACATATTTTCCAAAGTAGTCACAGGCAAAGAAAGAGGGGAGATATGAATAAGGAAGATGTTATTTAAATGTACTTTTACACTTTTACACAATCCCTATATTGTTAAATGCAGAGTTTCTTGATCTTTCATGTGTGTGTGTGGACAGGGGCAGGGGGTTTCCCAGAACATTTCAGTATGTTTAACTGCATTGCTGGCCTCTACCTATTACATGCCAATAACAGTTGTGACAACCAAATATTTCTCCAGATATTACTGAATAACCCCTAGAGGATGAAATGTGGGGCAAAACTTCACATGGTTCAGAGCCACTGCTCTATCCTATCTATACTGACACTAAAAGACTTACAATGTAATTACTCTGAGATTTTAACTATAACCCAAACTATATCCTTTGTGGCTAGAGGGCATGGCTAATAAACTAATACTCCTCTGGTACCATGGAGAGTGTTGCAAATGAGTGACATTAACCTAAGACCTTCACTGGAGAGTGAACTTCTAGTTTAAAGAAAGCAGTTATTACTCAGTCTTACCAAGTCATGCATGCAGGCCAAATGTTGCCAGATATTCTAATAATATGAATAGAATCCTGATATCCAGATTTTTAAAATGAAATAACTTATTATTGAAATGTTGACAGTTAAAATTCAGTTGTTCTTTTTAAGCATGTTGTCTGCTATGAAGATCAAACAAAATGCATGCATGTGTTATATAACTGGTGCTTAGACTGCTATTTTTCAAAAGTCCCCTATAAAGATAAAAGTAAGGCTTGGGTATCAGGACTGCCAACATTCCTGTACATTACAATATTCTGGGAGGGAAGTAGCGCCTCCCTTTCAATAGCTGACCTACTCATCTAACCTTTCTTTCAATTCCTATCATTCTGGGAAGAAGCAAGGAATGATGAGATAGACAAGTGGGGAAATGTAACTTGTGTCTTAACTTTCAGTTTCAGTTTAAAACTGTCTATTTCAACTCAGTTCTGACTCTTTACAGGTAGTCTTTCAAGACCTTCTGCTTGTTATTTTCCTATCCCTAATGTTACCCAGAAAGTAGGAACTTACAAAACTTCCAGCAGCATGTGAGGGAGTCTTCGGATCTGAGCTCCATCTTCTGGGTCTAGTCCAGATCTGGATCTGGATCTTTAGAGCATCTTTCCAGCTCTGCTACCAGCATTTTATGGGCACCCAGTCTGGAAATCTTCATGGACCAAAGACTTGTAAATGCAATCTCATGAATTCTGCAAGTCTCGCAGGCCTTCAGCACCTCAAACTTACCGCAGCTTCTTCTAAAATATTATTTACAGCCATTTGAATCTCAGCACACCTCCAACTGGCTTGTGGTAGTCTAGGCTGCAGCTGGAAAACCTAGTCCTGCCATGTTTTCTTTGAGGATTCACCTTGCTCTTTTTTTGTTTTCTATGAATTTTTCTATTGTACTCAGCTTCATCCTACAACAAAGGTATTGATACTAGTTCAGCTTCTGTTCTTTTTCTTATTAGAATTATTCCCTTCATCATGTTGGAAACCCTCATCTCTTTTCCAGACAAGTTGGGTTTTCATTTTATCATATTCTTATATCTCTGTGTTTGCGACCTACAGAAAGTATTGACTTGCAGATGTCTTAACATTGTATTTATTATGTAAAGTGAAGATTTTCTCTCATCAAATGTTTTTTTCTAGCAAGAGGTCAACCTTTTCTGGAAGTTAAGCTATGAAGCCAAATAGCTTAACCACATTCTTTGTTCTAGTGATGCTCACTCTCCACCAAAATGGATGAAAATAATGGAGCTGTGTGGTAAGAATCTTCTAAGTAACAGCTTTTACATGACATGGCAAAACAATGTGAGCCTGTGCATCTTTTTCAAATCATCATTTTGTAGCTTCAGGTTTGTGAAACTTTGGATGAATCATATAATATTTTTTGTATTAGTTGTGTATTATCTTAAGTATTCCATGGGACAGTGGCTTCTGGTATAAGAAGAAATAATTACAGTGAGCTCAGTCACAATCAAACTAACATGATGTTACCTTCTATTCATAAAGTTGTAGCAGCAGGGAAAGGCTTCATTTTAAAATAATCAAGAAGTGAAGAAATAAGTATAGAGCCCAGAATTAGCTTGTCATTTGGGGATTGGCTGACTGAATATACTGAGCTTCTGATCAAGTGGAATATTTACAGAGACACAAAAGTTATTTAAGTTTGGTTTGTTAACATGGCACTCCAGGCAAGAATGGTTCATTTGGGGCCCAGAAATTTATTTAAACATGCTGAACACACACCCTCTGTAGGGTATTTGCATGGCTGAGCTTCAGGAGAGAGCATGTCAGAGCAAAGGTACTTCCACACATGAGCTGTGGGCTACATCTGAGCTAGTGCTAAAATTTCCATAGAACATTCCCTGTAGACCAGGTAAGAAAATGGCAGTGGAATAGCCCTATGCTTCTGGGTATGCAGGTAATGAGTTATGAAACTCTGCTACCTGCTCCGTGACTGGATGTAAGTTCAATGCAAAGACTGTTGCAGGAAGCAACACCCAACGGAGGAAACTGGACGCTCAAACAACTTTGTTAGATGAAAAAGAATTTATTGCCAAAGGAGCACATAGGGCTTTCAACAGATCCAAAGCGCAATCTCTCCTTGGTTAGATTTATTATAGCTTATGTACCTCTGCAGTGTCCATGCAAGGGGTGCACAATTCCTTTGTCTTAGGCTTCATGTGAGCCTCATGACTCAGGATAGGAGGGGGAGTTTGGTTGGGGGGTTGAAAAGGGGAAGGAATTTCCAGATCACTGGTCTTATCTATTTACAAGTCATTTTACCTTGGAGAACCTGCGACCTTGGCATTATCAACACTGTTGTAGGATTTTCGGAGAGACAGGACACTGAGTCTATAAGAAAAAAGTAGGCTTATTGATGCCAGCACCTTCTCAGAGGATTCCTATCCAAAGGCTGGACTCGAATTGTAACATAACAAGCAGTTTTACCCAGTCCTGTTATTCCTACACAGCTACAGAGATAAGAACATTAGTTGGATAGCAAGTAATGAATCAATAGATGTAAGTTGGAGAGTTCTTGAGGTGGGGGAGGTAGCTATGAGAAAACATGTTAGCTGGAGAGCACTGGGAAGAATGGAGGAAGAGAGCAGTTTTAACTAGCTGAGTCAGTCATTTCTTCAGGCTCTTTCCTTTGTAATTTTTCAGATGCCTCCTCTCCTCTCTCAAGACCACTCTAAATTCCTTTTTCTTTTCTAACACCTCTCCTAAGGAGAACTTTCTGTGGCCTTTCCTTAGGTCAAGTCTTGTGTCTTCAAACTTAAGACTACCTCTGAGCCTTCTTTTAGCAAATATAACCAAGTGTCATAGACAAAAACACTGGCTCCATCTCCCAATTCTACCTATGCTTTACCTCTAACTGTTTTTTTCTGTAAGATCTTTACCAAATGTGTTTTGCATCACTCATTTTCTCCCTGAATTTTGCCACTAAAGGACAAATAATAACAATCAAGAATTTTCTTTATAATTTGCTTTTCATTATTAAATTCTAGGTTTCTGTTTTTGCCAGGCAAACTTTGGTTCTCTTAAATAAAAGGAAGTTATTTAGAGTGATATGATCATAGATGGCATAAGGTCAGAGTCAAAAATATAATCCATCAACCATTGGACAAAATGTGTGATGTCTTTCTTTTGTGTAATCTTCAAGGGAACTTTTAAAATGCAAAGTATTTTTTATTTATGTTAACTGGGGAGACTATAGCTTTAAGCAAGAGATTAGTCAACTTTGTGTGAAAAGGGACAAACATTTTTTGTGAGGCAGAAGAAGTTGAAATAATCAGAGAGAAGGGATAACAAAAGGATAAGTGAATTATCAAGTCAAGTTTTTATTCATAACTTATCCTTAGTAAAAAAAAAAAAAATGCTGTGCTTGAAGGAAAAAATTGGATCATGAGAATCTGTAATAAGATAGAAATGTGTATTTATAGAAATAGATGAGTGTCAATACCAGCTACTTATGCACAGTGATTCTAAGTAACCACACCATCTGTATTTTAGCATACAGGATATAAAATAATGGCTACAAGGTTCTGGTTACTCAGCTTACAAGACACTCTGTATGACACAATGAAAAGGAATAACATAATTATATTATATAGTAAAGCTAAGAAGCATTTTGTGTTACTGTATTGAAAGAAACTGCATGTGCCGAGAATAAATATATTGTCTTACATTCAATTTAGAGAAAAGCCAGCCTGGAAGACTGCTCTTATTTAAAAGCTGAACAGGCTGTTAACCTTGGAATAACCTTAATTTGGGGCCCAAATTCAAAATGTTCACAAAAATGTTACTTAGCCAATGTTAACTATTAAATTTAAAACACAAGAGAGTAATGATTTTCATTAAATGTATTCGTTTAAAAGATGTATTATATGTATAATTTTGTGTGTATACATGAGATAGGTACATTTACTTTTGATCATGAAAACATTTCGAAGGCAAAGATAGTATACAGATCAATAAATTTATAAATCTTGGCCCACAGGCTAGATTAGGTCTTTAAAAATAATATTTATAGTTCATAAAAAAATAAAAAAAATAATATTAAAGAGGTTAAACCAGATTTATAACAAAGTTAAATATATTTAATGTGTTGACTTTCATTCTAAAATTATGTCACTTCAAAATTTTTCAAAATGCTTGTCTGTAGAAAGTTGCCAGTGTAAACTATGGACACACAGTAAAAAAAGATGTGGAAGTCCTCTCTGAATTGATATGGGGTGATTTCTAGTATATATTGTGACAAGTCAGTAAATTTAAATATGGACAATAAGTTAGTAATAGAATTTTTGTCAATTTACATTTTCTTTACTAATTATGCAGCGGTTATAGAAGAGGAATATTCAGGACTTTGGTATTACATATTGATTTAAAATATGTGGCATTGTTAAATTTGAAATTTATGTTTTGTTTATTCTAAAATTAAAAAAGAAATTTTAAAATATTATAAAAATAAATACATATTTATAAATGAATAATACTTAAAAACTAATAATTCCAATAAGAGGAATTTATGTTAAGATTTTAATTGGAAAAAAATCATAAAGATAAATTATAATTGTGAAAAATTAGAATCTTTTTACATGTTTGAACATTGAGAAAGGTTTAATAATTTTAACTTTATTCAGGTGTTAATTATTTATTAGAACTGTGTGAAACATGATTAAAAAGAATTTGATTAAATTTTATGGAAAAAGCAAGATACAGCTTGCTTTAAACTGTTTAAAAAAA
>CM053511.1:36458933-36479367 GCA_028627145.1 Eidolon dupreanum
CCAACTGGTAATGTGTGGTAAAATAGTTTCTGGTAAAATAGTTTCTTTAGCTTTATCATGGAGAAAATGGTACTATTTATCTTACTAACCACTTTTAAGAAAGAGCCTGAGGTATGGTTCATAGAAACCAAACTAGAAAAGAAAAGAGTAATTTACTAAGAAATAAGAGAAGTACAAGTTTAAAGAAGAATTCAGAGGGAACCCAGGATGTGTACAATACTTAATAAGATATGTAAATAAAAATATATTTATTTGGATATATTGTTCTTGTGGCAACCATAATACCAATAAGCAGAAATATTTTAATGTAAATTCATAAATGTTTAGGTCTAATATTTAACAGGTGTCTTAATTTAAAATGCTGTGTGCTAATCAATTTTATGATCAACCACAGCAGTTTTTAGTTTATATGAAATCTCTGGAATTTATTATAGACAGTTCCTGGCTATTGGAAACATTATTTTTGAACTATATGGATATGTGGAATTTCTAGACACGAACAAACTTCTTAGTCTAAGTTTGCCCAGGATGTTTCTCTTGCTGACTGAGGCTTACTATGATTATCTTTCATGTGGATTTTATTTTTTTTTGAGAAATGGCTACTATAAAGAGGACCATAAGAAATTAATTTTCTTATTTGATATCAATTTATTTATCAGTATTTTTAATTGGAGAAATCTATTTGCACATTTTGGTAATGAATAATGAATGATGGCTAGCTACTCTGAACATTATTTGAACACAATATCAATTCTGTTTATATCTTAAAGAAAAAAAAAACAAAAATAAATATAAAAGACAGCATTCAGCAAAATTAGATTTACATCTGCCACCAATCCAAAGCCCACACTACTAATGCCCTAATTTATTAAATTCAATGCATTAATTTATGCCAAAATACACATCAAGAGGCTGCTATAAGCCAGGATATGTTTTCAGCATAACTGGCCTCCTTGACCTCTCTGTCTTGCATCATCAGCCTCTTCTTCCATCTTGGCATTTTCCTGGAAGGCTGTAATTAAATCTGTCTACCAAAAAATATTTTTTTTAAAAAATAAGCTCACCTCTGGATCCTAAATATCTGAATATACCCTAAGTGCTCCCTTCTAGTATATTTCTTCTTCTCAGAAGCATAGTCTGTATCCACTGTCTCCATGCCTTTGCTTCTCATTCATATAGCAGTCTCATTCATTTTTATGTCTGTCCCTAATCACTCTCCTGAAACTTACTTTGAAAAAATCATCAAAGATATTATGAATATCAATACAATGGGAATATTCTATCACATTATTCTTTTTTATTTTTACCACACTTACTATATTTATTTTGAATGCTGTAATATTCTTAAGTGCTTTATATTCATTATATAATTTGTTTTTCACAAACATAATATACATGTTTTATATTTTATTTATGAAAAGTGATGCTCACAGAGGAGTCTTAGGGCAGTGAAAGTATTCTGTATGATAATAAAATGGTTGATATATATCATTATAAATTCATCCAAAACCATAGAAAGTACAGCACCAAGAGTGAACAGTAATGTAAACTATGGTCTTTCAGTGATTTTGAGGTGTCAGTGTAGGTTCATTAATTGTAACAAATATATCACTCTGGTGGGGGTTGTTGTAATGGGGGAAACTGTGCATATGTAAGGGAAAGGGGTATATGAAAAATCATTGAACCTTTTCCTCAATTTTGCTGTTAACCTAAAAGTATTCTAAAAATAGTGTCTATATAAAAAATAATAATGCTGACAAAGATCAATAATTTATCTGAGGTCACACGATTTTTGGCTGAGCTAAAATCTGGACCAAGTGTGGCAGACTTGGGGTGGGAGGACATTTTCTGAACTCTTACACTCTTTTTTTCTTCCAAGAGTTGAGTCATTTTTATGACCAGACTAGAGACATAAATTTCCAACTACACATATAACATTTTTACTACCTATCCACCTGTAAGACATAATAATTCAAATGCACTGAGATATCTAAAACCCTACAAGCTCACAATGAAATTCACATATTTATTTTCTGACACTCTTCCTATATACTCAATCTCATTTGTTGGAACATGAACTTGACATCACCATGTCTTTCATCTTAACTGTCAGTTAAATGTAATATTTTGCTGAATTGACTTATTATATTGATCTTGACTCTACCGTCTACTCTTCCTGTTACAAACTCTACCTAATTTTAATGCCTTCATCCTGTCTTACCTAGATAGCTCCAATCATCTCCTCAGTGTCTTTTTGTCTCAAAATTTCTCTTCAGACCAATTCTTCAAACTTTCCATAAACAAATAAATTAGAGATTTCTTCACATAACTCCCCTACTTAAACCTTTAAATAATGGCCTACCATCTCCTTGAGGTGCAACCACAGCATACCTCTCCAAACTCATTTCATGCTCTCTCCATTTCCCATCTGATCATTCCTACAGTTTCTATACAGGCAGGCTACTGTGTTTAGATTCTGTGCTTTTGTTATGTAATCCAATTCACTCTAATATCTCTGCTTTTTCTAGATGTTCCTATTCAGTGTGAAGAACAATAATGTGCGCCTACTGTAGAAAACTTTGATTGTCACTCTAGGATGCATCATATGTGCCTCATATCAGTATCTAGAGGATCCTGTATATATTCTACATTACAATGGGAAGAAAATGACCTGTTTTTGTCTATTTCTACTATCACTATAAAGTGTGTAAATGCCATAAAGTTAAGAACTATGGCTTATTTATGCATGTATTTCTATTGTCTAGTAATAGGTAGAAACACTTTAAATATAAAATACATATTTATCGAAATGAATAGTGTGTGACTACGTCTTTATTTTGTGATTTAAGATCAAGTAATCTGTTTCAGGGATTTCTGGGGATTATAATTTTGATTGATGTTAATAATAAACTGTATAAGTAGAGTTTTTGATTAAATAAATTTGAGATTATGAGGTAAAGTTAAATATATTCATTTAATAAAGAATTTCCTAGGCCCATTGATATACTAGTGCCTTGTGATTCTCTAAAAAATGAAAACCAATAAATTTCAATATGATTGTTACATAAAATGTGATGCAGTAAACTGAAAGGCCTCAATGTCACAGTGCTTTTTAAAGGTATGAAGTATTATACAGCTTTCTAAAATGACTTTCTAATGACTTAGAAAGATATCTTTGACTTACTGTTAAGTATGTTTGTTTATTATTCTATATACATATGTGTACACATATATATCAACATGATTAAAATTTAAAATGCTTCTTATAAGCTTATTTTAATAATAAAAACACTAACAAAGGTGAAATATATATATTACTTTTATAAATATAGAAAATAATAGGAAAAACTATACTACAAAGTATATGAATATATCACAATTACCTTAGGAGTAAAAGTGGTGGAATAGAGAGACAAGCTATTATTTTTCTAAAACCACTCTGTGCAAATGATCCTAGTGATTACCATTGGATTTTTTTAAGCTAAATATTTGACAAAAATCTTAAAATAGAGAGAATGTTAAGGAGAAATAACTAATTAGAAAATAAAATGGTACATTATTATGTTATTAATAATAATATACTGAACTATAATTTAGGATTAAACCTTTTGAAAGATGTGACAGAGTTATATGGGTAGAAGAAAGAATCAGAAACGACACTATAGGTTTTACAAAATCACAAAAGAGGATCTTTTCCTACTGCAATTACTGGTACAAAGACTTAATGACATAAAGATGTCACGATTCTAGCATTAATTCACAAGTTAAATGCAAATAAAAATAGAAAGAAAAAAGGAAGGAAGGAAGGAAGGAAGGAAGGAAGGAAGGAAGGAAGGAAGGAAGGAAGGAAGGGAAGGAGAGAGGGAGGAAGGGAAGAAGGGAGGGGAAGAGAGAGAGAGAGAGAGAGAATATAAACAGACCTTTTTGAAAATAGCAAACTAATTTTTCTTAATTTTAATTTTATTTTATATTAGTTTTACTCTAGTACACCTGGCACTACACATAGTCATTACCATATTATTGACTATATTTCTTATGCTGTACTCCACATCTTCGTGACTATATTGTACTACCATTTTGTATTTCTTAATCTCTTCACCTTTTTCATTTATCCTTCAACACCCCTCCCATCTGGCAATTACCAGTTTGTTCTCTGCATCTATGAGTCTGTTTTCATTTTGTTTGTTTATTTTGTTCCTTAAATTCCACATATAAGTGAAATAATACGGTATTTGTCTTTCAATCTCTGAGCTTATTTCACTTAGCATAATATCCTCTAGGTCCATCCATGGTCATTAAAAATGGTAAGATTTCATTTTTTATGGTTGAATAATATTCCATGATATATATGTACCACTTTTTTATCCAATCATCTACTGATGGGCATCAAGTTTGCTTCTATACTTTGGCTATTGTAAATAGCGCTACTGCGAACATAGGACTACACAAATCTTTTCAAATTAGTGTTTTAGTTTTTTTTTTTGGATAAATACTCATAAATGCAGATGTTGAGTCATTATTTTTAATTTTTTGGGAAACTTCCAAACTGTTTTCTATAGTGATTGTATGAATTTGCAATATCATCAACAGTGCATGAGGGTTCCCTTTTTTCTACATTCTCCTCAAAACTTGTTCTTTGATTTATTGGTGATAGCCATTCTGACAAGTGTGAGGTGATATCTCACTGTGGTTTTTATTTTCATTTCTCTGATGATTAGTGACTTTGAGTATTTTTCATATATCTATCAGGTCTCTGTATGTCCTCTTTGGAGAATTACCTATTCAGCTCTTCTGCCCATTTTAAATTGGATTGTTTGGGGTTTTTTTGGTATTGAGTTGTATTAGTTCTTTATAAATTTTGGATATTAACACATCAGATGTATCATAGGTGAATATCTTCTCCCATTTAGTAGGTTGCCTTTTTGTTTTGTTGATGGCTTTTTTTTTTTTTTTTTTTTTGCTGTGCAAGCCTCTTTTAGTTTTAATGTAGTTCCATTTTTTTTCTTTTGTTTCCCTTCATTAAAGAGATATATCAGAAAAGACTGTTACTAGGAGCAATGTCAGAGAGTTTGCTACCTGTTTTCTTCTCAGAGTTTTATGGTTTCGGGTCTTACAGGTAAGTTTTTAATCCATTTTGAGTTTATTCTTGTATATGGTATAAGAAGGTAGTCCAGTTTCATTTTTTACATGTATTTGTTCAGTTTTCCCAACACCATTTATTGAAGAGAGTCTCTTTACCCCACTGTATATCCTTCCCTTCTTTATCATATATTAAATGAGCATAGAGACATAATTTATTCCTGGGCTTTCTATTCTGTTCCATTGATCTATATGTCTGTATGCTAGTACCATGATATTTTGATTAATATAGCTTTGTTGTATAGTTAGATATCGGGTAGTGTGATACCTCCAACTTTGTTGTTTTTCAAGATTGCTTTGCTATTCAAGATCTTTTATGTTTCAATATACATTTTAGGATTATTTGTTCTAGTTCTCTGTAAAACGTTATTAGTATTTTATAGAAGTTGCATTAAACCTATAGATTGCTTTGGGTAGTATAACCATCTTAACAATGTTGATTTTTCTTATCCAAGAGCACAGTAAATGCTTATATTTATTTGTATCTTCTTCAATTTCTCTCTTCAATGACATAATTTTCTGAGTACAAGTCTTTTACCTCCTTGGTTTTATTTATCCCTAGGTATTGTATTATTTTCCATACAATTATAAATGGGATTGTTTTCTTAATTTCTCTTTCTGATACTTTATCATCAATGTATAAAAATGCAACCAACTTCTCAATATTAATTTTGTATCTTGCTAATACTGAATATATTTATAATTTCTAACGGTTTCTTGATGGAATCTTTAGGGTCCTCTCTAGTATTATGTCATGTGTAAATAATGACAGTTTTGCTTCTTTCTTTCCAATTTGCATGCTTTATTTCTCTTTCTTGTTTGCTTACTATGGCAAGGACTTTCAATACTATGTTAAATGAAAGTAGTGAAAGTGGCCACCCTTGTTTCATTTGCAGTACGTTTCTTTTCTTTTTTCTTTTTCTTTTCTTTTCTTTCCTTTTCTTTTCTTTTCTTTTCTTTTCTTTTCTTTTCTTTTCTTTTCTTTTCTTTTCCTTTTCTTTTCTTTTCTTTTCTTTCTTTTTTTTTTTTCTCATTTAAGTTGCCTCTCTGTGTTTATTTCTATGTATTAGGTAGATTTATTACATCTCCCAACCTTGGCCCAGATGCCCTTTTATGGTAGGTTTTCTATGTTTCCCAGTAGAGTAGCCTCCCTGATCACCTGTACCGGGAACTCCAGGACTGTTTTTTGTGTGAATTGTGTGTGTTCTCCTTTTGTAGTTTGATTGCTGTTAGCATATCAGTGGATGGAACTGATTCTTGGGCTGGCTAGCTGTGAAGATTGGCCATGCCCCATAGGATATGAGCTGCTGTGTTGGGGGATGCCCCCAGTAGGTGTTTAGACCATCTTTTGGATGTGCCTCATGTGGGGCTATTCAGGTGTCACTCTGTTGTGATCTGACTCCAGCTTCCAGGTGTGTTGGTTCTGGGGCTCTTTGTAAGGGGTTCCTGTGTAGGCCAAGGTCAGCTGCTGCCTGTGACAACCTGGGGCTACTTGTAGGAGCTACATAGAAACTTGTAGGTGGTCATTGCCTTTTCTGGACTTGGAAGTAAGTAGGAAACACTACGCTGCAAACTGGGGCTGGTTACCTACCAGCAGTACCAGGCCTGGGGCAGCTTAGCAAACAGTCCAGGGCACCCCAAGGCCTTAGGCTACCTCTGATTGCCCATATGGCTCAGCAGCTGAAAGGGCCTTTGGGTGGTACCCAAATTGTGTGGAGTGGGAACCCAGGGAGTCACCAGGGTAAAGTGAGTGTACTTTACTCAGCTAATACAGATTCAGCTTTGGTGCCAGTGCTGAACTTGTGGCCTCTTGAAAAAGTCTCAGATCACAATAAGGCTTACTTCCACCTGCCTTGGGCCCGCAGACACCCAAGATTTGTTAAAGATGTATTGCAGCTTGAGCAGGTGCTGGTTGCCTGCCATCAAGAATTTCTTCTCATTTGGGCAATTCATTCTAGCCAAGAACTGTTGATTGCTGTTGAATGCACCACTACAGAGAGCACAGGGTAGTGCTTGTTGCCTAGCAATGAGTTTTCCAGGGGCAATTTCCAAGTTGGGTGGGGTAGGGTCTCACAAGTCAACAGGTGGAGTAAGCCGATCTCACTAGGCTAATGCAGATTCAGATTTGGTACAAGTGCTGAGTCTGTAGCCTTTTGCAAAAGTCTTAGACCACACTGAGGCAAGCTGCCCATCTCACACCTGCACATCTCGAGATATGTTCAAGAGATACTGCAGCTTGGACTGGCACTGATTGCCCATCCTTGTAAGTTTCTCTCAATGTACACAAGCAGTGCAAGCCACAGTCTGTTGATTGTTGTGAAATACACTCCCTGTGGAGAGTCCAGGGTGGGGCTGATTTCCAGGCAACTAGTTTTCCATGAGCAATTTTGGAGTTGGGTGGGGAAGGATCTCAGGGAGTCACAGGGTGGAACAAGCAGATCTTGCCAGGCCAATGAAGCTTCAGTATTGGCCATGTGGGGGAAGGGTTCAACACGGGGAAGATGGTGTCTACCTTTAAGCTACACAAAAGGAGAGCCACACAAAAGGACAATGGAAACTGTCCCTCCAGCCCTTGTCCCAAAGCCACATAGCTCGGTCATTGCCCATATGTCTCTTGCTCCTCTTGAGTTGCTCACCCTCCACCAGAGCCAAGGGTGAGTGTCTGAGACTTAGTGAGTCTGTGCCAGACACTTTAAAGGGACATCTGTTTTTTTCATTTTCCATCTCACTCAGACAGTTGGAATCCTTATTGATTTTTACAGTCTGATTTTGTGGGGATTCATCTTTCTGGCACTGGAAACTTGGACTGGGGACCCCCAATGTAAGGCTGGTTCCTCTCATTCCTTTGGGGGACCCCTGCAGCCAAGATATCCCTCCCAATGCTTAACCACCGTATGTGGGTTTGGGGCCAACCCATTCCATGTCTCCAACCCTCTTACCAGTCTCAGTGTGGCCTCTTCTTTATATCTTCAGTTATAGATAATATGTTCAGCTAGTCTTTAGGTGGTCCTCCAAGTTAATTGTTCTATAATTTACTTGTAATTTTAATACGGTTATGAGAGGAGGTAAGCACTGCATTTGCCTACCCCTGCCATCTGAATGACTACTCGTAAATTAAGTCTTAATTTAATCTTTACAACATAAGTTTCAAAAGAGTCAAGTTAAAAAAAAACAAACATTAAGAATTAGAAAAATAAAAAAGGAAGGATTTCTTTTTGTATTAAGACATCAGATCATTATAAAGACATAATTATTAAAATGTTGTGGAATTTTTATATGGATAGGAAAATAGGTTAACAGAAGCAAAGATTTCATTCAGAAAGAGGTTCAGCATATGCACTGTAAATTCATAGGTACTTATAAGTACCTTGGTATTTAATAAAAGGATATTTCAAATAAGTGGAGAATCATGGGATGATCAATATATTAAAGAGAGACTATTGATTTTTCAAGGTTAAACTATGGTTCTAAAATCATTTTTTTAGGAATGACAAACAATTAAAAATGGAAAATCCCCAATGGGAAATTCCATGAAAGAACAGACTAAATTGTAGGTCAATACAAGCAAAACTGCTCAACCTAGAGATTGGTAGGACATGCAAAGTTGCATTTCACACATTTCTGAGCTGCAGACAATTAAATATTTGTTAAGAAATTATGTTGGTAGGGAAAGAAAAGTAGTGCACCATATTTTTTTAGAATACAAATTATTGGGCAAAACTCTATATCTTATCTCGTTAAAACAGATAAATTTTAGAATTTTATTTTGATAGAATGACATGCAACAAGTAAAACAAGCAAACCAAATATGGATGTAACAATAAAGATATATTTTAAAAATATACTACTTAGTGTGTACTAATGTAACTTATGAGACTACATATACATATTGTAAAAAACACCAAAAATAGTAAAATGAAGCAGGAAATCCTCCTCTTTTGTATGTGTATATTTGTGTGTCCTGTGGAGATTTACCCTTCATTTTGATCCTATAACACATTCCACTGGACCTTTTATTGGCTTTAAATTGGTTCTTCAGAATAAACTCTCCTTTCTTTGCCATTCACACTTTTGTTTTAATCCCCCTTTTAAAATTATTTTCAAACATGAGGAACACATTGGTAAAAATGAATATTCCCAAGTAAACACTGACAATGACTACAATGGTATGTCGTAAATTTAATCATAAAATTCATTGAGTAAAAATTGAAAGGAAGTTAAATTTAGATTTTGAAAAAATATAGGTTTACAAAATTTGTTCATAGATAATCAGACTTAGTAGACATAATTGCCACACTAGTACATTAACACTGACTGAAGCAATAACTTGTCAATTTTTATAAAAAAAAAAATATGATCTTATAAAATTACTTGCTTAAAACATTCAATATTAAAAGATTTATAAAGATGAAATTAATTTTAGTATAATAAAGCTGCAAATACTTTTAAGAAATTGATTAAATAATTAAAGATACCTTAATGGAGTTTACTTGGGAAAATAATGTAATACTATATGAATATAGACAAAATCCTAATTGAATATCTTATGTACAATATCTTTGAAATGTTAGAGGATTATAACTAATTTTCATCTCTGCTTTTCCTTTCTCCATCAGCCTTACAACCATGCTTTGAAACTACTAATTATGATGTGAAATTTGATCTCTTACATAGCCCATTTTCTTCATCAAGCACCACATTATATTGATTCCAGGCAAGCGTTTAGCACTTCCTTCTTTCTAATCCCACTGACAGAAATAGTTTCTCCTACTATTAAGACCTTGTGATGATGATATGGTATATGTCATCATTAATAAATCAGTGTCCATACATTATTAATTAAAGTCTACACTTCATTTGGATTTCTTTAGTTTTTAACTAATGTCATTTTGTTTTGGTTTTTGGTTTTTGGTACCAGTGTTCCATCCAGTATACTACTTTGCATTTAGTAGTCATGTCTAAACGACTTTCTTTTGGCTAGACAGTTTTTCAAACTTTCCTTGTTTTTGATTACCTTGACAGTATTGAGAAGTACTGATCAGGAATTTATAGGATGTCCCTCCATTGGTATTCATCTATGTTTTCTGACAATAAGACTGAATTTATGGGTTTTAGGAAGAAAACCAAATAGGTAAAGTGACATTTTCATCAAACATCAAAAGCGACATGATTTATAACTGTTGATGTTGACCTTGATCACCTGGAAAGGGTAACATTTATCAGATTTCTCCATTTTGAAAAGTGTAGAGATCTTCTAAGATCTGTGATCTCTAGGAGTTTCTCACTTTTACACTAATCCACACTCAATTAGTTAAAATTACCATGTCAGTGTTCCTATTTTTTTTTAAAGTTATAGCAGCTTCTGCTCTATGTAAGTAGATTTTGGATGTGACTCTGGATGTCCTGTTTCTCTCAATATGGAGGTAACTATTTACCTATTTGTCTGGGAATTCAGTTTTCAGATGGAGACAGAAAAAAATCAGATCTTTATTGTGCTTAGCTTTTTTCTGTGGTATATATAGGAGTGATGACTTCCAATCCCATTGCATCCTTTCTTAAAACTACCTCTCATGGTTCAACAATGAAGCTAGAATTGAGAATCATCACTTTATATTCTCATATTACTTACCTTACTAAATTTATGGAACTGTTTATATGATATTAGTTCTCAAATATCTCTTGATGATTCTTTCTCCATATGAAAACAATTCTAAATTATATGACTTAGAATAAAAGAGTTCCCAGATTTGGTTCTAATCTTTCTCCAACTTTATCATTTTCTATTTGAAACTCACAGAATCTTATTTTCTGGACACATTTACAACGAACTCTTTAAATTTTCAATGAACATGCTCATTATTTCTCTTAGGTGTCTTCCAAATAAAGGCTTAAGTGAAATATTACTTATTTTATAAATTCTTCTTTAAATTTATAGTAAATCAGTTCCTCATTCCAGTTTTCTTTTTAATACAATTTCTTTCACATGGCATGACTCATATTGGTTCATTAAATAAGCATTAAATCACCTAGTATTTGACATAAATAATTAACATTTTAACTTATTTATAAATTATCTTCTCAAACAGACAACTAAGTTTGGTGTAGGAGTATGAATGGTCTGTATTGTGAATGATTATATAGTTTACTGTACATTGTGCATTAAATATTTATTAAACATTTAGAAATTTAATAATTAAATTTAACATAGACTATATTATCAAAAATTAATACTTCTCACATTAATATATCTAAACAGCCATAGCATTTATACCAAAGCTATAATTGATTTTAATTATTTTACCATTTTTACTTCTTTAAGGAGACTGTTTACAAATTTTATATTTACCTTCATAGATGTTTCATAAAAGATTCAAGCTACTTGAATTTAAAGATTATCAAGTAGAATAAAATACAATAATCCAATTCAAAGTAGAAATTAATGATTTATTTTGTGATTAAAAGCAAAATTTTTTAAAATATATGCAATAATTTGAAAATGTAATTTTCTTATTAAATGATCATGTTTCATGAACTATTATTATTTTTAATTGCCTCAATACTTTTGTCAGATAGTGTCAGCATGTAATATTCCCTAGTCTAAGAATGCCTTATTTACCAAACACTGCAACTAAAGTTCTGTAGCTAGCCTCTGTACATGATGACAGAGGCAAATCTCAGATCTGTATTAGAACTGCCCATTAAAGGTGATGTGTGTGTGCATGTGTGTGTGTGTGTGTGTGTGTGTGTGTGTGTGTGTGTTAGGGCTACAATGTTTCAATGAGCTGTTCTACCATTATTGCATTTGATATAAATGTATTTTCCTATTGTCTGCATCAGTTTGCTTTTGGATCTTAATCGCATAATAATAGAAATGAAGTCCACATTTAGCTGTTAGGACATTCAGCTGCTTTCTAAGGAGCATAGACAATGACATTCACTACAATAATTGATAGCTGGCTTATAATAATTTTAATTCAATGTTTTCATTGAATGATCTCTTAAAGAGGCAGTTATATAATCCACTGTAACAACACAGTAGAGTGTCTGAGATGAAGATTTACTAGGTATTTAGTATCTCTTTAACTAGTGAAAGGTCATAGTCATTATACTATTATTTAGTGTCTAATAAAACTGCTTTATCCACTATTTAGGTTTATTAGCCAGGTCATAGGGTTCAAGCATTAAAGTCAAATAAAAGTTATATCTCTTTCAAACATATGTACATTGTTGACATCTTTAACCAGAGTATAATAAAACCGGCCAACATATAACTGACTGAAACAGTCTTTTAGTATCATATTTATAGAAGCACATAATCAAAGCTAATAAAAAGATCAGCCAAAGGCGGCCAAAGAAGAAGGTAGTAATACTATGGATATTTTTATCACTTTAATTTAATAATTATCATGAAAAAAAGTTCAGTACCTAACATATGTCTTTTAGTGTTCTTATTAGAAGTAATTTCCATTTCCTCATAAATTTAAACATCAACTCTGTAAATACATTCAACTGACTTTTAAGCTGTGATATGTGATTCTCATTTTATCCTATAGGTTTCTTTCTCTTCAGTGCCCACTGATATTATGAGGCTATACTTTTTAAAAATATATTTATTTTTTTCACTACCGAAATAATTCAGGGATATTTTATTTTCTATGAAATCATCACAAAAATGACATTTAAAAAAAATCTTGAGGATGAGTCATTTTTTCTATAACTGGCAGAAAAATTACATGCATTTCTGATTCCCAGTCATTTGGAACTGTATAGTATAAATTAATCTTTCATGATGCAGAACTCAGTGTGTATAGTACAGACTACAGTGAACAGTTATAGAGCAGGAATTATACAAAATGAGAACTGGAAATTTAGTCATATAAAATTTAAGGGTCAAAGCCCTGTTTTTCCATTATGAGTGTCCTCAGGGGAAATGACACCCTACCTTAGTTCCCCCTAGGGTTTGATATATTACCTGACAATAAGTCAATAGATGTCAGAAGTCTATTAACTCTTTAAGGCTTCTTGGAAGCTATTTAGTATTTTAGAATGTTTTGTATTACATTACAAAATGTAATGTAATACCATGATGTGCCACAGGGTTAATATGTTTCATTAAAAAGCTAATATAACAAATAAAATGCACTAGACTTATGAAATAATTGCAGATGAAATTTATATCTCAGTAATTTCTCCTGGTTTACCGAGAAGTTTGCCTTAGCATTTCAAACTCTGTAAAAACTGCTGCTATGTTTCTTTTTTCCTAGAGGCATCCCAGCAATTTGACAAGGATAAACTTTGAATATTAACAGAAAACTTGCTAAGCAGTGAATTTCCTTAGGCACTTACCTTGCATATCAACATTAAATAAATGTGTGTGTGTGTGTGTGTGTGTGTACTAAAGATACACAAACATATACACATCTTGTTTAAAAGTGAAACATTAGATATAGTGTTTGTAAACTGCAATCTGCTAGAGGCTATTAGGTTATCATGAGTCTCTCCTTTTAAAAAAAATTTCAGCTGAAAAGTAATACAGTAAATATAAAACTAATATTTTTATTTTTAATTACAACTACCTAAAAATATAATGCTTTTATAAAGTAAATAAGTTTATAATCATTTAATTTTCATCCAAAGCATGTCAGGTTTGTGCTTTTCCCAAATTTATTAATCTTTTGAGCCATGAATACTCATATAAAAATAAAGTAAATCCATTGATCTCACAGAATCGTAAAGAAGAATAAAATGTTTTTTAAATGCTAGCAAAATTTTAGTTACATAAAGGAATTCAATAAAAACTTATATGTTTTATATGGATGATATACACTCTAAATCCCTGCATATCTTTTAATATCCTTCTTTAATCTCAGCAGGGATGATATTTTGTACATATCATTTTATTAATTTATTTATTTTCAGTATTCTGTTGATGTTATTTTGACATTTTAGATGAGATCACTGATATCAGACTAGTTTTTTTTTTCTTTAATAGAAAGTATCATCTTTATAAGGTTACTTGCAGAATTTTATTCTTATATTTGAAATTTAGAAATTTGAGAACATTTAGGAATCATCCATGGTATGTCATGGCATAATTCTTCTCCAATCATTCTACCCTAGAATCTGAGATTGTCTATCTTTTTGCATTTCAGAAAAATTGTATTTTAATATTATTGCTTATCTTCTATTAATGTTGTCTTTATTCTTTGTTATTTCTTTAATCTTCTTTCTCCTCCTTCTATTTTCTAGCTTCTTCTTTTTTAATTTATTTATTCTTTTTTAGTGACATTGGTTAATGAAATTCAATGTTTCAGGTGTACAATTTAACAGTAAAGTGCATATATATATATATATATGTATATACATATATATATATATATATATTGCATTGTGTGTTCCCCTCCCATAGTGAGATTTCTTTCTGTCACCACACATTTGACCTCTTTTATCCCATCTATCTTCTTCTCCCCTCTACCACACACTTTGGTAATTATTAGTCTATTGACCATGTCCATGAGTCTCTGTTTGTTTGCCCTGTTCATTTGTTGCTTTTAGGTTTATATCCCACATGTAAGTGATATGTGGTTTTCAACTTTTTCTGTCTGGCTTATTTTACTTAGCATGACTATCTTGAGGTTCATCCATGTTGTTGTAAATGGCAACATGGCTGAGTAATATTCCATTGTTATGTAACACAGCTTCTTCAGCCAATCATCTATCGTAGGACACTTCAGTTGCTTTCACGTCCTGGGTACTGTGAATAATGCTGCCATGAACATTAATGTGCAAATATCTTTTCGGATATGGGTTTTCAAGTCTTTGGGATAAACACCCAGGAGAGGGATTGCTGGAATATATGGTAGACCAATTTTTAGTTTTTTGAGGAAACTCCGTACTGTTTTCTATAGTGGCTATACCAATTTGCAGTCCAACCAGGAATGTATGAGGGTTCCTTTTTTCTGCATCCTCTCCAACATTTTTTATTACTTGCCCTGTTGATTATAGCTATTCTAACAGATGCGAGATGGTATCTCATTGTGGTTTTGATTTGCATTTCCCTAATAGCTAGTGATAATGAATATCTTTTCATATGTTTGCTGGCCATTTGTATATCTTCTTAGGGGAAGTGTCTGTTTGTATTTTATTATTGATTCAATCATTTCCTTTCTTTATTAGATCCTTTTACATCTTGGACACATTATTATTTACATATAAGATTTTCTGAATTTATTACTTATCTTCATTGTGAGTCTTCTCTGGAATTTTTTCAGTGGGCTTAAAACTATGTCTTCCTCTTGATTTTCTAGGACCTTAATTTGCATTTAACTAGTAACCATTGAGTAGAGCATTTCTGCTAAATTTTACATTTAAAATTTTAAGATTCATTTATAATTTTTAAAATACTGTACTTCGATCTCAAGTACTTTTATAGTGTCATTAAGTTTTTAAATTAAAATTTAAGTTACATTGTTTTAAGAAATAGTATGTCTTCTTTTGGACATTTATATTATATTTATACTAGGTTTCCTAAGATAGCTAGTTTGTTGTTTGTTTTGTATGTTCACTAGTAATTGAAGTAAATTATTGGAGCACCAGATCAGTGGAAGCAGATGTGAAGATAAGACACTAGATGTTTAAGAGATTTGTTAGAGGAAATGTTTATGAGAGAAAATGGTGAATGAGCCAGAGGAGGGTGGTATAGATGACTGACATTTTAGATACCAGACTAATTTTTTTTCAGTCATAGAAAGTATCATTTTTCTAAGATTAACTGCAGAATTTTATTCTTATCTTTGAAATTTATAAATTTGAGAACATTTAGAAATCATCCATGGTATGATGCAGATCTGACCCCTGTGAAGGATACTAGGAAGGAAGGAAGGCTGGAAAGACAATATTTTTGGATTGTGGTACAAGTTTAAGAATGCTTGGTGAGGCTGATACAAGTTCCCAGGCCAAAATTTACCATTAAACAAGAAAATTTCCCAAGAACCAGCATGCCTTAGTATTCCTGCTGCAATTAATCTTTAGCTGGAAGCGGCTCATGAGTTGACCTCTGCAAGGAATTGTGGTGATGAATTTCAGAATACAGGAGCTGAAGGCATCGGTCAATTTTGCTTCCCAAAGTAAAAGTTCTAAAAAATATATTTTATTATTTCTACAAATCATCCTCTTCCCAAATTATATTCCCAATTACCTGTTCTGAGTCCATTCTCTCTTGTTTTCTTGAATACTCAGTTGCCTATTTATCTTCACCTAGACATTCTGGGGGCCAGGAAGCCCCATCACAATTGTGTTCATGTTGGCTCTACCTCTAGAGAACCACAGATCCACACTAGAGGCCACAGCCTTGCTCAGACATATCTGACTGCTGCTTGAAGTGTGTCCTTGCTGTAGAAAAGCCAAAGATTTAGTTATGATTAGTGGAAATAAAGATGTGTTTATGTTATCACCTTCTAAGAATTTCCAATGACAAATTTCACTGTATGTTTCTCTCTGACTTATAATGTAATAAGGTGAAAACTATGTCTTACTCTTATTAAATTGCTAACATCTATCACAATGCTTTTATATCAATGCTATTAAAGGCAGAATTAGTTATTTGTGCAATGTTATTGCAGTTTAGGTTTACTTTACTGATCAAGTATCCTGATATTTTATTTGAATGCTTCTGTTTTATTTTTTTCCAATGTTTCAATCTGTGACTACATTATAAGCCCATATGCTCAGTAATATATGGTACAAAAAGTGTGGCTTACAAATTGCACAATATGTTAAGATTTAGGAAAGCTTCAAAACAATTTTACACTATTTTTTGGAATTGCAAAACAACAATTTTGTGCATTAAAACCATAGAAAAAACTTACTACTGTTTTTAAAATTTTTTCTACACTTAAAATTATACAAATTCTCTTTCTAAAATAACTTTCTACAAATACTACTACTGTACTATATGACAATTACTACTCTTGTCAGCTATGGGAATGGTTGCCTCTATAAAAATCAATTATTTCAAGTTAGAGTTCAAGTATAACAGAGTAGAATAATGCCTTGAGTTACTGTACACCTTATAAAAAAAAAAGCAAATTGATGCTTCTAAGCCAATTTTTATAATATTGTAAAAAAAAAAACATTAAATATATCAGAAATCCTAGAATTACTCTGAAAAAATTCCTTGACTGTTTTTCTAAATTTTTCCAGTGAAAATGAGAACTACACTCCACTATAAACACAGCAGTGTTTGCAATATTCCTTTATGTTGTGAGATGCTTAGCAGAAATGAAACTTTTTATTCTGACATTCACATGCCTTAGATCCCATGTATTCTTCACCCTGCCTCTTGCCAACCCCAGATTCTCAAACTGCCACTGCTAAACCACAAGAACAATTTCTTTCCCTTTGAAGAACCATATTTGAACTACAATTCCTGAGACCAGCTGAACTTTGGCTGACCTCTCTTACTAAAACATTATAAAGATTCCTCTTTTATTAAGGTAGCAGTGATTAGAGTGATTCTTATATTGAAGTAGGCTTACTGGTGATTTGATTAATTTTCTTTGACAGTTTTTAATGACTTCACTCAGAATAGGTTTTGACTTTTTGTTATTCCACTGCATCCACTTTAACAAGAGTAGTATACTCTGGGGATTCTTCTTGCAGTCCCATGCACTGAGTGCCACAGAATTTTTTATTTTTATTTTTATTTTTCCTCCTGTCTTTAGAGAAAATATTTAGTTGGACTTGTTTCCTTACTGAGAGATTTGAACAGTGAGGTGAAATTGCAATGTCGAGGCTTTGATGACCTGATTATCTGTATGATTGCTCCCAATATTGAACTATGAGTAAAATAAAAAGCCTATCAATCAACTTCTAAATTACTGTCTAGCTTTACATGTGTCAACAGCATTAGATATTTGAAGCTCTGAAAGAATATATTTTAAAGTAAATGTTTATTTTGAAATAACTGTAGATTTACATGCGGTCATAAGAAATAATACAGAGAAATTGTCTACTCTTCACTCACTTTTCCCCAAACGTAATAGATTGAAAATGCATAGCATATCAAAACCAAGATATTTACATTGATAAAATTCATTAATCTTATTAAAATTTCTCCAGTTTTAGTTGTATTTATTTGTGTCTGTATTTAGCTTTATGCAATTTTATCACATGTGTAGATTTGTTTATTCACCAAATAATGAACAATTCTATTGCAAGAATCTTCTTTATAACTACACTACTCTTCACCAAGCCTTCTCAGTTGCTAACTCCTGAGAAACATTGATCTGTTTTCCATTTCTAACTTTTTTTTCAAAAATATTATACAAATGAAATTACAAAGTATGCAACATTTTTAAATTGGCTTTTTTTCACTCAACATGTATTCATGTAGATTTATCCATGTTGGTTTTTATTTTTGTCTTTTGTTTGTTTGTTTTGCTTAGTAATTCATAGTATGGCTTTCACACAGTTTATTACTTAATCTACCTGTTGAAAACAACAAGCTGTTTTTACTTTTTATTTATGGTGAAAAAAAAACTTTGAATATTCACGTATAAAATTATTGTGAAGATAACTTTATTTCTCTTGGACAAATGCTGCAACAGAGAAATTGTTTTGTTATATAATAATCATACGCTTACATTTTCAATAGAAGAGCTACACTATTTTTCAAAGTGATTATACCATTTACTACACATTCACCATTTACTCACACATTTCTACTAGCAATGTATGAGTGATACAATTTCTCCACATCATTCAAGCATTTGGCCTCGCCACTATTGTTTTTGCTTTTGTTTCTAATTTTCAGCCATTATAATAGGTACATGATTTCTCACTGCAGTTTTAGTTTTCATATGTATATGATGTTTATGATATTGAACATCTTTTTATGTGCTTACTTTTTGTCTGTATATCCTTTTAAGTGAAATGTTTATCCACGTCTTTTACTAATCTTCTAATTGTATTGTGTTTTTTTACTGCCGAATTTTTAAATTATTTATATATTGCTGGAACCCGCCGGATGGAGTCGAACAGTCCTGAGTGGGGGAGCGAGGGTTAGGAAAAAAGACAGAGAAGAGAAAAAGATCTCGGGAAGGCATACAGTCAAAGCTGCAGCACCGAGTTTATTTAGTACCGTCCTGATATACCCTAGCAAGCATGGGAAACAGCTCAAAAAATGTTAGTTATGCACAATAACCTTGTTAACGTTACACAGGGAGCCTAATGCTATCTCGGCATTCCGCATCCCTTTCTTTAAGGCCAAGGAACAATCAGCTTCTCTGTTCCTGTCTCCAGGTGTTCTTTTTGTGTCAGCAGACTTCTTAGCTTTACTCTGAGAATATCCTGCTTGGCTCTCAAGCCTGAAAACGGCTCCCAACATCCCCCCCTTTTTTATTTTATAAATGTCATAGCCTTCCCAGCTAGGGCGCAGAAGACTGTGCCTGTCTTAAGTGACCCTCCACAGACATGAACCTTACCCGTCATTAGCACATGAATTTCTTGAATTCATGCCCTGTCTTAGGTTGTTGGCTCAGTCCTGGAGGACTCTTACCCGTCGTTGACTACCAGCCTCTGTAAAGAGGGGTGAGCCTCAGCCTAGGTTAGGGCTGGGCTCAAAGCTTCATTTCATGGATCTCTGCTCGAGCCTTCAACAAAGAGCCAAACAGGTGTTTTAGAAGTGGGGGAAACAGACAAAGTCCCACAATAACACACAAGCTCAAGACCAGTAACACAATGGCCAAATGAGTAAAAGAGGACCAAGATGGTAAAGATCTCCTCAGCTGTTCCAAAATATCAGCTGCTGTTTTGGCAGCATCAAACTTAAGTGGTTCAGCAACCCTTAACCCATGTATTTCTTTGTGTAACTGAATTAGGTCCAAAGATGTATTCGCATTGTGCCAAATACTCTGAAGGTGCAAACACACTTTATCCCATGCATGTTGGCTATTGTTATAAATTTTTGAAGTGACACAAATCCAATGATATTCTGCATGACACTCTAGATGAGACCTCAGCTTTAAGCCCTGAATTTCCTCTCCTAAATATTGCACCAAATCATATAACGCATTAAGCTTTTGTTCTAGCTTAGCATCAATATCTTCTTGTGTTCCTAAAGCCATAGTAACATTTCTAGACAATTGATTTACATAATGAGCAGTTCGAACAGTGTGTGACAATGCTACAGCAGCAGTGGCAGCAGTTGCTATAAGAGATACAATAGCCATAATTCCAGCAATTATCAATGCCGCTACCCTTTTCTGTCTGCTCAATGCATTTTTCAGTTCTTCCA
>CM053511.1:36479867-36495485 GCA_028627145.1 Eidolon dupreanum
CTAGCAATTCCACTTCTGAGTATTTATCCAAAGAAAAACAAAACACAAATTCACTGCAGTATTATTTGCAATAGCCAAGATCTAGAAGCAATATTAATACCCAGTCAATAGACAATTAGATAGAGAAGAAGTGGTACATATAAATAATGAAATATTATTTAGCCATAGAAAATGAAATCTTACCATTTGCAATGGCATGGATGGAACTAGAAGATATTATGCTAAGTGAAATAAGTTAGACAGAGAAAGACAAATACCATGTGATTTCACTTATACATGGAATCTAAGGAACAAAATAAATGAACATACAAAATAAGCCAGACTCATACATACAGAGAACAAACAGGTGATTGCTAGATGGGAGGAGGATTGGAGGGCTGGGTGAAAAAGGTGAAGGGATTAAGTACAAATTGGTAGTTACAATACAGTCACAGGGATGTGGAGTACAACATAGGGAATACAGTTGATAATATCGTAATGGTTATGTATGGTGTCAGGTGAGTACTAGAGTAATCGTGGGGATCACTTCACAAATTATATAAAAGTCTTACCACTGTGCTGTGTATCTGAAACTAATATAAAAATAATATTGAATGTCAACTCTAATTGAGAAATAAAAACTAAAAAAAAAAAAAGAAGAAAAAAGCATAGATTACACATATAAAGAAAAATAAGTAAAATAAAATAGATATACTATTCATATTTCTACCAGTAACGAATAAGAACTGCTGTTGCTTCTCATAACTCTATAGCACTGGATATGGCCATTTATTTTATTTATATAGTTGTATTTCAGTGGTTTAATTTGCACTATTTTAAAGATATATAATGTTGAGCAGATTTTTTTTTGATATCTTTACTCCACCATTTTGAAGCACCCCCATCTGTTCACTTGATTTTTAAAAAAGTTGATAAGGCAATTAAATTGGATAAAAAGTAGTATATTTAAAACAAGTTGATAATAACATACAATATGTGTTAATTTTCTGTTTATGTTATTGGTAGTCTTCCAGTCAATAGGAGCCTGATAGTGGTTATATATTGCAGGAATCAAAAGTTATACATTGATTTTGAACTATGTATGGGGATTTTTGATTTCTCTAATCTTTCTTTTGTGCAGAAGAAATTCTTTAGTCAGTCCAGGTAGAGGTCCTGGAACCTCCCAAACCCTTTCTGGGGATGCATCTTCTCTGTGTTTGCACATGTACTTTTGTTCTGGTCTATATGGATACCATTAAGTCTTTTAATTTCCCTGAGAGCCTTTCTCCTGTTTCCTCAGAATATTTCAATTTTTGTTTCAGTTGAAACTTTCTGGCTGTAATCTCTTACACTCCCAGTGTCTGCTTATAGAACTGAAGACTCTGCTGCTCTAACATACCATGGCACTCACCTCAGATATCCAAACTATGCCACCATTCCTATCAGTGTGTTGAGTCAGGTGAGATGGAAAATAGCCCCTCCAGAAGTCCCTAGACAAGCCGAATCTTGGATGCTGGTCTCAATCTTTTCCTTCCTTCCCAAGGAAGGAGCTAGGCATTTGGAGATTTCCTCCCAATCTCACTAAACTATGCTGGCTGGGGGATGGACAGGATCAAACAAAAAGAAAACTCTCCTACCCTCCTCAATGTAGTCTCTTCTCTTTGGTGTACATTCACCTGGGTGCTGCAACACCCAAACTGGTTTCTAGAGTTCTCACAAAGGTATTGTGGTCCATATCTTTCTATTAAGCTATGCCTTCATAGGCAACAAGGGCCTAGTACTTTCTAGTCTACCATATTGCTGACTTCTCTTCTTTCACTTTAAGGATCTACTTCAAACACCTCTTTACTCTGAGGTTAATAATTATTTCTTTTAAATTGTACATTAAAGATTAGGACAAATTTAGGGATTTAAAACTTAATAGCACAATGTATATCAGAAATGTGTCTCTGTCTATAGTTTCTTATTTGTCTCTGTAGCAAAAGTTTACCATTCTTGTTTGCATACAATGGCAGTAACCATAAAGTTAACTAAAGCTTCTGACAACGTAGTCGTCAGATTTCTTCTTACCCGAACGATCCTCACGCCATTCATGTCATTACTCTTGATTTAAAATACCTGGAAAATCTGTGGTTTTAGATTGAACCTAGATTAAATTCTTCTCTTCTCAATCATACATAATCTATCTGTTAGTGCAACATCCTAAGCCCCATCACACTCTTCTTGTCTCAGGAGAAAAAACATCCCTGACTGTAACTCATTTAGTTGAGAGTCTTCTTTGCCACATCTTTAGATAACTTGATTTAAATAAATAAAAAATGAAAAGCCTTGAAATTCATTTACATAACTCATATTTAAAACTCTTCATAGATTAGTCTTATTTGAAAATTGAGCAAGGAGGCCTTCAACCTGGATATGCAATCGCAACCTATTCAGATTTGTTCCAATCCAACCCCTCCCAGAAGACAAATCTGTATTTGTTGCCAAATTTGGAGCTCCAACTCAGACTTGCAGTTAAGTAGAGAGAAGAGAATAAGGTCCATAAAGATAGAAGGTATGCTCTTCAGGATATATTATGAATTTGTTATGCTTTGGAAGAAACCCAGTTAACTGCAGCTGGAACTCTACTTTAAAAAGACAAATACATATATGTCATTTTAGAGGCCTTGATTCTTCCAAAAGATAGAGTATAATTAATATTGAGGCACATACTGAAAAAAAATGATAACATAAAAACAATTTAAGACACAAAGAGAAATGTGTTAGAAGTTGTTGGCGGTAAAAGTGATGTCTTAATGCCTATCCAGTTGTTCAACATGTTAACATTCTGTGATTAACTATGATAACTAAAACTTTAAAAATCATCCTAAATAAAAAACTTTGGAAAAACTTTACTAAGATTTCAGATGTTTCTAGTGTAGGTCCCAGTGGTTGAGTCAACAACCCAGGAATATTTTAAAAATAGACAGACACAAACCAAAACCTTTAACCATTTGTAAGTGAATTTTATTCATTGTATGATTCTGAATACTTAACACTGTTGATTCTCTGTGTTCTGGTTGACTAGAATGTTTTCCTTCTTGTAAAACAACTTCTTTGATTATAGCAAATATACTTTAGAATTTTGATTTCACATTTGGGGAATATTTATCTCTGTCTACTTATAAATTTTAATTAACTCTGATAGTAATTAAAGAATTATGTAAAGCTCTGCCTGTCACCCAGAAGCTTTACTATTTACAATATCTCCAGCCTAGGGAAAAAGATAAAAAAAAATTAATTTTACACCAAAACTAAAATTTGCAAATTTAACTGAGAAATTTTATTTGCAGTGGACCAAAGCTGTGATATTAGTTCTGATGGCCATTAGATTCAGTTCAGTAAGAACTCATCGATCATCTTAATATGAGCTAGAAACTTGATGTTTCACGTATGTGGAGATCTCACCCCTATTCTTGACCACACTCATGAAAATATCCACTCGTGTAAATATCCAAGTATTGTAGCAGTTTAATAAAGATGTATACCCAAGTTTATAATCAACATGTCTAAGAAGCCTTTTAGAATGAAAAATTACAGGTACCTACCTGTTCGTTATCTTCACCCCAGATATTAGGTTTACTAGTATAATATTGGTGTAAGACTGCTCTTGAACTTCATTGGAAGAGACTTTACCAGGTATTTTCAACCATAAATATTGCAATAAAATTCCAAGTAAATGTCTCTAAGTTTTATATATACCAGTTAAAATAACATTATACAACTACCATCTGGATTTCCACTCTAAGGAGAGATACAAATTTAAGAATATCATGAGAGTTTCTTGAAATAGATCATGTCAAGAACCTCAAATCATAATAGACTAATAGTCATGAATAATTTCCGTTTAAAAATTTTGGGCCAAAAATCCTGAATTCAGGGCCATCTGACTGCTAGATTATTCTTTGACTTTTTCTTTCTTTGCATGGCAGTATTTTTCTTTATTGACTTAAGTTTTTGATTGCTAAATAATTTTCTCCTATTACTTTAAGCATGACCAAGGTGACAAAAGAAGGCAATGAGGATCTTAGGAGGAAATAAATGATGCAAATTTCTTTTTTCTATAGACTTGAATTCAGAATTGAATCTGTTCTAATACAAATGAAAAGAATCTTGGATAAAAGGCAGCACAAAAAATTCTTTTGATAATTTTAATTTTAATACTGATAACTGATAACTTTTGCTGGTTTATTTCCACAGTCTCAAGTACTTTCAGTGCAGCCATTTACTCAAGAGATTATTTATATTCAGCAAAAAGACCCAAGTTTTCATAACTTCATGTCAGCTATCTGAGAGTGAATTCTACACAAGCTGTATAGATTTGGAGTTCAAACAATTAGACTCACCTTTCCTGTTGACCAAGTTGTGGGACTCTGAGAAATACTAAAGGAATAAAAATTTTCCAGTGTGACTTTTATATGAACTTTGCCCTTTACTGTCCCTTTGTAATCTTGATAAGCCAAGCTTCCCACAACACGGTTTATAAACCACAAGACAATCCCTCACTCTTCCGATAACTATTTTTTGACAAGTTATTCCCAAAAGTGTGTAAATTTCAACTGTTCACTCTTGCTAAGAATCTATCTACACTCTGTAAAGTAAAGCAGCTTTAAAGATGTTTTTGAGCAGCAGATTTCTAAATAAAATCTTGAACTTAATGATTTTCTGGTTTTCTTTATTTTTATAAGGTCTAGTGAAAAATTCCTTAGACATGAGGACTATCCATAGCCTTGAAAACTAAATTGAACACTTAAGTCCTCAATCATATCTATAAAATGGGTATACTAATATTTTTATAGTTCATAGTCATATAATAGTTGAATATAGTAATTCCAGTGTGACTGTTCTACAATTTGTAAAGCATTATATAAAATGTGGGAAGTAAGATTTTACTCACACTTCTTACCATTTTCCTAGGTAATGGGCACAAATTTCTGAGCCAACATCAATATTAAACAAAAATAATGCATATTTATCTGCTAAACCAAGAGAGAGATTATATGCTGGGTATTGTGTTAAGAACGTGATCTATATTAACTTCTTATAACATACACATGAGATAGGTACTATTATTTACTTGGCTTTATGTATTAAGAGAATAAAGCATGAAAACATTCTATAACATGTAAAAAATTCATAGTTAAAAAATTAGTAGAACTGAAATCTAAAACTGAAAAATCTGTTCTCAAAATCAATTGGTAGTCCAAATCACTAGGATATAACAAATTTTAAAAATTGGTGTTTTTCCTGTTCTTTTCCCTAAGGCTCATACAAAGAAATTTTCCTTTCTTCATTTCTCCTACGTGCAGAATCTATCCAAATCTCCATTATATGACTTCATTGAATAAGTAGTTCTGTAGAAATAATTGACTGACAACATGAGCCAGAGACTTAATAAGATAAGAGGGCCTCTAGAAGAAATCCGCTATGAGGAAGTGGTTGAGAGAAATCAAAACTAAAATAACAAGTGATTAGTAAAAAATGGGGGGGGGGGAAGAAAAAGGAAAAGAAAAAAGAAAAAGGGCATTTTAAATTTCCAAGTTTAGCTCTAACATGCAAAGAGCTTTAAAGTCAATACTCCCTGATGTATCAAAAGAAAAAGTTTGACAGCCTAAAAATTACCAACTTTTCATTGCCCTATCAGAGAACTGAGGATGCACATCTGCTGCTATATAATCAGGCAAATCTTGAGTCACAGCTGAGATCTACTTTCACAAAGCAGAGCTGTTAAAGTCATAAACTGAGAGAAACACTTAAATGGTAAGTTTAATTTCTAGATGTTGAGTGTAGGCTAGCTTGAGAATGAGAAATTGCTGGTGGTTGTATTCTTAGGGGTACCCTACATGTTCATGGGTTTAATTCCAGGAACCTAACCAAATTCTCATAGTGAGGAGCTGAGAAAGATCTTCTGATAGGTCTGGCAGGGCAAAGGAAGAAAAATCATGGTAGAATAATCTCAGAACATTCTAAACAACAAAAAAATACTCTGGAAGTGAGTGAAGACTTTACCAGATACTTATCCCAGCTGAGAAGAGGAGATGCCTTCCATTTTAGCTTCTTCTAGTCTTTCTAGATCACTTAAAGTAGTGAAAAGTAAAAACAAATGAGCAAGACTTTACTATAGGAGAAACACTTTATCATTTAAGATGATAGTCCAGAGACACATTCCCACTGTAAGATTGAGATTTATTTTTTTATTTGCTCATATTTATTTGCTCATTTGATATTTTTAATGTTGCACAAGAAAATATATATTTCATTTATTTTTTATTTATTTTTGATGTTATTATTTTATTTACTTAGGGAACTTTTGTGGCTTTTTTTTTCTTTTTCTTTTTCTGTAGCCAGTCTTAAGCTTTCTAAATTTGGAATATTTAAGCAAGTTTCAGGGAAAGGGGGGTTGGCAAAACCACTTAAGGGAGAAAAGAAATGTTGCTTTGTTAATCATGCCCTATGGTAGGTAATTAACTATGTGTACAATTACATTTCACTTTTAATTAATTGTGCTTATAACTTTAATTAAATTTAGGGTTCCCTTCTCAGAACAGCTCGTACTGAGGAGCTAGATGAGCTAGATGATGTCACTGCATTCGAACTCACAGTGAATGTTCTTAGTGTCCCAGCACAGGTGAGTGGGAGTAGCAGTAGGTATCCAGTTCTGATTATCAGAATCTCATTGTGGATGAAGTATTTGGCCCACACCACACGTGGGTCTTCTCCAGGCTTGAGAGTAACATCCTCAATAGTTGATTTTCCAGCAAGGATTTTTTCAGTGAGTAGGTCTTGCTTGTTGAAGAACGGAATCACAGAGATGGTGTGCAGTCATCTGTTGTTCCAGATGCTCTTGAAGAGGTTCAGAGCCTCCTATTGACAGTTCGTCTGGTGTCCTCTCCAATGACCATGTTGTAGCTGCTGCTGGACACCACAAAGATGAAGGCAGTCACATCACGGAAGCACTGAATCCACCCACATCAAACATCTGGAAGTTGACTTTTTCACCTGGAACTTTCAAAGGTTCCAGAAGTTAAGACGCCTCAGCAAAGCAGATCCTGATCCCTAGGCAGATAGCCTGCTTGATAACATAAGTCTTGTCTAGGGAGAACTGGGCACAATCAGCTGATACTCATTGGAGTGCTCCTAGAAGGCATTGATCTTTTCATCCTCCCACAGAGCTTTGGCATTCTCACAGAATTCTGGGGAGAAATCAAAGTCTGGCACATTCATCACACTCAGAATGTAGCCTACTCTGGACTGGTTGCCAGGATTGGCCAGCTCCATGGGAGGCAGCAAGTTCCTCATGGCAGCCATGATGGTTTAAATGGCCTCTTTCAGGTTGTTTGATGTCCTGCGTTTTGGTGGCCATCTCAGCATTGCTGTTGCTCCTTGCAGCCCGTGGGTCCTCTGGCCGTTCTTCCACTAAACTCATTAACATTCAGGATCCTCGTTTGTTTCATAATAGCCCTTTTACCAGATTCTCCGGCACCCAGCAGCAGCAGGCAGTGCATATCCAATTAGAACTACTTGTCTTTCTACAGTGCTTCTCCATCTTTTGGTTGGCCTTGCGCTGCTCCTTCTTCTTGTTGCTTTGGTCCTCAATCTAACTGTTTCCAAGGTAGCCCATGGTGGTGGCCTGGTGCAGGTGGCCTCAGCAGGACAGAAGGGCCTGTGGTGAGTGTGCCTGGTGCTGGCTAAGCTCCTTGAGAAGGAACGTGCGTTGAGGACTGTAGGCCGCTGGCCATATGGAGAGGTGGTGTTGGTCAGCCCAAGGGAATTTCACAGATCCCCTTCCTCGAGCCCAGCCAAGGCCTCTGACAGCTGCTTTGGGCCAAGGCGGATCAGAGCAGGAGCTGCGGGAGCTGCTCAAGACTGAGATTTAAATATATAATCATAGAATACTTCTCCTCCCTGACACCTTATCTCCACATGAACAGAGATCCAATAAAATAACAATAGATTACTTCTGAAGGAGCTGTAAGAGCAGACTGTCTCTAACGATGAATGTTTAAGGATTCCAAAACCAAAAGGCGAAACAAAAACAAGGAGAGTAGAGAAATTTGAAGCCTCTGGCACCTACAGCTGGCAAACATTAAACACAGCCCCACTCCTAAACAGAGTACCATAAATTCTCAGGTTAAAGGTTTATTTATCTCAGTTCTTATTATCCAACACAGTATGCCAAAAGGCAAGAGAATAAATGTATGAAGTGACAAAATAAGAAGCAGACTCATATATGTTACACACATTGTAATGATCAAGCAGCCGATGTGAAATAACTAGAATAGTACCTTAAGGCTCTAAAGAACAGTAGACGATATAAAAAAAAAAAAAAAAGGTTAAAAGCAACTGATGCAGGATAACTCTAAGTAATAATCAAAAAGAAAGGCTTGAAATCAAAACCACTAACAAATAAAAATGCCTTTGATGGTCTTATCACTAGACTGGACAAAATGAAGGAAAGTAATAGTTAACCTGAATAGTTAACCTGAAAATATGCTAATAAGAACTTCTCAAGCTGAAATGCAAACAGAGGTAAACAACTACAACAACAAAAAGACACAAACAATAACAACAAAATAACTCAGAACATCTAAGAAATTTATTACGGTTTTTAATTCCATAATTAGAATACCAGAGAACGAAAAGTGAATAAAGGAAAATAAATGCTGCAAGTAATATTGAAAGAGAATTTATTCAATTGATGACAGATACAAAACCACAGATTCAGGAGGATCACTGAACAGTAAATCTTGAAAGAAGAAAAGAGATAAAAAATACCATACCTATAGAGAATAAGGATAAGAATTATATCAGACTTCTATCAGTCAGAAACCATGAAAGCCAGGAAAATAATAAGGCCCATGCAAAAATACCCAAGTTTCAATGGTGAATTTTACCAAATATTTCATCAGAAATAATGCCAAATCTATGTGATCCTTCCAGAACAAGAACCCGAGGAAACACTTTCTAACTTATTCTTGAAGTATGCATTACTTTATTACCCAAATTATATAAAGCCATCACAGTAAAGAAAACTAACAAACCAATATGCCATGAACATACATGAAATATTCTCCAACAATTTTTAGCAAATTGAATCTAAGAATGTGTTAAATGATTTATGCGATGTATACATTGTACAGAAAGAATAAATAAGTGGGATTTATTCAACGTATTTAAAGGCTGGTTCGATATTCAAAAATTAATGATTGTAGTCAACTACAGCAAAAAGCTAAAGAAGGAACATTATTTGATTATCTCAGTTACCAAAGAAAAAATTGAAAAAATTCAAAACTGAGGATCTGGATTTCCTGCATGGTAACATGAGGTACTTTGCATACATAATCACAGTGAAACTGTTGAAAATATTCTTTAAATAAACACTTAATATCTCTAGAAATGATACTAAGGTCATATAGCCTTAGGTCATAAATGAAGAAACGTTCAAGAAAATTTAGTAAAACTCAGTAAGAATAGGGAAAATCTACAGCACCTAACCCGCTTACGCGCTCCCATCCTCCCCAACTTCCAGCCCAACATAATAGAAACTCCACTGCAGATGGTTGCTTCCAAAACCACAGGGTTCCTGCTCCCCTGATCTCTCAGCTAGAAAGCTACCATATCTTAAGAGGGGCAGGACATTAACAATTCTTATTCTGCCTAGCAATTTGTTTCAGAGGCTAAATGCCAGGTTAGTGGAACTGAGTGTAAGGATTCTCTTTTTAAAATCCACGTCCCACTCATTTAATGGGGGCTCTACTTTGGACATGGCATATTGAAAAAGGCCCAGATCATTCTTGCACAAGTTTATTTGTGAAGCAGAAGTCCCATACTGGGAACAGAAATTTAAGAACACCAGAGGTCAGAAAGCCTCTTCTCCCACACCCTCTGCTGAGTTCCTGGCTCATAAAACAGAGGTTTTAATCAGAGAGAAGCATGTCACTGTCCTTACCACCAGCTTTAAAGCCATGGTTAAAAGATTTTGCCCAGAGAGAGGACGGCCAAAACTTTTTTCCAAAAGAATGGATTTAATTTGCAACAGAGTATTCAAGTCTAAGATGGTATCAAAAACAATGGCAGTTGTAGTTAAAAAAAAAGGAAGAGACTAGAAGATTCATTGTAGAGATAAGCTAAACTAAAGACTAGCTACTTTACCACAGAGAATCAGAGAAAGAGATAGTTAAGGAGAGACTTCCTGAGGTCAGAAAAAATCTTAAACACTGGCCTCAAAAACCAGTCCTGTAAAGGAATCCTAATCTAGAGGGTTTATTCTGCAGAAAAATATATACCCATGGGCATTGTTGACAATGGAATAATAATCCTGCAAAATGAGTAGAGCTTAAAAGCTGGGGGTGATGAGATAAAGAGTCAATGAATACCCTAAAAATGCCATTGCCATCTCTAGGTAACTGTGCACTTTCCCAAGGCTATACCCTCCAAGGAGCAATGCCAGAGGCTTCACACAACTGAGTAAAATTGAACTTCACTAAAACAGAGAAGTGACAAAACAAGTGAACAAGCAGTTAACTATAACAAGCCCTGGAAGGGGGAAGTGAGGAGCAGCACTCAGAGTTGCTATAATATATTATCTAAAATTCTCAGTCCCTTATAAAATATTATGAAACATGCAAAGAAACAGGGAAGTGTAACATACATAAGGAGAAAAAGCAGGCAACAGAAACTGCCTCTGAGAACTATCACATTTTGAATGTAAAGACAAACACTTCAAATTATCTATCCATATGCTTAAAGAAATAAAAAAAAGTGCTTTCAAAAGAAAGGAAGTGTGATGATAATGTGTCATTAAATAGAGAATATCAATAGAGATAAATATATATATATATAAACATATACACACATATATATATATGTGTGTGTGTGTGTACACACACACACACACACACACACACACACATACACACACACAAGGTTGGGAGTAAAATAACTGAAATTAAAATTCACTAAAGCACTCAACAATAGATTTGAGGTGGCAGAAGTAAAAATTAGCAAACTTGAAGATAGATTGATAGAGATGATAGAAATCTGAAGAACAGAGATTAAAAAGAAGGAATAAAAATAAACAATCTCAGAGAAAATGGGGGTGCATTAATTACATCAGCATAACAATATACGAATTTCAGAAAACAAGAGAGAAAGAAAGGAGCTTAAAAAATATTCAGAAAATAATGGCTGGGAGAGGGAGAGGATGAGAGAGAGAAGAGAGCATAAAAGTGTTCTTCCTCTTCTTACAAGATAAGAGCAGAAGACTTATGGGATTAGGGCCCACTTTATGACCTCATTTACCTCTAATAACCTTCTTAAAGACCTACTCTTCAGATACACCAGATACAGCCACATTGGGCTCAGAGTTTTAATATATAAATTTGTATTTTGGGGGGATTGCAATTCAGTCCATCACAATTCTATATTGAGTAAAGCTACATGTAAAAAATAAAATGAAAATATATCCTTAGACATAAAAAAAATGTTATTCTAAGCAGAACTAACTTATAAGAAGTACTAAGGGAGTTCTTCAAGCTAAAAACAAGTAACCTAAACAGTAATTAGAAACTATGTGAAAGAAAAAGAGCACTGGTGAAGGTAATTTTGCCATTTTTAAAGACAGTATGAATCCATATTTATTTCCTTTTGTTTTCTTAACTGATTTTAAAAGCTACTATATAAAACAATAAGTGTATAATTATACTGTTAGGCCTATAGCATATAGAAATATGAAATATTTGCCAATAATAGCACCAAGGAGCAAAAATCTTTGTGCTAAGGAAATGACCCTGATAGTAACTTGAAACCACAGGAAAAAAAAAAATGAAAAAAAGCAGAAATGGAACTAGTAAGGCTAACATAAGAAAAGCTATAAACATATACTTGCTTTTCTTTTGGTTTTCTAAAAGATGTAATACCTGTAATAATTATACATATTATCTCTTCCCAAATTAGAGAAGGGAAATTGAGCTATGTAGGAATACCATTTCTTGATCTTATTGGAATTAAGTTGATGTAGAGTATAAAATGAGGTAGATTTTTTTAAGTTAAAGTGGCAATCCCTAGAGCAAGCACTAAGGAAAAAAATATGCAGGATAATATAAAAAAATAAATTAAGGAAATTTAAAATATTACATTAATTTCCACTCGATGGTAAAGAAAGCAGTAAAAGAGGAAATGAGAAATAAGATATGGGCTTATAGAGTACAAAAGGCAAAAATGACAGATACATTCATCTATATATTAATAATAAAATCAATGTGAATGGGTTTAAAAAAAAACAATAAAATGTCAGAGATCATCAGACTAAAAAAAGATCCAAATAAAAAATAGAAAACACACATTGTGCAAACAAAAATGAAAGCTGGATGGTCATAGACAAAATAAACTTTAAAACAAAACAACAACAAAAAATAACTATAGATATAGAGGGGGAAATGTTAAGAGCTTAAATTATAAATATCTTGGAAGAAAACAGGAGTAAATCTTCATGACCTTGTATTTGTCAACGTATTCTTAATTATGACACAAAGGAAAACCAACACAAGAAAAATAATTAAATCGGACTTCATCAGAATTGAAAATCTTGTGCTTTAAAGGACATTAACAAGAATGTGAACCCTTGCAAGGGGAGAAAATATTTGCAAATCACATATTCAAAAATAATATGTGTCCAGAATATACATGAGACTCTTACAATTCAATAATATAAACAAAAAAATAAAAAAATAAAAATGGGCAAATGACTTGAATAGCACTTCTCTAAAGAAGATAAGCATATGGCCAATAAGCACATGAGAATATGTACAACATCATTGGTTAGGGAATAGTTAATCAAGTTTACAATGAGCTACCACTTTAAATCTCGTGGGATGGATGTAATCATAAAAATCAGATAGTTGTTGATGATAATGTGATGAAATTGGAATCATCATAAACTGTTGATATAATGTAAACTGATTTAGTCACTTAGGAAAACATCTACAAGTTTCCCAGAAAATTAAAAATAGAGTTACAAAAAAGTACAAATCTTTGAGGAAAGTTATAAAAAATGATCTAAACAAATAGATTCCATAGATTCCATGTTCATAGACTGGAAGACTCAAAATTTTTAAATGTTAAGGCTTCTTGAGAAATTGATCTATATTTTTACATATTAATAAAATAAATAAAAATTTATGAAAAGGCTAAAGATTTACAATAGCCAAAATAATACTGAAGAAAAATAAATTTGGATGACTAATATAACCATACTTATTATAAAGCTATAGTTATCAAAACAATATGGTATTAAGGAAAAATAGACACAGACCAATCAAAGAAGAGACACCCAAAAATAAACCCACACAAATATATTCAACTAACCTTAGGTAAAAAAAAATAATAATAATAAGGCAATTCAATGGATGTCCATATAATCTCACACCTCCAGAGGTTGTATTGTTCATAAAAATTAATTTGAAATAAATTTGTCTATAAATTCATAGACCTAAATGCAAAATGTAAAATACAAAACTTCTAAAAGACAATATAAGAAAAACTCCATGTGACTTTGGGTTTTGCAATAAATTCTTAAATGTAACACCAATGGCATGCTCTGCGATAAGTTAAAGGGTTATTTTTATTTACATTAAAACTTTATATTTTCACATCGGTTTTAGTTTAACAATACTGAGCAGAAGATACAGAGATTTCCCATATACACATTGCCTTCACAGATGCATAGTCTTTCTCATTATCAACATCCCCCACCAGTTACAATTTATGAAGCTAAATTGATACACCATAAGTATCAAAACAGATAATTCATGATGATAGTACCCTTGATATAATGCAATAATAATGGCACTTAATTTCTGTGTTCCCTTTCCCCAAAACATGTAACTCTACTATATCTAATCATTAAAAAATTGGATAAATCCTCATTGAATGACATATTCTTTGAATTCACTCTTGGTGTTGTACATTTTAGGGGGTTTGAACAAAAGCATAATGACATATTTATCATTATAGTATCACACAGAGTATTTAAACTACTGTAAAAAATATTTGTGCTTTGCCTATTAATTTCCATTACTCTATACTGACTTAAATAAACGATAGAAAAAAATAAATGGGAGAAAAGAGACAAAGCTCAGTGCAGAACTCCAAATCTCTGGTGTACATACTTCAGGAAATTTGATTATCTCCCTGATCCTTTCCATTGCTTAACTGTTAGCTGAATAAAATGACTTCCTTCCAAAATATACAGTAGAAAGAAGGGTAAGAAATAGTGATTTTTACAATAGAGAAACTTGACAAATACTTAGCCAGGTGATCATGGTCAATATAAACAGACATAATTCATGATGATAGAATGTACTTGATATAATGCAATAATAATGGCACTTAATTTCTGTGTTTCCTTATCCCAAAATACATAACTCTAGTATAACTAATCATTAAAAAATTAGATAAATTCTCATTTAATGACATATTATAAATCAAAAATGTTATGTGTAAAATGCACAAAAAAGAATGACTAATAAAATATATGTACATTTTTGATAAATAAATTTTGTACATATACTAAAGAGACCCAAATCATCACGGGCATCCAACATTTGAAATATGTTAATTAGCAGATTTGAATCTGATTCATTCTTAACTCGTCTCAAGACCATATATTACTCTAAAACCCACTCTGCATTAAAATAAATATTTATTTTCACATTGGCCAAGGTCGTCAGGGCTGTTACAGCAGGGCAAACTAATAACTATGTGAATGTTGTCCCCTGAAGATATGCAATACACAACCTAAAAAACAGAAATGAAATGGCCCTGAATAAAGAAAAAATGGAGCATTGTAAAGATAATGTGTGCCTTCTCATTTAAACTGTTTAAATCATAAAATGATAAGCAGAAAGTATGTGGATCCATTTTAAAATAGTAACATGCCACTATGGAGTTGAGATTTCCTGAACAGTGGAGTGAGGAGCCTAGTGGATACTTCTCTCAGACAATCGTTTAACTAGTGAAAATTATAATAAATAAATAAATAAATAAATAGTCTTTGAAAATTATCCTAAGAGCATTTAGCAAATGGATATGTATTTATACAATTAAAACTATTAAAAATTTATAAGATCTGAGACGTTCTCTAGCATTTGAGCCATACCCGCTCTCTTCATTCCACACAAACTCTGTGTTACAGAAAATCTACTCTGGGTTCTCTACTCTAGATCATGTGGCCAAAATTCCTGGTCTCCCTCATCTCCACCTTCCAACTTAAGGCTACTATTTGACTTTGGGAGTATTGGGTCACTGACATTACTCATTCCTCTAAGTCCTGTATTGCAGAAGCTTTATTTTAGCTGAGTGCAGCCAAAACAACTGAAGCTTAATTCCTTAGCCAGGCTCTACTTGTAGAAAGGAAGCTCTACCCCAGGTGCTGCTTAACTGTGGTAAATTCTAGCCCAGGGTCCTTAATTTCCCTTACCCTAACTCATTTCAAGTATTGTTAGTACATGGTGCTTACACACAACCTGACCAAACACTGGCTCAACAATAAACTACTCAGACTTAGCAATTTAACTTCTAGTTATATAACTAAAAAGAAAT
>CM053511.1:36495985-36553221 GCA_028627145.1 Eidolon dupreanum
CCCTGTGATTTTGCTGTGCATGCTCACAAACTTGAATGGGAGTCAGGTGAACTGATAGAGAATTGGCTAAAAGTCATTTGGAATGAAGATCCTAGAGCTTTATACAAAGCTACCAGGTATGTTGGTTCTTTAAATTGTTCATGGGCATGTATTTGAAAATGTAAAAATAGTAAGTTGAAAGATGTGGTGAATTGATTCTATTCCTTGTGACTTGTATGGTTAGCTACAGCTCCTTGGCATGTCAGTCAACAGGCCTTTTAAAAATTCTTTAAGGAAAGAATATAATTGCAGATTGTGTCTAAAAATATTCCAATAATACCTTTTAGTATGATCAAAAAAGCACCAATATCAAAACCTGCAGGATGGATGTCAGAATTGTAGAAGAAAATGCAAAAGTTTTCTTTTAAGAAAAACACCATCGTTAGGTAGGTAGACAGCCATGAGCCATAAGAGCCAAGCTCCAGCTCTATAACCACAAAACCTTCCCTTGAAGATCTTCCTTAAGCACCTCCCAGAAATATCTCCCTTTTAGGGTTATAAGTTACTTCAAATCCTAGAGCACAAAGGCCATAAAAGCTGCTGATTAAACCAGCTACAAATGCATGTGCAGAAAGTACTGCCCCTAACTTCAGCCTCATTATATCATCATTATAATCTCATGACTATACCTAGAAGTTCATGAATCTAATTATAACAGACTGAATTCTAAGTAAGAACATTCTCAGTAGGCCAAAAGTATATAGCACCCAACTGTCGGCAGGGAAGAACCGGGGAACAACACACAACACCACGGTCCACCGTATTCCACTATCCACCTCTTCTTCCCTTTCACCTCTGGGGTGACGCCGCATTTCACCTCACCCCAGTGGTAACACCATCACTTCAGCTCTTTATAGCACAAAGGAAAATAATTTGTAGAAAATTATGGGCATCAGTGACTTTGAATTAAAAGTTATAGAAATGAATTGAACTCTAAAAATTAAGTGTTTTTAGTAATACCTTAATATATTTATATTTTTATTTATGCATGAGAGTCATAAAAAATCTATATTTAAATAGATAAAATTTTTAAATTCTCAAGTAAAGGATAAATATACAAATAAAAAAATGTTACAGTGTAATTTATTCTGAAGTGTTTTTTTAAACAGTCCCTTAAATAATGGTTAAATCATACAATCTATGATATTGTACATTGAAAGACATTGTGGTAATATTTTCATTTTTTTTTCTTAAGGGCTTTTAAAATACCTGATAAGGAAAAATAATTTTGCATTATATCTTAAGGATCAAGAAAATAACACTAAATATTTTGTCAATAGGCCTCATGAAAATTATTTATTAGCAGCAGTACCTAATAAGAAGAGTATAAAAACAATAAAATATGATATAATATAGTATATAATTATATAATAATGTAACATTATAATATTATAATATACATATGCTTCCATAAGATGTCAGTCTCCCTATACATAAAATAGTAATCTCTTTGACTTAAAAAAAAAAAATTATCACTACTGTTTAACAGAACAGAAAGTAAGTATTACTGCCATCAAGGTCATTCAGCTAGGTACAATGAATATAAATAGGTTTAAAACTCAGTACCTTCTTTAAAGATGTTTGTGTTCTGGGATGCTACTGTTGACTGCAACTCAGTTTTATAATAAAAATGTCACCGTTGGGGTCATCACAGTTCAGTGTCACCCCAAGGGCAGGGGAAAGGGAGAGGAATAACTGGGCAGGCAAAGAAGTGTAGTTAACATTTTCCCTTGGTTCTTCCTCAAACGACAGCAATGAAAAAATGAAAAATCACAGGTCATTGAGATTTAATAGTTTTATTAAAAGTATATTTTAGAAAGACAAAGTATGCCCTAGGGAGGCACACGATCCCAGTACTGTAACCAACAAAAAAAGGCAAAAAAAAAAAAAAAAAAAAAAAAAGCAGACCACAGAAAGGCCACAAAAAAAGAGAGTTCAGAAAGTCAAAAACAGCCCAGAAGTGGAAATGTCTGTCATTTATTTGGTCCGTGAAGGGTTGTTTAAAAGGCATGCCTAGGTGATTTGCAAGTGAGGTCATTCTGATTGAACTTCACTGCTGTACAACTCTTTGCCTAGTGTGCATGTATTTACTCAGATTTCTACTATCATTGGAGTGTTCTTTGGGTGATCTCTAGGCTGTGCCCCTATTCCTTTGTTCCCCCTGTCACTCATGTCTGACTAGCTATCTAACATTAAAAAATTTTTAAATCAAACATTATCAGCTTCTATGAAATTACTTAGCACTTGTGAATTCACTCAGCATTTTTTAAAAATCTTGCAATATATTATGTGTGCAATTATTTATAGGTGACACAAAAGTAAATGAAGCATAATTGTAGCACTCAAGGCATCTATGATTTAATTCACTATACAAACATTATTAATATATAATTAAACCAAATTACATATTGATATAATTACTAAGATATATTATATACTATTAGTATAATTAATAAAAACAGCTAATGTTTACATGTGTGTTAGACACAATGTTAAGTGCTTTCCATACATGAACTTTCATAATTGCAGAATCTGATGAGATAGCTGTATCATTATAACTACCATTTTCAGATGAAAGAGTTGAGATAGAGATTAAGGACTTTATCCAATTTAAACAGCTAGTACTGTTGATCTATAATTTGAACCCAAGAAATCTGTTTCTAGAATAATGAGTAATAAACAATAATAATTAAACAATGGTTATCATAGCAGAATAAACAAAATGATACAAATAGGAGCAATTCACTCTACTTGAAGATAAAATTAAATTAAATATAAAAAGAAATATGCACCCATGTATCCTAATTATGAGACTATACAAGTTTATGAGTTCTACCCTTGCTATGAAAAAAGTGGCATAAATGAAACAGTATTCATTTAAAATTCCAACTAACTCCTTTACTTTCTAGACTGTTTCCAAAATGATTAAATGTCTCTGAACTGTAAAATTTCTTATATGTAAAAAATAAAATAACACTAGTAATATTTTATTTGATGAAAAATCACACTGGCAGATATATATTAGTACTCAAGTTTTAATTAAAATGGTTACTAAACAATAGCAAGGCACATGATTTAACAGTCACTTTTGATTTCATATATCACATATAAGTTCCTGGGGCTATCACATTTTATAATTATATGACATTATGTATGGGTTTTAAGAAATATTAAATATTTCAAATATCCAGTTCTACTCTTTTAACAATTTTTAAACTACAAATAGAAACATTATCAACTATATGTTAATATATATAATAATTTTACTTATATGTTTGAAAGAATAGAATATCATATGATATCTTGCTTTCCAATGGGGCTAAATAAATACCAAAACATTCAAACTTTCCAGCCCTGTGTTATTATCTATTGTCATGGAGCCATTGGCTCAGGCCAGTATTTTTATAATGATTTTCTACAGTATAGTTGCCTTTTAAATATCACAAATGTTTTATTTCTGTCTACTTCTATTAATCAATTTCTTTGCAAGTAGGTCCCTCGCAATGTGCTTCTATTTATTAATTTTAGCAATGTAGGAGTTATTTCTAATTCTTTTCCAAAAATTTTGTGAGAAAACACATTACAGTCCTCTATAAATTGGTTATAGTTCACATTTCTCCTAAAAATGTAACAAATTATAAAAAATAAATTTTATAAGTATAACTGACAATTCATGACTTCTCAGGAATGAATGTGGTGAATGAAGAAAGTTATTTTGAGATGATAAAACTTTAAGCGAGCTATTCATTTAGCATCTATGTTGGAAAATGGATAGTTGCTGACAATGACATGCTTTAAGAATGGTGTGAAATCAAGATCATTATGGTTTCTCATGACCTATCAACCACAAAAATAACAAACTATAGAGGAAAAAAAATGACATTTAAGCCAGAGAAATCTGAGGAATTTGGCATAAATTTTGAGTTTTTATACAAAGCCTATTAAACGTGACACAAAAGGACACTGTGTGCCTCACTTTTAAAACGTCAAAATGTTGTTTGTGAAAATTGATTGGCTTGATATTTACAAGGAAATCATAAGTTACTGTATTAAAAAGTTAACATGCATATTTCCTAAATTGTATTAGAAATTTTTGATCAGTATATATTGGATGGATCAGATGCATTAGATTAGAAGTTCCAGAGGCACATTCTTTGGATAAAGAATAACTTCTACAACAGAGAAGCAATAAGTATACTTACTGTGGTTGTTAATGACCATCTGAGATTATATCATTAGAATTCAAACAGGAAGCATAGGCTTAGTGAAAGAAACTGCTAGACAATGAGAGCCAGAGGCATGTGTGCTGCATGCAGGTCACCCAGATCCTGACCTCATATTCTATGTCCTAAAACACAAGATGATTTTCAACCAATTTTCTTCCTCTTGAGGTGAAGAAAAATAAAGATAAAAAAACCTATATGTAGGACATTTTTTCTGTAGAAGGGATTTAAATTGGGCTATCTGTATCTATAAGAAAACAACAGACAAAATGTTAGATATTTCATAGCATTATATCTTAAGAGAAAATGCACAACTTACTTTTGTATATTCTTATTCAAAACAAAACTCTTATTGTATAAATAAACTTGTTTTAAGAGAGGAATTTTAATATAGTTTTATGTAATTTTTACCATATAATTCTTTACCAACAATTCAGTTTAAGTGATGGAATGTTTAAACATATACATTGTTTTGAAAGTGGCTTACTTTAACTTGGTAGAGTAGCATCTTCAACTACATAACTAAAGGCAACATCCCAACTTCTTTCTTCCTCTAAGCATACATGATACAAAGTAGGGGCTTCTGTATTTATAGTGCAGTGATAGTTGAGAAATTAGTATGTGAATAATAAACATGCTATCCACACATTGACTAAATATGAACTAAAATAATTAGAGAAAATGCAAAGTATATTTATAAAAGTCTTTGAAAATCAAAGCATGCTCCTTATAAATAGAAACTCTATAATTAAATTGAAATAATAGTTATGATTTTAAGATCAGTGAATCCACAGGGAAAGTAAAAGTATTGAGCAAGGATATTTACCATGCTTCCTTTTTTCTCTTTCCAAAAATATGACAAAATTTCTGTAAGAGTATTTTTCCCCTAACCTGGATATCGACACTATTATTAAGATGGTTTATAAGTCTGAGATTGCATTTAATACTAGAAGAATACATGTTAATATTCATATTATATGAATTAATGATATATAATACTCTAATAGAAACTTGAATGATCAGGAAGAGTAAATGTTTATAGGAAATAAAAACATGTTATTTTTTTTCCATAAAATAATTCCTACAATACTGTGGAGAGCAACATGCAACAGTAAAATTGTAGTATTCAGCTGATTTCTGTTATTCACATCTGAAAAATCATCCATCTAGTATCAACTCTTATAGTCCAGATGTGAAAACTAGGCTTAGAGATGATGGAAGTTGATGTTGCCTTTAGTAGTGCAGATAAAAATCTTCACTACTGAGTCTTAATAAGTCACTTTTAACATATTATAAATATACATGTTTAAAAACTTTTACTTTTGTACAATGATGTGTACATTTATAATTTAAATATCAAACCGAATTATTGGGAACAATGATGCTATAAAATTTATACAACTAGCTAATGAAATTCCATCTCTGTCAATAGGAGAATATACACAGACTCACCTATTTTTTTAATTCACAGAAAAATAAATGATCACCTTAACTACCCTCCTCCATTTTCCTAGACAGTGAACACAACTGAAAATATAGCTTCATTACAGATATCTCTGAAAGATTTGCAGAATTTGCATAAATTCAACAGGGGACTACATTAACTGTGCTTTAATAAGCAGGAGTGTTTTGTATTTTATGTCTTTATCTTATGCAAATATACTCTTCAGAAGATGTATTTCAAGTTAGATAATTTAAAAAAAATTAGAAGCATCAGGTATATGTTAGAGGTAAATGTAGGACTCTATAGTTTGCACACTTTGATTTTTTTTCAAATCTTGTATTTTATATATTACATTAAATTAATATCTCAGGCAGTATGCCCTTGACCATAAGGAACAAAAACACTCAATTCAGTTTGGCTTAAAAAATGAGGACACGTTATCACCTAAACAAGAGCTTTGAAAATAGGACTACAGTGATAATATGACAGAGCTCTAGTTTCACTTGTCTGCATGTGTTTGACTCTGTCCACTTTGATATGTTTGCTTCATGCTAAGTTTCACAAGAAGATTGTTGCAGTTACAAGTATCAAATCCATTTGAATAGTGCAGGAAACAAGACAACTAAGAAGTGTTCACCAACAGCTCCTCCCCACTATTCCCTTCACAGTTTCAAGTCACTTGGTCATTCTTGAACCAATCACTCTGGAGGAGAAAAAGATTGTGAAAAAGGGCTTAATTTGAGAATCAAATGGATGTAGAGAAGTCAGCCTCTAGAAATTCCATATCTTAATCCTTGGATATTATGCTAAGGTTGTAGCTTTAATGAGGAGAACCTAGAGGCTATAAAAAAAAAAGTGCAACTATAATAAACACTATTTTTAGGTTCACATAGGAAGTAGCTTTATTTTTCAGCTTTCAATTATAAAAATAAAACATTCTTCTTCACAGACAAATAAAAACACCTGGCTAATAAATAATCAATGATCACTAATAGCAAGAGCATCGGAAAGAAAACCAGGACACCCACTTTTATTAAAAACGTATTCTAGGTTGTTTTAATAAATCCAGTGTCTAAGATATTGAGTGCACAGTGTAACACTTGTATTTAATTTTTATTGTCATAGTCAATGTAGTAAACTATTATCTAGCATAGACATTCTACTTTGTAGCATAGACAAACTACTCTAGCATAGACATCCTTCATTCTACTTTGTAATATTGCTCTCTGTAGTCCACTTACTCTCAGGTTTGTACACAGAAAAACAGAAGTTTTAAAAGGTAAATAGTATATATTAAAGGACTTTATTTCTATAAAATTACTTGGAAGAAAAGCATGATCTAATTATAATCAGAATGCATGGTGTTTAATTAACCAGCCAGTGAGATTCTACTCGTATTAGTAGAATAACATTTTTCTTAATTCATGAACAATAAGAATAATGATGATCTGCATTTTCCCCAACTACCCTTTCCTAAAGAATGAACAGGGCTGAAAATATAATTATTCTCAGGCCCCTCTGAAAGATTTATAGAATTCTGAGATATTCTGCAGGGAATCATAGTAAGTTGTTTTAATCAGCAGGAGAAAGCTATATTTTACAGTTTTCTATTACATGGATATATTCAACAGAAGATATACTTTAAGTTGGGTGAATTTTTAAAAAATACAAGATCATGGACATATTAATTTAAGGTGACTGTATAAAAATTGCTCATAATTTTAAAGGAAGCCTTGTATTGATGGCTACATTCTTCCCTTTTGTGGGAAGTAATGAGCTTTGATTATAACCTAGGTTTTGATTTAAATATCTTCCTTGTCTATTAGTCTTGAAACAGTATTTCTAATATGTACCTGAGGAGCAAAAAAAAGAAAAATAACAGATGAGGGAGTGAAAATAAGGAAGTCTTTTTTTACTATGTTGCTTGATGTAGAAACATAAAATTATGTGAAAAAATGTAGTGGTAATGGCAGGTAGCAGTGACAAAAACACCAGTGTTCCCAGTATATTATGCTCTATCCAACACTCTTGATGTTAGTGGTAGTCGTAAGAACAGAACAAAAGAAATAAAAGACAAAAATTCTCTCAAATTTTGTGCATAAAACCTAAAAAATTCAGCATATGATTTTATGGTCTCAGATCAAATAATAGCAATGTCCAGTTCCTATCAATTCACCAGCAGAGATTATCCAGTACCAACCAATCTGGCTTTCAAGTCATAGAAAACCCGTAGTATCTCCTGAACTAAGAAATTACATATAACAATTTTTTTATTAAGAATCAGATAATAAAGAGATCTGTTCTAGTGTTTTTCTAAATAATTTCCCTCTAGTAGTATAATTAATGACACAGGGAAGATCTAAATGCCTTCAAATATCTACATTGCTAGAGTGACACTGAGCCTTAAACTCTGCATTTAGCACTGATTGTTTGGAGTTTAATCCAAATATCTCCATTCAAAAAAAGGTAAAAATATTAAAATTTCTTAGTGAGTAAGTTTATTGGATAATATAACTATTTGTTTCTAAGCACAAAGTATGGTGATGATTGCATTTTCAATAAGTAAAATTTTCATTAGTGGATTTTGAAAATGATAGATTTAGAGCCTATATCATTGATTTAAAAGAGTTTATTTTAAACACATGTGTTAAAACTATAAAGCCCTTATGAGAAAACATGAGGAAAACTTGAGCACTTGGGGTAAATAAAGAATTTTTAAGGAGATCCCCCCAACACAACACACACACAAAACCTATAAAATCAAACAAATGCTAAATTATATCTCATTCAAGTAAAAATCTTCTGACCACCAAAAGTCATGATTAAAAAAATGAAAAAGTAAACCACAGCCTTGGAGGAAATATTTATTATATATGTATAATATGTTTATTTATGTTTGTTTATTATTTATTATACACAAAATATTTATTATACATGTTTATATATGACTAATATTCTAAATATAAACTAAAATTATAAAAATGATAATAAAAGTATAAAATAAGAATAATGAAAAATATAATTAGAACAGACATTTTACAAACAAAGCACACACTCAGTGTGGTTAATGAAATATGTAAACTAAAACTACTTTGCAATACCTTGAAATGGCTAAAATTAAGTAAGTTGACAATAGTAAATGCTGACAAAGCTGTAGAGCAATCAGAACTTATGCATTCTTGGTGGGAATTTTTGGTAGGTTCTACTCATCTACTCATCAGCCATGAATATGAGCAGGGAAATTGCAAAAGTAGTCTCCAGCACATAGGGTAGAGCAGAAAATACCACAGGCACTAAGGATTAATGCATCCAATGCCACTGCTTGACTTGAACAAGCTCTACTCTGCTTTTTGTAGTTTATCACTGTTAAAAATATCTTAAAATTGCATTTTTTCTTTTATAGCACAAATTTTTATTTTTAAATATCTGTTAAATTATGTTAATAACTCAGACAGTCAAATTTTGCAGATAAAGTAGGATTTTAAATTATCCTACAAAATTTTATAAAAGTAATTTTTTTAAATACAACTTTTTATACAATATATACCTAGATAATTTCTAAAAAATCATTTAAACTTTATAATATTTTTATTAGGTAGAGTGAATATTAAGTTATCTCTTTTCCTTAGATGTCAAGCTCATATGTTCAACTAACTGCTGAACTTCTAGATTTGAATGTCATATAGTACCCATATTCAAAAGATACACATTTGAGATTAGCACTTACAGCCTTGCCTTTGTTATTGAATTTCTGTTGCCATTTTACCAGTTTCCTAGCTTTTTAATTTCTGGTTCCCTCACCTGTTACTGAGTGTTCTCAAGCATTTAACTTAGTCACTTTCTTTCTAAATTTCCCTACTTATAAAAAGGAAGCAATAACAGTACCTACCTCATATGATTTTAATAGGGATTGAATGTATAATTATATGAAAGGTCTATGGAAAATATTATATAATTGTATTACTCTAAGACTTTTTCAGCACTTTACCTCACATGAAATCAATTATGAAAACACAGATGTACATAAAGGATAAAGAGCACAGGAAATGCTTATTGAATATCAATTGTATCTCAATATTATTGTTAAAACAAAAGAAATATGAGAAAATCTCACCCCATAAAAGGTAATCAACATATTGCACAGTTAGCAAGAGAAGAAACAGAATCGATCAAGCTACCTAAAAATTATGTGACGATCAGTATATTCAAAATTATGCCAAAAATAAAGGAAAAAAATAAACTCCATGAAATGATTGGCAATTTATGAAAAAGAACAGATATAAAAATTTGGTTATAAAAAATAATCAAGTAGACATTTTAAAAATAAAAATATGTAATCAATAAAATAAAATATATATATATACAATAGATTTGGAATTGCCCAAGAAAAATTAGTTAACAAGACAATCTCCCCACAAAAAAAATTAGAAAATTATGATGTAAAACTTGGATATTGTAGAAAGTAAGAGTTCGAGACTATCAAAGAAAAACTAAGAAAATGGAGCATAGATTCAGAAGCTCTAACATACATCTAACAAGATTTCTAGTATACAAATATATAGAAAACATGGTGAAAAGGCAATATTTAATGGATATTGTCAGAAATGTTTCTAGATAAAGAAAGATATGAATCCTTAGTTTAAAAGATGGCCCCAAATAATAACCAGAATAGTTCATAAATAAAAACAAAATGCATACCTAAGCATAGGGAAGGTAACTCTACTAAAACTAAACTCAATAGAGACAGTAATTGATAAATCAAACTGGTTAAATATAAGCTTCTAGACTCGCAAATATTTACAAGGTACGTATAGAGTTTTGAGTAAAAAGAATTGCTGACTGAGTGATTGACATATCAGACTATCAAAAAGTTCACTTCAGTTTTTCAAGTCACAGTCATATTTGGACACACACACACACACACACACACACACACAAATGATTTGAATATTCATGGGTAGACTATTCTGGATATGTGTCAAGGATATCTCCTGTTGCCTCATTAAATTTGAAGATATACATACATAAAATATAGCTTTAGAAAACATTGTTAAACATGATTTATATGTACATATAGAGTCCTCATGCATGATCATCCAACTTTAATAGCTAGCATAGATAAATATCTAATTCTAAAATAATTGCTATAGAATGAGGAAATGAGTCTGACATGCAAAGTCTTTGTGGGTCGAGGTAACAATCTCCAGATAGTAACATAGGAAAACAGTAGAATTTGGAAGAATAAAACAATAGCATTAAAAACTATTAAAAAAATCAATAATCAGAATAAAAACATTATTTCAGAAGATATAAAATGTTATAAGATAATGCATTAACATCTCCAAACTGTGATGGAAAAATTATTTAAAATTCTATGCCTCTATTCTACATCAATGTATAACCCCAAGTGAGAATAAAATAGACATTTTTAGATATAAAAAGCAAAGAGAACTTGATATGTATAAACTGTCTTCAAAGGAGTTTTTAGCTAAAGGATGTAACAAATCAAAAATGAAATAAAAATAAACCTGGAAAGAAATAGTAAGAGAGCATCGGTAAAGCATATACTACATTTAAAAAACATTGCAAAAACATAATCACAGTGAAGTTATCAACTGTGTGTATGTGTATATGTATATTTAAAATAAAATAGAGTACTAGAAAATAATATCATGGTGGTTAATAGGAAGAAGTAAACAAAAAGTTATCTTTCTCATTCTAAAAGGAAGTAAAACTAAGGATTGATATAATATTCTTAAAGGTAATTATATTCTAAATATGTATATTAAATATTTGTGGGTAACTGCTGCTAGAATGCAAAGCATAGTGTGAAAGCAGGTCACTTTTATCAAAAATAGCAAAATTTTAGAATTTGACTCTTAACTTGTTGCTATTTTCAGGTTGTAGTTTTGCACACAAGATATATTGTAAATAATTCATACTATTAAAGAGAATAAATAATAAATCTCAAGTATTTTTATTATATAAATCATTAATATAATCTTATAAATAACTTATTAATCTTTACAATATCTTTAAGTCTAAGGCACCAAAATTTGAAATACATATATCATTTAAAAAACATATATTTTGTAAAATAATATGTTTTTTTTTTAATTTTTTAAGTTAAAATCCTAATTGAAATTCTCAGGGCAATAATTCAGAAAATAACTGAAATAGAGCATATTAAAAGAAACAATAAGGGAATTAAAATGACATATTAAGAGCATTCAAGTTTCAGCATGGACATGTAAAGAGCTTGAATGATGTCATTCCCATTATTACAACAAAAAGAACAATAATGAAGAAAACAAAAGGAAATTCAGTGACTTTTATTGGGACAATCAGAGAACTGAGGTTGGAGGAATAAAAAATACCCTGAAATTTGGAGACAGAGATACAACCAGGTGTACAGAAATAGGTCTGTTTAATTGGTGCAAGAGTGCTGGAGTTATAAACTGGTAGAAACACTCAAATAATAATTTTGTAAATCATTGGAGGCTGAATATGGACCAGTGTAAGGATAATAAGCTCCTGGGGCTACACTATTAAGGGATCTAATACATATTCATGAGCTTTACACCCAGAAAGTGACTGAGTTCTCACTGTAAGGATCTAAGAATAAGTCCATCATGGCTCTGTGTGTGTGTGGAGGGGGTAGGGGGGTGGGCAGAGAGAGGAAAAGCAATCTTTATGAAACATTCCCAGAGTGCTCTCCATCAAAAAGTTCTGCTCTAAGGGAAATATCTTACTAGGATCTTTTTTTACATGGGTAAGGGCATTCTTCAATATCTAGCCCATTCTAACCATACTGTCTCACATAAAGAAGGAAAATGTCATCTATATCAGTGGAGAGATGTTAGTGAAACTGTGGCTCAGAATCATAAACCCATGTAAAGAATGAGCTTTAATCATAAGATTACAGAAATCCTCCTTTCACCTTAAAACAACACCAAAGAGTATCTAATATTATAACAGGAGTTTAGAGTTTAAAGAGCTGCAAGATAAAAAATCTTTATGAGAAGAAGTTCTATGGAAACCCAAAGTCAGACCAGAGCCAAGAAAAAAAGGATAATATAAAAAATTTAAAGCCAATGATTTCTACAGTAACAACACCAAACTTTTTTTAAGCTAAAAATCTAGTCACATTAGCATAAATCAAATGCCTTTTTACCTCAAATCCTATAACTGATAACAATATGTTTTCATTTATGACACAAAAAAAGCATGACTCAAAAGCATAAACAAAAACAGACTGAAGAGAAAAAGCAAGCATCAGAAACACATTCAGATATAACATAGACATTAGAAGTATCATATCAGGAATTTAAAATAACTATGGTTAACATGATAAGGGCTTTAGAAAGTAAATAGCATTTAAACACAGATGGGTTATATAAGCAGAGAGGTGTAAACTCTGAAGAAGAGTAAAATAAAAACTAAAAAAAAAAAAAATAACAGAAATGAAGAATGTTTGATGAGCTCAACATCAGATTGGACACAGCCAAAGAAAGCATTGGTGAGCTTAAAGCTTCATGGAATGATTGCAAAAGTTACTATAGACATATATAAAATATAATAAATGTGTAATTGGAATATTAAAAGGAGAAAAGTTAGATGATAAAGAAACAGCAATATTTGAAGTAATAATGAATAAAAATAATATCAGAGACCTGACATAAGATCTAGGAAGCTTAGAGAATACAAAATATGATAAATACAAATACATTTATATACCTATCATAATCCAACTGCAGAAATACCAAGTAAATAAAAAAGAAAATCATGAAAGAACACAGGAAAAGAAAATAAAAAGCACAAAACAAGAATACAAAACAAGAATCAGAATTACTTATTAGAGACCATGAAAGCAAGAAAAGAAAAAAATATTGAATGAAAACTCCAACAAATAAAATTCAATAGCTATAAATTATCTTTCAAAAATGAAGGAACAATAAAAAAAAACAACACTGATAGACAAAACCTGAAGGAATTCATTGCCAGAAAAATGTGCTCTTCAAAAAAAAATGAAATTTGTTAGGGAGAAAGAAAAACAAATATGTCAGACTTTGGTCTACATAAAGAATATCAAGGGAGAAATAAATAAAAGAAAACAATAATTCAATAAATAATTATTTTATAGTAGTAATGCTAATAATGTAGAGTTATTTTACCATTTAGTGTTATTATAGTTAAATGAATGAGACATTGTAACAAGAATAGAAGGAAGATATTATGTATAGTTAGTTTTAAGTTACCTATATTACTCATAAAGCAGCATGGTATATTTGAAGAGATATTTAGATTAATTACAAATGTTAAATTTTAAAGATATAATTTACAAGACAAAGGAGATTATAAAATAAAATTATATAACATACTCAAACTAGAAGAAGAAAAAGAATAGTGAGGAGAAACAAATGAAGCACAGTTACAGATATGGTAGATATTAATCAAATTAGACCAATAGTTACTTTAAATGTGGATGATCTAAATATCATAACTAAAAAGTAGGGATAGTTGGGATGGATAAATAAACACCCAATTCTATATTATCAGTAAAAAAACTCATTTTAACTAAAATCTCAGATAAGTTAAAAGTAAATTAATGTTAGAAAACTGAGACAGAAAATATACTAGGAAATAGAGGACTCATACACTACAATGGACCAATAAATCTAATAGACATACACAGAACACTTCACTCCAAAAAGATTAGAATACACATTTTTCTCAAAGGAAAGAGGAAGTAAAAGACAATTTACTGAATGGTAGAAACAATGATGCAAGTCATATATCTGATAAGGAATTACTACATAGAATATATTTTAAAAAAAACTCCTAAAATCAACAATAAAATAACAAACCTAACTCCAAAATGGACAAAAAAATGTGAACAGATATTTCTTAAAACAAGGTATACCAAGGTCCAATAAGCACAAGAACATATGCTCAATATCATTGACCAATAGGGAAATGCAAATAAAATTGCAATAACACATTATTTCACACCTACCTGGATGGCTATTAAAATAAATTTAAAAAGTGTAAAATAAGTTGGTGAAAAGATGTGTAGTAATTGGGCTCTTTATGTTTTGCTGGTGGGAATGTATAATAGTATAGTCATCATGGAAAATAGTTGGTATTTCCTCAAAAATTAAGCATGGAATAGCCATTTGACTCAGTAATTCCACTTCTAGGTATATATCTAAAAAAAAAAAAAAAAAAGCAGGAACTTAAAAAGATATTTGTTCACCAATTTCTTAGCAGCATTATTACAAGAGCCAAAAGGTAGAAACAGTTCAAGTGTCTATCAACAGATAAATAAACAAAATATGATATATTCATACAATAGAATATTAATCAGTGAGTAAAAAGAATTAAATTTGGATACATGCTATAATATGTATAGATCTAAATAACAATAAGCTAAGTGAAATAAGCCAGACACAAAGGACACATATGATTCCACTTATGTGAGATACCTAGAATGGACGTATTCAAAGGGACAGAAAGTTGAAAAGAGGTTACTGGGATTTACGGTAGGGATGAATGGAAAATTATTGTTTAAAAGGAACAGAGCTTTTTTGGGAGATAATAAAAATGTGGGGGTATATACAGTTGTGATTATTATATGTTGTGAAGGCATGCAATGTCTTACAAATGGTCAAAATATTATGTTATATATATATATATATATATATATATATATATATATACACATATATATACATATATACATATATATATATATATTGCCGTATATATATTTACCGCAATAGAAAATGCTAACAAATCAAAAACAGCAACATATAAAAAGGGTTATACACCTGGACAAAGTGAGACTTTTCCCAATAATGTAAGGTTTTATTTTTTTTTACTTGAAAATCAATCAGTGTGATGTAACTTTGAATAGGATAAATGACAAAAAAAAAAAAAAAAAAAAACATAATCATCTCAACAGATAGAAATAGCTTGACAAATTCAACATCCTTTCAGGATAGAAACATCCAAGAAACCAGAAATAGAAGGTAACTTCCTACACCCAATAGTTAATATCTAGAAAAATCTTACAATGAACAACACACTTAATGGTGAAAGATCAGGAATAAAAGAATATTTGCTCTAGCCACTTCTATTCAATGTCTTACTGGAAGTTCCAGCCAGGTAAAGTGGATAGAACAAAAAAAATATTAAATTAGAAAAAGAAAAATGAAAACAGAGTAAAACTATATATATTAGCAGGTCGTATCTTTATACACAGATAATCTTAAATAATCCACTAAAAAAATTGCTATTAGAACTAATAATCAAGTTCAACAAGGTCAAAGGATAGAAGATAATTATGAAAATTATATTTCCATAAAGTAGCAAAGAACAATGAAAGTAAGAAAAAATTTTCACTTATAATAGTATCAAAATGGTAACATTTAAGAATAAATTAAACATAAGAAGTGCAAGTACACTGAAAGCTACACAACATTGTTAAAGAAATTAAAGGAGACATTAAGAAATGCAAAGACATCTATGTTCATGGATTGAAATATTTAATATTAAGATGACAACACTCCACAAATTTTTCTGCATATTCAATGCAATCATTGTCAAAATTGCAGCCTGCTTTTCACAGAGATTGACAAGATACTGAAATTCATGTGGAAATTCAAATTACCAATAATAGCCAAAACAATTTTTAAAAAATACAATGTTGGAAGATTCACACTTTCCAAATTCAAAATTCACTATGGTAAAAAGATAGGTGGTAGAAGCATAAAGGAAGACATATAAATCAGTAAAATATATTTGAGAGTTCAGAAATTTAACCTTACTTTTATGGTTTATTGACAAGAATGCCAAGATAATTCAACGAGTAGAAAATAATCCTTTCAAAAAATGGTGCTGAGAGAAGAGGATATCTATATACAGTAGAATGAAGTTGGACCCCCTACATTAAACCATACAAAAACTAACTCAAAATGGAACATAAACTTAAGTATAAGTGTTAAAGCTATAAAACCTTTGGCAGAAAACATAGGAATAAATTTTCATGACCTTGGCTTAAGTAGTGGTATCTTAGACAGAATGCCAAAAGTGACAAAAGGAAAAATGGATAAAATGAATTCCATCAAAGTTAAAAACTTTTGTGCTGCAATGTAAAATGGTGTAGTCTCTTGCAAAGCACTTTAGCAACTCCTCAAATATTTATACATGGATTTAGCTTATAATCCAATAATTCTATGTATATATCCAAGAGGGTGAAAACATGTACATCTAAACTTGTACATGAATATTCGTAACAATATTTTTCATAATAGCCCCAAAGTAGAAACAACCCCAAAATCATTAGCTTATGAATGGATAAATAAAATATAATACAGCCACATCATAAAAAGGAACAAATTACTAATATATGGACAACATGAATGAACTTTGAAAACATTATGCTAAGTGAAAGCAGTCACAATATACCACATGTGTATGATCTCAAATACATATAATACCCAGAATAGGCCAATAACTAGAGGCAGAAAGTAGGTCTGTTTAAGGCTGGGGAAAATGAGAATGGGAATCAACTCTTAATGAAGTTTCTTTTGAGGAAATGATGAAGGTATTCTAAAATTAGATTGCCATTTTGGGTACACAGCTTTGTGACTATGCTAACATCCATTAAATTGTCTACTTTAAAATAATGTTTCATGTTATATGAATTATATCTCTATAAAGCTATTCATAAAATTAATATTACTTGCTTTAACAATACTATAAGAATCAAATATAATCTGTAATAGAAACCTGTTCAAAGAGGAAATTATTTTAGAATCATTCTGAGGCTTATATATACTATTATCACCTCTATTAATCTTCCTAAGAGTTATAATATAATTTCTACAGTTTAAAAAATGATACTATGTAATCATTTTGAGCCATTTTTCAGTTTCTTGTTCTTACCTGAATGGATTATCTCCTATATTCATATCATAAACATTGGACTTTTGAGAAAAGTTTATTAATAAAATTAAAATTCCAATAAATATCTTGGCAATGTTGGGGATTTCTACACTGGTCAAATACTGCAACTTCTTTTTGAGTTTGCTTGCTATTTTTTTAAGTACATTGTGGCCAGTGAATATAGATTATATATAATTGGCATGTTTGCTTTTTATGTGGCTAATTTATATATTTAATTTCCACAAACGATATAAAATTCTTATAGGTGAAATCAGCTGTCTCTAGTGTACTGGTGAATTTTCTTTGTCTATGCTAATGTCATTTTCCAAGTTATCAAGAGTAATACAGATAATAAAAGTAACATTATTGAGAGCAATGAATAAACTATCTACCATATACTCTCTCTTTCAAGTTTCAATCTCTAATAAATTAACACTTCCAAAGTTGATAAAATTCCCAATCATCAACAAAAAACCTGCCTAAAACAATTTGTAAAAAGACCTAAATATAGGTCTAATGATCTTCTACCTAGGGAATTTTATTAACCAGTATATGTCTATAACTACTGATATCTTTCTATTCTTATAAACATTATTTTAAAAATTACAGAATGTAATAATCTTTATAAGTATATAGATAGAGCCTTTTTTGATATGATAATCCCTCAGTTACTCAGAGAAAAGACGTGGATAAATTATTGTTGCAAATAATAAAATATAATTCTTCATATGTAAAATAAGTTTTTCTTTAATGACTTCTCTATGGTATATTTTCTAAAATGTACTGATATCTTCGAACATAATTCTGGACCTTCTGGAATTACTTTGTTACTTTATGTAACATAATTGCAAATTTGTTATATCTGTATTTTAATTTTGAGAGAGAGTAGATAATATAGATAGATATATAGATACATAGATCATGTAATTCTTGAGCTATACACACTAACAGAAAATGTAGAAAGTAATAAAAAGTTAAAAAAGAAAAATTTTGTCTCATAAAAAATAGGTTAAATATTATAATTACCTTTTAAAAATTGAGAGAAAACAGCAACAAAATTGCAAGGGCTGTTGTCATTGTTTTCACTTGGCTTATATCTAGGACAAAGCAAGAAAGCTATTACTTTAATTACCTCCACCAATTAATGGTAAGCAACTGTCCATTTCTGACTGAGAGAAAGAATTCATGATGAAAAAGTTAACAACAAAGACCTAATTTGTTATAAATTGTGTGACTCATCCTACAAAGATTTTGACTCAAGACTCAGCTAATCACTTGAAGTGAATATTCACTAAAATCAATGTTTTGACATTTCTTTTTAAAATAGAACATAAAAAAGAGAAAATCATTTAATATAAATCCCTCCTCATTATGCAAATAATCTGTAAATTTATGCTAGGCTATTTTTCTTAAAGAAATCTCTTCTTAAGTGCTATTTATTATTAAATTTACAAATCCAATCAAATAAAATTACATCTAGATAAGGACACTTACACAGCAAAATCAAAGCCTATGAAAATATAGAAATAAATTTGCCCAAATATTAAAATGATTAACATTGTGTAGTAAGATAATGAGTAGATATGTTTCCTACTTTCATGCTTCCAAATTTATTAAATAAAGATGTATTTTATGGGAAAAATCAACTTTACTTTTTTAAAGTATTAGGTAGATTCTTCTACTCCAACTACTTTCATCTGTCTCTCCTTCTCTTCTATCTCTCTCACGCTCCATATCTCTATATGTATATTTGAAAGTTTAAAAAAAATATTCAGAAGAAAAGTACTAAATAAATAAGAGCCATTAATAAAGAGAGATTTCTCAAACTTTGAACTGTACTTCTGCCTCCAAATTATTTGAAAAAAACTAAAATCAATCTTCTCAAAAACAATGTGTCTAAACCTAATGAAACTACAAGTACAGTTAGAGTGTAGTTCTAACCACATTTATGTCAAAATAAGAGTCCGGAGGAACAGTTGACTCTTGAACAACAAGGGGTTTGAGATGCTGGCCTTGCCCAGTTGAAAATCTATATACTACTTTTGACTTCTCAAAAACTTAACTACTAATGCCCTACTATTGACTGGAAGCCTTACTGATAACATAAGCAATTAACACTTATTTTGTAGTTGTTTATGTTATATAATATATTTTTACAATAAAATAAACTAGAGAAAAAATGTTATTAAGAAAATTATAAGAAAAATATATTTACAATAGTTATCGAAAAAATCTATATATAAGCAAGCAGTTTATATTAGTGTTGTTCAAGGGTCAGCGTGATTTGTTTAAGATGGCATTTATATGTTACTATTTAGTAAGTTCTCTAAAACCTTAGCATGTATATATAGAACATTCCATCCAAAAGCAGCAGAATATATTTTTAGTTATATGTCAGGTATTTCTTCAGTATTTCCTGCATCTATTTGATAGCTATCAAGTAATAATATTAAAATAATAACAGTAAAAAGACTGTGCCAACCATTTTTCAAATTATTTCACATTAATTTAATCAACAAATAATCCTTTTAAATGTTATGAATCCCATTTTATGTACAAAGAAACTGTATACAGAAAGAATGACTAATTTCCCAAGGTCACTTTGCATGTAAATGGTTGAGCTGGGACTGAATTAAGCAAAAATGATTTTAGGCTAAACTTTAAGCCTTGTAACTCACAAAGACACAAACATGCACACCCATTTGTCTTTATTTAAATTCTCTTTAAACTTCTCCAAATCAACAACTAGATCTGTTTTTTCATTGTTTATTTCATGTAATATTCCATGGAGCCTCTGGTATATTGTTACCTTTATTTCAATGAGTCAATAAATTTGTTTTTATTGAACTATGTGTGTGTCCTTGGTGGTCTTATGCTGATTACATAGAACAATTTCTAAAACACTCTAGGAAGTACTTTATTACTATGCTCATTTTATTGAAATTATTTAATTAGCTTGCTTACTCAAATAGTAATTATCAAGGACAAGATTTACATCCAAACATAATATTTCCACAATTCTTATTCTTGACCACAATGTATCAGGACAATAGTCAAGACTTGGAATAAATTTCATGTATTCATGTCATCTGCATTTTGACAGCTGAAACCAAAAGAAGATAAAAAATTGCCAGGGAAAAGAGGAAAATTAAGAAAAATAGGGTGGGTTTGTAAAATATAAACATTAACCACAGAGGTGAAAAAATAGAGATCAAGACAATGTGAGAGGTAGAGTAAATACCAGCTTTGGAGAGATGGGGCAGAGCCAAAAGCATAAACAGTTTCAGAAAGGAAAGTGAGATGTTGTCATATGTAACTGAGAGTTTCTGTAAAGTAAAAAGAAAATAAAAGGCTTTGAATTAAATGGAGATATCATATAATCTAGAGTCATTTTAGCAGAGTGGTGGTATTAAAAAATACATTTCAGGGGCAGAGGTTTGGTGAGGAAATTGGATATAAAAATTGTGAGAGCAGATATAAAGTATTTTTTTTTTTAAAAAAAAAACTTACTTAACCAAAGAAAAAGATATATTTTCTAGTGTGAGATGAGGTCATTTTTTTTCATTTGGTTGACAGAAAAGTAAGAATGTTTATAGCTACAGGAAAAAATTCTAGTCCATAGAAAAAGGTTAAAAATAGAGGTGAGGGAAAAAGAGGGAACAGTTGCTGGAGGAAATTATTGAAGAAAATTTAAAAAATATATCAGTATTGTGTTTTTGGAAACTTACACTTTTAGCTACTGGTAGAGAAGCTTGAAACAAATATTCCTGAATATTCTAACTGAAAACAGTTAGAAAATGTAAATAAAATACCAAAAATGTTTTGAAAGATTTGAAGGATTTCTACTATATCTAGGACTTGAAAGGCATCATAAAGAAAAGAGAAGCTTATTTAGGAGAATTTAAGTTTATTCAAGCTACTTTTTCCCTTGGGCCTGTGTGTGTGTGTGTGTGTGTGTGCATGTGTGCATGTGTTTTTCAGAGAAAAAGAGTAAGAGGCCAAACAGATCACAAATGCTAAGAGAAAGAGGAACCAATAAATTGTGGGTAATCTCATGGGGCAGAAAGAGTGAAAAATTAACACTAATAAGTCAAGACAACCAAGAGTTAAGAGTCCAAGATCCCAGAAAGAAGGAAGGTACAGAGATGAGGAACCAATATTTAGTACTCACTGCCCCATTGAGACATTATCCACATTTATCTAGATAGTAGACAGTGAGACAATATACATAATGCAGAAGGCTAAGAAGCAAAGCAAAAGGGGACTACAAAGCAGAATAGAGTTCCTAGGACACAAAATGAACTATAGAACTCAAAAAGAAGAAAGACCCTATTGGTAGTAATGTAAATTGTACAACTACTTTAAAAACTGCTTGGAAGAATCTAGTAAATGAAATATATGTATATCTATAGTCTAGCAGTTTCATTCCTAGGTATAAACCCAAGCAAAATGCACACAATTATTTATCAAAAGACATGTATGAAAAAAGCTCATAGTAGCACTACTCATAAGAGCTATAGCTATGGATATAACCCAAATATTCATCAGCAGTAAAAGGATAATTGTAGCACAATTTACACTAATCAATGAAAATGAATGAAGTACTCATAAACAGAACATGGATGAGTCTCAAAATACAACATAGAGTGAAAAAACTTAATTACAAATAATTTGTATTATAAATTTATGTTTATATGAAGTTCAAAATGTCAAAATAATTTAAGGAGTTAAAAGTCAGAATAGTAGTAATCCTTGGGTAGATAATGACAAGATGGGAACACAGGAAAGATCTGCAGAGTATTAATTTCTGGGTCATCTCTATGCCTAAAATCACATTCTCTTAGCCTATCTTTTTTACTTCAGCATGACTGTAGCACTGAGCTGAATACAGGTGTCTTTTGGTTACATTTACATCACTTGAACTGTGTCTCTTACCTTCTGCCTGTTGCTTCTCTGCTGCTTCTCCCAGGAATGGCTATAGGAATTCATGTATTCATGTCATCTGCATTTGGACAGCTGATGATATTCTTGAACTTACGCAAGTATGTAAATGCAAGGTAGTCATTACTCCTATATCCTTTGTCAAATTTAGACAGAAGCCAATGTTTGATACTCCTCTTTTGTTTTATGCAGACAATTCTGTGGTCTATTCTCAATTGCTTTTCAGAGACCTCTGGCTAAATTGAACTCTGATTACTCACAACAGTAATCAGCACAATATTCACTATGGAATTGTATTTCCCTTTTATTACTTCTCACACTTATCTACTTGCCCACAATCCCTTGTCTCAGTCTCTGCTTTTTAGAGAAATGTAAACTAAATATATTTGTACCCTTGGAAAAAGATCCTCAGGAAAGATTCTAAAATGACGATACTATTGATCAGAGGAGAATTACATTCCATTCCATGTAAAAATAGAATATTGATAATCTCTCAAATGCAGTAACATTACAATTACTAAGACTTGAACATGGTTGATTATAATAAAATACAAATGAAAAATAAGCATAGTTTAAGCATAAGTGTGGAATTTAAATGGTATAATCGGACACAATTACCTAAATTGTTAAAGGTTTTAGAATCCTAGAAGAAAATATCATACTAAGATTAACCATCTATCAACTCAGCTTCACCCTGGGAAAGTCAAAGATCTTCCATGGTAACATTCACAGAGACTCTTCTTCAGCTAGTGGCAGAAATGTGCTAAAAATTATGTCCAAAAGATAATTGTAAGAGGAGCCAACATATGAGGAGAGACTATACCCTACTTTGACATGTCTCTTATGGTAATATTACGGAGTTATAAATTCCATCTGGTGTAGGCTGGGTGATAGCACTTAAGTGAGAAAAGCAAAATGGATGTAATTTATATCCCAAGTAATACAAGGAAAGAGCAGATAGTTAAGAAAATAAAGTTTTACTTGACTTAACCAGAGAGAAACAACAATAGTTTGAAACCAGAAGACTGAATTTAGCCATAAAAAAGGAAAAATGCAATTATTCACCCAGCTTTCAAAACTAAGCCAATGCTCTTACCAGAGACCTACAATAAAGAAAAAGTACAGTTACATTTGGAGAGGAATATTAAAAAAAAAAAAAAATATATATATATATATATATATATATATATATATATATATATATATATATACACACACACACACACATATACATATAATCTCCAATCTTTTGCCAAAGGAAGCTGGAGATGTTTATCAGTGTAATTGTATAAAAAAGTGAAAAACTTTGGCCTTGTTCACCATTGTGTCAAACCAATGTGCAAAGAAGCCCTCAAAAATTAGACAGAATAATTTGTCCTATGGTTGATTAGTGTAGCTTATCTAGTTTGTCATTCTAAAAACAATAGGCTTTCCAAAAGAATGTTCCTGACAACAAAATGCAGACTAGTGTTGGTTCAAAGTATAGACTCTATCTAACTAAGGTCAATCTAAATATTGCTACTGATGGAAGACCAGCCTATCAACAGCAGAAACCAGCACTGAGACTTTGATGTATCATTTCTCAAGGAGATGAGTTATACTTTTAATAGTACATTGATTATATTGGATATCTTCCATTCTAAATGGAGTAAAAATTTGTCCTCAGTAAAATTGATACCTACTCTAGAAATGAACTTGGCTTCCCTACTCAAAAAATCTGTCATTATTACCATCTGAGAGTTTACAGAATGCTTGATTTATATGAGACCTTAAATAAAATCACCTTAAACAAAACAACATTTTTTTTATGGTAGAAGTATGATAATGAACACTAAAATGAGGGGTCCACTGCTTTGCTCATATTTGGCATTACTTGGAACTAGCTAATCTAGTATAATAATGAAATGGCTTGTTAAATACCCAGCTAAATTGTCAGCTTTATTTCTGTGTGCTGTCCTGCATGATATAGTATATGCACTGAACCAAAAACTAAATACTGCATACTGACTATAATAACTAAAATACTTTGACATCAAGGCTTAGAAATAGGATGAGATATTCTTATCATCACACCCAGTCACAATGGAGAAATTTTCACTTTATGTGCCCCCAATTATATTTGATTATAAGTGCTTATTTCCAGTATGTGTGTGTTTGGGGAGAGTGGGGGTGGGAATGGTGGTAGTAACTGCCCTATGGGTAAAAAGTAAGGATTCTACTGAACCCAAAACTGATTCTCTCCTGACAATTTTAGGGTTCTCATGCTGGTTTACCAGTAATAAAAAAAGTTACTAATTGGTAGGATTGATTGGAATTGATTGTTATGAGGATCTAGTCATGATATTACACAGTGGAGACAGATATGAATATATCTTTAACTCAGTATATTCACAGATTTATCTCTTGGTGTTTGTATGTCCAGTGTTAACTGTAATTGAGCAATTGCTCCAACTGTAGCCAAATAAAGGAAAAGCAACTAAGAACTGCAATTCCTTGGAATATTCACTTCTGTGGCCAGGATGAAAAAATTCTGAAATACATAGTGGAGAATAAATATCATGAATATAATTAACAATCTCAGGCCAGTTATACTTGGTAGATCTTTAAATTATTTTACTGATACTTTTGTACTGACTCTTTTGTAGAGATTGTGACCAACTACCACCTTAAAGCTTTGTGATGTTCTTGACTTCCTTAATAAAGATCAGAAGTGGATACAAAAGAGCAAGGTGTAGACTGTGTTGGACATCTGTGATGATCCATCCTTTTGGTCTAATGTTAATATTTGGACATTACTACAGCCACCAGCTGAGCAGATGTCCTCAGTTTTACTGTATGTCTTTTTTTCTGTTCTAGAAATTCTCTTTTGCTGTCACATAGGTCACCTAAAAGAATCTGTTAAACCATTTAAGCACATGTATTAATATGGAAGTGAAGGTAACACCCCTTGAGAAAAACTTGGTCAATGAGAAACAGGTGTGGAAGACATCTATTCTTTGTAAACAGCAGATAGTGCTTCCCAGTTCCTCAGAGGGTCCTCAGGACTGAGGCTTATTTGCCCACAACTCAAATTTCAAACATTGCATTGACTTTCCTTCTTTCCTTCTTTCACTCTTCTAAATTTTCCCAGTTCTAGTATCTGTGATAAGTTTAAAAATTTATCTATTTGCATACAAATTATTGTCTTTAATTTTGATTTTTTAGAAGAATATAAGCTTAAGAATATGGCAGCATATTGTTTCATAATCTGGTGGTTGTTGCAAATGAAGAGCAATAAATGTACTGCAATAGAAACTTTGTTTCAAGAAGAATACATTTGAACTTGAAATAGTAAATTCTAAGGTCATATTATTGAAAACTTCTCATTCTAATAGAAATGATATTCACTTATTCTTACTATACCTATTCTTAGCTCTCTTGAAAGCAGACATTCCATATTTTTTTAATGTTCTATGAGTATCTGAGTCTCTTTCTTCTCTCTCTCTTTAAAATTTGACATTTCAAAATTATTTTAGATGCAAAAATATTTTTAAAATAATGCTAAGATTTTTATATACACTTGAGTTCCAAAATGTTAACTTCCATAACCACTGTACAATTATTAAAATCAGAAATTAATATTTATACAGTACTATTATCTACTTTACAGACCTTGTTCAAATTTTATTACTAACTAATGTCTTTTTCTAGTTGAGGATCAGTTCAGAGTCACACATTGCATGGTTGTTATGGTTCCTTCATCTTCTCCAATCTTGGTAAACTCCTCAATATTTCTATTTTTTGTGACTTTGACACTTTTGAGTCCCTTTAAAATATCACTTTTTTTAGCTATTCTGGACTCTGAGAATAATTACTTAAGCTAGTCATAAAAACACCCTCAAATTGTTTCCAGTTCTATCCTTTATCTTCAATTTTCCAGGAAAAATGATGTTTCTGAAATCATTTAAGAAATGCTATGTCTGTATTATTATCCTTAAATGTTAATTCGTATTATGTTTAAACATAAGCTTCTCTTTCACAATTATTTTTAAGTGTTAATGAGTTGGCCTTTCCACTTCCTTCAGCATGTATTTCAAATATTTATTCTTTTCTTATTCTATTTAATTATTTCTAACCCATTTTCTATCCATATCTTTTCCAATAAAATATATTTTAGATAAATATTTACTGAGCAAGAAATATGGGCTAGGTACTCTTTATACATAGAAACAGATCATAACAAGATAAATAAAATCACTGTCCCTGTGGAGCTTACATTCCCTTTTTGAAAGAAAGAAATCAAATATAAACAAGTAAACCTTGGGTGTGGGCTGTTAATAAAGGTATAAGGGAATATCATTGAAAATTAGGAATATAAGAATCTGAATAATAAAGCTATTAAATAAGTTATTCATAGATAAAAATGGAAATTTAAAGTATCTAGGATATTACAGAAGACTAGAACAAAAACTTCCAGGTATGTGAAGGCAAGTCCAAATGTGATGTGTGTTCACTATATCCACCCTCTGTCCTTCTCTTTTCTACTATATAGACTGGACCATGTGAGCTCCTTTGGTAACTGGCATTCAATTGTTCTTCACTCAGTAAGGTAGGAGGAGAAGAATGTTTGGGTAATTATACTGGGTATCTGGACTGTATTTTACTGGTGTCCCTGTGAGAATAACCGAACTTCAGTCAAGAGCATTGTAATGAAGAAGTGTTTTAAGATAAAATCAGGTTTGTTAAAGTAAGTTGATTGACTATGAAAAGCTTGCCTGCTGTCCATCAAAATCTTAGCTCAGTTCTTCCTGGCACCTAGGTGGATAGACTGCATTTCCCAGCCTCTTCTTCAGTTCAGCATATTCTAGTGACTATGCTAAAATTAGAATAAAAGGAAATAAAATGTAAGTCTTTTCTGCTTCATGAGAGCTTTCTACTCATGTTCTTCTGTACTTATTTTCCCTTCCAGCTGCCTAGAATGGTAATAGTCACCCAGAGATTTGGACTTAGAAGCCCATAGGAGAAAGAATTGCTTCTGTCCTCTTGAGGCATGAACAATAAACTCAAAGACCAGGCAGTGAAACTCACATAATCACAGCAGCAATAAGGATAAAAGAATGAAAGAAAAAAGTGAAGAAAACTTAAGGGGATCATATGACAACATCAAACATGTTAACATTCACATTAATAGATTCTTCCCTCCCCAAAAAAAACAAACAAACAAAAAAAAAAAAAAAGAAAAGAAAACAAGAGAGAGTAAAAGCAGCACTCTTCCAAAACATATCTGAAGAAATACTGACTGAAAATATTACTCACTTGGGGTAACAGATAGACATCTAAAACCAGGAAGCTCATAGAGTTCCAAAGAAGATAAATTCAAAAACACCTACACCAAGACACATTACAATTAAAATGTCAAAAGTTGGACAAGGAAAATCATAAGAGCAGCAAGAGAAAAACAATCTTTTATATATACAGCAGAACCCTCATAAAATTATGAGCAGATTTTTTTCAGCAAGCCAGAGGATGCAGCAAAATTTACTCAAAGTGCTGAAAGAAAAAAAGTGAATCAAGAATGCTCTACCTGGTAAAATTATTATTCAGAATTGAAAAAGTATAGTTTCCCAGACAAGCAAAAGCTAAAGAAATTCATTACAAAAGTGACCTTACAAGAAATGTTAAAGAAACGTCTTTAAACTGCAAAGAATAGGCATTAATTAGTAATAAGAAAACACATTAAAGTATAAATCTCACTGGTAAAAGTAAATATATAGAAAAGGTAGTGAGTTAATCACTTATACAGCTGGTATAAATGTTAAAAGACAAAAGTAGTAAAAACAACTGTAATTACAATTGATTAAAGGATACACAAGATAAAAAGATGTAAAATGAGACATCAGAAATATAAAAAGGTGGGAGGAGTAAAAATATAAAACTTTAAATGAACTTTTATAAATATAAGTTGTTATATGTAAGTCTCATGGTAATCACAAAACAAAAGCCTATAGTAGATACACAAAAGATAATGAGAAAAGGATCTACACGTATCACTAAAGAAGGTCATCAAACCACCAAAAAGATAAGCAAAAGAAGAAAGGAAAAGAGAGGACATATAAAACAGTCAGAAAACAACTAACCATATGAGAATAAGAACATACCTATCAATAATTACTTTACATATAAATGGATTCACTTCTCTAATCAAAACACAGAATGGTTGAATAAATATTAAGAACAAAAAAGATCCATTAATATGTTGCCTACAAGAAACTCACTTCAGATGTAAGGACACACAGACTTAAAGTGAAGGGTTATTCCATGCAATAGAAATCAAAGGAAAGGTGGAGTGGTTGTACTTACATAAAGCAAAATAGAATTTAAAACAAAAACAGCAATAAGTGACAAAAAAGAACATTACATAATGATAAAGTGGCCATTCCAACAAGAGGATATAACATGTAAATATTTAGGCACCTAGCATAGAGGCACCAAAATATAGAAAATAAATATTAATAAACATAAAGGGAGAAATAGGCAGTAATAAAATAATAGTAGGGGATTTCAATAACTCCTTTTACACCAATTAATAAATCATCCAGACAGAAAATCAACAAGGAAACATTAGCCTTAAACAACACTTTATATCAAATAAGCTTAGCATGTATATATAGAACATTCCATCCAAAAGCAGCAGAATATACATTCTCCTCAAGTGTACATGCAACACTCTCTAGCCTACATTATATTTAGGCCACAAAATAAATCTTAATACATTTAAGAAGATTGAAATCATATCAAGTATTTTTCCCACCTACCAGAAACTATCCAAAAAAGAAATTAAGAAAATAATCTTACTTGTTATAGCATCAAAAATAATAAAATACCTGGGAATAATTTTAACCAATGAGGTGACAGACATGTACATTGAAAACTATAAGATACTGATGAAAGAAATTGAAATAGAAACAAATAAGTTGAAAGATATTCTGTTCTCATGGACTGAACTAATTAATATTGTTAAAATGTCCATACTACCCAAAATAATCTACAGGTCCAATGCAATCCCTATCAAAATTCTGATAATATCATTTTACAGAATTAAAAAAAAACAATCCTAAAATTTGTATGGAACCACAGATGACTTCAAATAGCAAAGACAAATAAAAGAAATGACAATTTATATTGTAAAATTCCACTTAGCTAGGAAATGTAGAAACTAGAAAAGACTGAAAGTATTGCCACAAGTGGGACTGAAAATAAGAAGATTGATTTATTAAATATCTGAAGAGTTAAGTCAAAAACTCATAGAATATACTGTCAACAGATACGAATAAAATTTATGAATTTTTAAAGTATGTAAAATTCCTCTAAAAATCTATAAGAAAAAGACGAACAACCCAGTACAAAATAGGATCCAAGCTAGAAATATGCATGTTGGAAAAGAAAAATACAAATGGCCAGTAGTCATATCAAAAAGTACTCATGCTTACTGGTAATTGGGTGAAAGCAAATTACATTAAAAAAAATGCCATTCACATTCTCACATGGAAAATAGATTTAAAAAAAGTCTGTGACTAAGTAGAGTAACTGATTTTTACACTCTAGTAGCAATATAAATTGTTAAATTCATTCTGGAAAATAGTCCAGTGTTATTCATTAAAGTTGAAGATGTCTATACCTTAAGTCCCAGCACACACACACACACACAAAACTCTTGTACATGTTCATCAAAACATACCAGAATATTTATTCACCAAAAGCATTTTCATATTTGCAAAAACTTAAGGAAAATAAAGATATATCAATGGAACAAAAGAACTTAAAATAATTGTGCAATATTACTGCAATGAAATGTTGATAACAACAATGAAAATGAATTAACTAGAGCTATGTAAATCAACATAGTAACTTGAAAGTGTGCTCAGGTACTCAAAAATTGCACAGTTGAAAAATTAATAAACTTTTAACTTTCTATTTTATAGTTTATTTTTAGGATTCTATTAACTATGCTAAAAAGGACTGCTTATGCTACACTATCATAGGAATAGAATATGCTGAACATTGTCAGTCATAAAAGGTTCTGCCCAGTGCTCTCCTTCAGCATCCTCAGGACTACTTCATACCTAAAAATGTATTCAGAACCTAAGATGTTATTGTGTTAAATCTACCAACATATACTTTATTCGAAATTAAACCAAGACACTTAACAGTACTTATTAATTTGTTTAAAAATAATAATCAGTCCATTATATGTTAACATAAATAACATATTCTTATAAAAATAATTATATTTATAGCAAAATAAATTACTGAGAAGAGTGTCTTTGTTACATTTTTTTGCAAATTACTTTAATTTCTACCTTAAGAGATGATAACTAGATTGTCCTTTTTGCTTCTGCATAGTATCTGTTGTGATATGTTGTTTTGAGTCAAGTAGATGAAGTAGATACAAGATGTTCCAAATTTAATTTTCTTTGAAAGCTTATATTTTATTGTTGACAACAAATATTATTACTTGTTTTCTTTGAATTAATAGACACCACTAATCTTTGAGAAAATGTTCGTGATACTGAAGTCTGAATAACTATTGCATTAAAAAAAATGTTCAGTCCTCAGTAAAATCTCTCAAGTGTTTTTTCTTTGAGATAATCACTGCATTTTGGTATGCCATAGAGGATTGTATACATGCTCACCATTTCCAAACAGAATATTAAAAGCATGTGTACTCAAAGGTGGAGGTTTTTTTTAATTATATTTTTGCTACTTCATTAATTACATTTTTAGGTATAATTGACATTCTTTTTAACTGAGCATGTGGTGGTAAAGAATATCATGATTATTCTATGCTGTGGTGCCACTGCCTTGGTTCATGCTAAGACACCAGAGACTTTACCCATCATTGCTTTCTTATTATTGGTGCAAAAACCATTGGTAAACACAGAGCAATAAGCAAATAACTTAGTATTCTTATAAATATAGTTTTAACCACTCGGACTTGCTGAAACGATCTGATAACATTCCCTTGCTCAATATTTCTCTTTGACAAATATTGCTAAAATGGACTCAGACACAAATGAGCTTACAAAGTATAAGAAGTAAATCTTATATATGCTACACACCAGAAAGTAATAAATAACATGGAAGTCTAAAGTGCTTTGAGAATTCAGAGGCAGGTAAAATTATCTCCCCCTTATGATCATGAGAAAGCCCTATCAGAGGAATTCATGTTTTGTAAATCTGGAAATTCAGAGACTGATTCTCCAAACATAGAAATTAGAGGAGCGTATGTGTGGAAAAGAGCAAGTGCATGATGCAAGAGCTAAAAAGGGAAATCATTGAAACTGACATGGATGTTGTATGGCCCTGCATAACCTGGCAGCAACTGGCATCAGGAGAATACTCTTGCTCAACTTTTGAATGGTTCAATTAAAATTATTACTTCTAAATGATTAATTTCAGTTAAAATTCTGCTTTCTATTACCATTATTAAAGAATCAAAATTATTTTTTTAAAGTTGAGCTCTAAAATATTGAAGCCACTTATTCAGGAAATGCCTAGTTATCTTTGGCTTTCATTTTGCAATTGAATATGGAAATCTATGCTAAAATGTATTCAATATCGGTATACGGGTTTATTACCCTTAATAAAGTAATTCATACTTAAGTAAAAAATTTCAGTCTGGTAATTAATTTAGTAAATCTTTTCATTGTTGTTGTTAAAGATATCCTTTAAAAGAGAATATATGTAAGAGGTGGGTAGGTATGATGTAAATTCAGATATTTCTATATTTTTTAAACTTTAGGCTATAATATCAAAGCTCCACTGAAATCTGTCTTTGAAAGTGTGTGGGGGTGGGGTGGGGAGAGGGGAACAAAACAATTTTCTTCTCAACAGAAGTAGTCAACCCAACTGTAATGTCAAGGCACTAGGAAAAGAAAAAATCAAGGCCAAAGTTAGCAGAAAGTAATAAATAATAAAGATAAGAACATAAATAAATGAAATAGAAACTTTAAAGGCAATAGAAACTTTAAAGGCAATAAGAAAAAATGAATGAAACTAAATGTTTAGTTTTTTAAAAAAGATAAAATCCGGTCAGGATGGCAGAGTAGCTAAACACTGTGTTTGTCTTCTCTCACGATCACATCGAAATTACCAGTAAACTATAGAATAGCCATCATTGGTGGTCACCTGAAGTCTAGCTGAAAAGAAGTCTTACAATTGGGAACACACAGAAGAGGCCACCTTGAGACTGGTAGAAAGGGAAAAGATGAGAATTGGCCTGGTCTCACTCCCATATGTAGTGGTTGAAAATCAGGAGAAATATCTGAGCTGCAGAGGTACCCTCAAATAAGTGAGGGGCCCCAACCACATACCAGGCTCCCCAGCTCAGGGTTCCAGTGCTAGCAAGAGAAATACCCACAACTTCTGGCTATGAAAACCAACAGAGACTGTGGCAGAGACTGAGGGCTGAGGGAGTCACAGACTTTCTTCTTAAGAAGACTGCACAAACTTATTCACTGAGGACTTGCTAGCTCTGAGCTCCAGCACTGGAGCTGCAGCTCAAATAGTGCCAAGGGTATATAGGGAGGAAGTGAGTTGTCTGGCTTCAAGGCAAGGGCTGAAGGGGCAACATTCTCTGAGAGGAAGATGCTGACAAAAGGCATTGTTCCCTTCTTGATGCCTCCTCTGTCTGGCTTGCAGACCCAGCCAGCCACCATATTGACTCTCTATCAATATAGCTAACACAGGTTTTCCTGCCCTGTTAACTCCCAAAACTCCTGGCCCTCCCAACTTGTGGGCCCACCCGAGCCAATTCTAGTGCATTTTTCATTGAAACGGCCTGTCTTGGCTCATGCTGCAGACTTTCTTAAAATCTCTCAAGGGTTCACAAAAGCGAAACAAGCAGCATCTGCCCTCAGTGTGCCTTGAACCTCTTGCTAAGCAGCCCCAAGCCTAGCATTAGTGGCAGCCAGCCTCAGTTTGCAGCTTCATCTTTCAAGACACGACCAAGCATATCTTGGGTAGTGGCCATCTGTGAATTGCTTGGTGACTTCAGGTAGCCCCAGGCAGGGCACAGGCTGCAGTTGAATTTGTCCTGCTGCAGGGTCTCTCCCAGAGTACCCCAGCCTGCACACCTGACGATTGGCTTTGGTCTGAGCCAGAATACCACCTGGGAGTCACATCAAAAGACAACACACCCAAAGAACAGACAGGGCAGACACCAAAGCCCTATTAACATGAATCCTGCTTTGTAGGGTCAGCCTATGAACAAAAACTCCTGCACTCCTCATGGCTAGTCATCACAACCAATAGGCCCGAGGGCCAATCCCTCCCGTTGATGGGCAAACAGCAACCAGGGCTCAACTACAACAGGAGGGCACACACAACCCATAAAAGAGACATACCTGAAGCACCCAACTCAAGTGACCATGAAAGACTGCACCACTGGGACCCACAGCATACCTACTATATAAGGCCACTCTAGTAAGACTGGGAGACATAGTAGCCCTATGTAACACATAGAAAGAAACACAGGGAAGCAGTCAAAATGAGGAGACAAAGAAACGTTTTCCACAAGATGGAACAAAACAAAGCTCCAGTAAGAGAAATAAACAAAGTGGAGACAAGCAATCTACCGGATGCAGACTTCAAAACATTGGTTATAAGAATGCTCAATGAACTTAGGGGAAGAGTAGAAAAACACATGAATAAATTCAACAAAGAGATAGAAAAGATAAAAAATCGAGATGGAAAAACGTAAAAGGGAACCTTTCAGAAAGGAAGAACACAGTATCTGAGTAGAAGAGTACTCTAGAGGGAATCAACAGATTGGATGAAATAGAGTGTCAAATCAATGATTTAGAGGATGGGGTAGTGGAAGAAAACCAACCAGAACTGAACAAGAAAAAAGACTCCAAAAAAATGAGAATAGTTTAAGGGGCCTCTGGGACAACTTTAAGTGCAATAACATTTGCATCAAAGGAATTACAGAAGGAGAAGAGAGAGCAAGGAATTGAAAATCTATTTCAAGAAATAATGACAGAAAACTTTCCTAGTCTGATGAAAGAAATAGATAATCATGCCCCAGAAGCACAGAGTACTAAACAAAGAGGACCACACCAAGACCATTCATAATTAAAATGCCAAAGGTTAAAGACAAAGAATCTTAAAAGCAGCAAGAGAAAAGCAGTTAATTACCTACAAGGGAGTTCCCATAAGATTGTCAGCCAATTTCAACAGAAACTTTGCAAGCCAGAGGGCTTGGCACAAAAATATTCAAATTGATGAAAAGCCAGGATCTACAACCAAGATTATTCTACCTAGCAAAGCTATCATTTAGAATTAAAGGATAGTTAAGTAGTTTCCCAGACAAGAAAAACTAAAGAAGCTCATCATCAGCAAGCCAATATTACAGGAAATGTTGGGGAGAACTTCCTTAAGAAGAAGAAGAAAAAATATGTATCAAAAATATGAATAAAAAATGATAATAACTACATATCTATCAACAAGTACATCAAATGAAAAATAATTTAATGCTCCAGTCAAAAGGTAGGGTGGCTGAATAGATAAAAAAGTAAAATCCATACATATATTGCCAATAAGAGACTCATTTCAGATTAAAAGACACACACAAGCTAAAAGTAAAGGGATGCAAAAAGATATTGCATGATGGAACTAGAGAGTGGAATAAGTCAGATAGAGAAAGACAAATGCCATATGATTTCATGTCCATATGGAAATTAAAGAACTAAATAAATAAACAAATAAAAAGTAAACAAACTCATAGATACAGAGAACATTTTGAGGATTACCAGATGGAGCAGGTGTTTACAAGAAATGAATGAAAGAAATGAATGAAGACACATAAATAGAAATATATTGTATGTTCATGATTTTGAAGAATCAATATTTAAAAGCTCTATACTACCCGAAACAATCTATAGATTCAATGCGACACTTCTCAAAATTTCAATGGTATTTTTCCAAGAAATAGAAAAAGAAATCCTAAAACTTTTATGGAATCAATACCCCAGTCCTGAATAACCACAGCAATCTTGAGAAAAAAGAACAAAGCTGAAGACACCACATTCCATGATTTCAAACTATATTACAAAGCTATAATAGTTAAAACACTATGGTATTGGACTAAATACAGACACTGCGGTCAATACAACAGAATAAAGATCCCAGAAATAAACCTATGGATAAGTAGTCAGTTAATTTATGACAAAAAAACCAAGAGTATACAATGGGAAAAGGATGGTCTCTTCAATAAATTGTGTTGGAAACATGGGACAGCCATATACAGAATAATGAAAGTGGACTGCTATCTTATATCCTACAAATTAACTCGAAATGAATTAAAGATTTAAATGTAAGAAATGAAACCATAAAACTCATAGAAGAGAACATGGGTGGTAAGCTTTTTGAAATCAATTTTAGGGATGACATTTTTAGATTTAACTTCAGAAGCAAACCCAACAAAAGCAAACACAAACAAGTGGGACTACACCAACAAAGACACTCTGCAAAGGAAATTAGCAACAAAATGAAAAGGAAACTTACTGAATGGGAGAAAATATGTACAAGTCACATCTGATAAGGAATTAATATTCAAAATTGATAAAGAAACCATGCAAATTAATAGCAAAAAAAATCCAATTTAAAAATGGGCCGATCTGAATAGACGTTTTTTTCAAAGAAAATATACAGATAGCCAACAGATACATAAAAATGTGCTCAACATCACTGATCACCAAGGAAACATAAATCAAAATCACAATGAGATATCACCTCCCATCTGTTAGAATGGCTATCATCAAAAAGATGAGAAATAACAAGTGCTGGCAAGCATGTGTAGAAAAGGAAACTCTTGTGCACTGTTAGTGGACATATAAATTGGTGTAGTCACTATGGAAAAAAGTTTGAAATTTCCTCTAAAAAATTTTAAAAAGACCTACCATATGTCCAGCAATTCAACTTTTGGGTATTTATCCCTCCCCTCCCAAAAAGCTCTAATTTAAAAAGCTGTGTGTACCCCCATGTTCATTAGAGCATTATGCTGAGTGAAAAAAGTCAGACAAAGAATGACAAATACTGTATGGTTTCACTTATACATAGAATCTAAACAAACAAACAAACAAACAAAACTCAAACTCGTAGATACAGAGAATAGATGACAATGGAGATTGACAGAGGTAGGGGTGGAAGGTAGGTAAAATTGTGAAAGGGGTCAAAAGGTACAAACTTCCAGTTTAAAAAAAATAAAGTCCTGGGAAGTAATGAACAGTATGGTGACTATAGTTGATAACACTGTATTGCATATTTGAAAGTTGCTACAGGTGTGATATTTAAAAGTTCTCGCCACAAGGAAAAAAAATATTTTTGCAGCTGTGTATGATGACAGATGTTAACTAGACTTATTGTGATCATTTCAAAATATATACAAATATTAAATTATGATGTATGCCTAAAATTAATGTTATATGTCAATTATACCCCAAAATAATTTTTAAAATAAAAGAAAATAATGATAGGAAAGATATATACATTTAAAATACATAATTTAGTAAATAGAAAAAATAGGTTATTAGCTTTACAATAGACATATCAAAGTTAGAATTTAGTGATTACTTGGTTACTAGTGGGGAAAATTAATTTTTGAAAGGAGTTGTAAAAAGCGGTATCTTTAGGTCACTAAAAATTAACGTTGTTAAATACAGAATTCAGGTTGGATTTGGCTCTCCTTATGTTCTGTGTATGCAAGAAGATTATTTCTGTATAAAGCGTTTTTTTTTTTTTTTTTACCACTAATAATGAACATAAACTTTTTTAAATGTCACAAAGTATTTGACCCATCCAGGGATATATGTGCCCTTCGTTTCTCTTATGGAATTGAAACACTCAACTTTACCTTACAAGTTTATGTCTACTACCTTATTTTCCCTCCTGTATAAAGAGTTTTTATTTGGCCATTATCTTCGTAGCTTTTGTTTAGTTTTTTTTCTCCATTTTTATTATGCTATAATTTATGTTCAGTAAAATTAACCCATTTTAGTACAGTTCTGTGAGTTTTGGTAAACCTATAGAGTTATTTGACTACTACCATAAGATATAGAACAATTCTATCACTTCAAACCATTCCCTCAAGCCCTTTAGACTCTCTGACAGTCATGGGACTGTTTTCTGTCCCTATAGTTTTGACTGAAAAAATGTCATATAAGTAGCATTATAAATGAAAATGCAGGTGTCAGGAATTTTAGTACTACTTAATATGGAAATAACAGAACAACCATTTCATCAGCAGAAAAAAGGGATCTCTACTAAACTGTTAGCATTTTACTCCTCTCATGTTTATCACATTGTAGTTTGTGTTGCATTTATCTGTAATAATATGTAACTGAAAACAAATAAACAAAGAAGTGACTCAGTCTCTGAGCATATTGGAGGTATACTGCTCTCCCATCTATGGAGACTAGTGTAAGAAGCTACTTTATCTAAGCTGTTAAAATGTAATTGCCAAGATTTTTTCTGCTGTCTGGGTATTGCTGGTGGGAAAATGTTTGCTTTAGGAAAATGTTTTTTGTCTTTATTATGAATTTAAACATACCATCAGTGAAAATTCTGTTTTGTCCTAATAAGAACTGTGAGTGTGTGTGTATGTGTGTGTGTACATGCACTGATTCACTGACACAGATTATATTCAAGAAAAACCTACATACAGTTCAATACATTTGAAGACTTTAGTGGTAAATCTCCAAAACAAGTGCTACAGTGTTTTTCTTGGATTGTTTTGTTCACCCAACGCTCTCCCTACTCTTAATTACATTGAGTTTCAGAAATGTACTAAGGATTACCCAGAAGTAAAGAAGAAGGGACCCTAAGGTGAAACTAACCTCTGTGGATAAATGTTTTTTTTTTTTTTTTCCTAAATGAGTTTGAAGACCACACATGAGCACTGAAGCAGCGGGAACTGTCCCCAGAAGAAGGAAGTGGGTGGGTCTCGAGAGACCAGACCAAGAATACCACTCTTTCAAAGGAGCTGAGTGTAATGCCCACGTCCGATTTCACTGTGAATATTGCCAGGTTTTTAATGTTATTGGAAGTTCTTAAATCTTTTTTTTGATTTATCTTATAAACCCTTAAGCATGTGTTTTCCAATAATTTTTTTAAAATAAGACATGCATTTTCAGTCTTCCCATATTTAAGAATATTTTTCTGCTGACTTTAATTCTTAAATACATTTTCCGAAAACAAATGTCTTGAGTCACAGTCCCTCTCAGTACTATCTGAGGCCATTTGGAATGTTTAGATAGAAATCCTTTTTAGGCTGACTGAAAGTAAAAAACTAAGATGGCTGTAGTCAGGCTCCCTCTGGACATCCTTAGCAGCTTCCAGGTGGAAGTGACTCAGCACTTCTCTCCCTTATGTAACCCTGTGCCTCGTATGCATGCGCAGGCTTCCGTTCTCTGGCAGTGTACCATTATTGTTTAACCTGTGTGTAAAAAGGTGCTACCACTCTGCGAGGAGGGCTGTACCCTTCCTGGAATAAAGAGTTACCTACAGCTCTCTACATTTTCTTTCAACTACCTGAGCCTCATATCTCTTACCTCGGTACCTCAAACCTGCAGCAACACACTGACTTCACAGACAATTTAGTGAGCTCTTTTGTTCCGAATATAGAGTTATATTTTCAAAGTAGAAATGTCTTTTTAAACAATATGTTTTAGCTTCATTTGTCAAAAGATCTTCTGCAGGTTCACACATTATTTTAATTTTGATTTTATTTGATATCTCCAATAACTTCTGCCTCAATCCTTATTTTCAATAAAGATTCTCTCAGATGTTTTATTCTGTACTGAGGTGGTATTTTTCTTCATCACTCAACACCTAGCTCTCAGGCACAATGAATATAGATGTACCTAAAACAGGTTGTTTAAATTTATCTTGACTGCTAATGAACTAAGTCTTGTCCTTGAAATGTCTCGTTTTATTTTCATATTCTCATATGAAATATTTACCAGTGATTCATTTGGAGATATCACTTTAAATTAGAAAAATAAGACAATAATAATGATATGCAATAATTATTTATTGTGACAGTGATTACATGATGACCATGTAATTATATATTGCTTATCTGAAAAATTAGGCAATAAAATAGTTACCTAGAATTTTCTGGTAATATTATTGATGACTAACCAATAGTGATGCCATTTCCTAGAAAGAAAAAAACATCATTATGAAAGAATGACTGATTTGTGCAAGCACCCACATTGTATCTAACCCATGGACAATAATTTGATGAAATATCATTTGTTTAAACTGTCCATTAACAAATGATTTAGGCGATTATTTTTCTCTTTAGCTAGATGAGTTAGAGTTAGTAATTATTTTTTTTTAATAAAGGTACTTTATCGGTTCATGGCATAGTGTCAGATCATTCTGAGGTACATTTGATATATATGAAATGTATATATATGAACCGAACAGAAAAATGATAACATGTCTTCCAAAGAAGACCAAATCACATGTCCAGTAAAATGCGAAAAGTTTGTTATAAGAGGGTATGTTGAATGGCTCATCAGTCAAAATAGAAGTATAAAAGACATTCTAAAGTTCCAACCTCAGATAAAAGTCATTCAAAAACTATGTACCAGGCACAAGGTGCTTATGGTTAGGGACAGAAGATGAATAAGATGCTAGTTATTTCAGCTCTCTGGATGCTTCCAGTGGACTGGGAAAGAGATACAAGTTAATAAATAAATGCCCTGTGGGACAATCAATCAAAGTGTCTGGCAAATAGTAATTTTTCCACATAGGTTGTGCATTTGGTTTTAATGGAAGGTGGAATTGAATTACAGTGGGAACTCCCTCGAGACATCAGTCTAGTTATGCCAGCGAGGCCAGACTGTCTTCACCAAGAGGAAGATGATGCCAAAACTCAGTCTAGAAGAAGTCACAGTCTACCAGAAAGATAGAATGGGACACTGTGAAGCCTTCATCTTCTGTGAGTGTACTCCTACTGATCTCTGTCACTATCTAACCATGTAAATATTGTAGTGCCTTTTATGGTTGACAACAATTTCCTTTAGCTACAGGAATTGCCATCATTTATAGTCATAGGAGTCAAACTGGTATTTAAAAGTAGACTGATTTATTGGTCACTTTAAAACATCCTCTACTGAACTGATTAGCTGGATTAAATCAAGGGTAATAAAATATTGTCCTTCATTCATAGAAATATGACTTAGAAAAATTATTTATTGTCCCTGTATTTTTTAATCTATATAATGGATTTGTGAATAATGCAAATTTTATATAGTTACTCTAAGCTTTAAATGAGATCATTCATAAAAAGCAGTGGTTGTAATTCACATGAAAGCTCAAATTACATTTTATATTATTTTACCTTTTTTAACCTAATAATTTACATATGTTTAAATGACTTTAAATAATATTTCCCACATGTTTTAAATAGCGTTACCATGTATTATTAATCAGTCATTTTTAAAGAGTGTGTCTCAGGGTCTCTGAGTCCACTGTGGTTGCGGGGAGGAAAGCTAAGTGATGCAACACCATCCCTTTTTCAACTTATAGCGTTTTGAACCATTCAGATTCTGCAGCCTAGTGTTTAAAAACCATTACAAGTTATTATATATTTTGCAGATGTAAGCATTTAAACTTTTTTATAATCTATAAATTGAAAATGTTCCCTTTTCTTAAAAAAGCTTATCTAAAATTGTATGTATTAAAATGTATACAACTCTTTGTATTTTAAATTTTTCTTTGAAACTTTTAACAAGTTTCCAAAAAGTTATATGTGTACAAAGTTAAAAATGCAAACAATACGAAAGAAAATACAGTGAAAACTGAGTCTTCCTCTCAGTCTTGATTTGAGGTCCCTGTCCCTTTTAAAGAAACCAGTCCATTTTGTTTTATTTTACTTTAATTTTTTAAATATTTTTAAATTAAATGTATTAAGTTGACATTGGTTATTAAAATTATATAGTTTCAAGTGTACAGTTCAATAATAGGTCATATGTACATTGCATTGTGTGTTCACCACCCAAAGTTAATTTGCCTTCTGTTATCTTATATTTGACCCTTTTCACCCTTATCTACTTTCCCTCTCCCCTTTCTTCCCTCTGGTAACTACTAAACTGCTGTCTGTCAATGAGCCTCTGTTGGATTGTCCCGTTTATTGCTTTCAGTTTTATATCCAACATATGAGTGAAATTATAGGGTTCTCGACTTTTTCTGTCTGATTTATTTTGCTTAGCATGATAATCTCAAGTCATCCATGGTGTTGCAAATGGCAGTATTTCATCTTTGTATGGCTAAATAATATTCCATTGTATATATACACCATATCTTCTTTTAAAATGTTTTTTTTTACATCAATAATCTCTTTAATCATGTCAACAACCTTATAACATCCTCATTTTACAGATGAAGAAATTCAGACCCAGAGAATTTAAAGTTCTTATTGTCTATAGATAGAAGGCTTCAAACATGTTTATTGATTTCAGATCCAGAGCACCATATTTTTAATAATAAATATCATTTTTAGATAACTGTAGTTTTATATGTAGTTGTGAGAAGTAATACAGAGATTATATGGACTCTTTACCAAGTTTCCCTCATTGGTAACGTCTGGCAAAACTATGTCACAACTAGGACATTGCTATTCATATCATCATGACACATGTCATTTCCATTATCATAGCTTCCTTCAGTAACCCTTGTACAGCCATACTCACATCCCTCCTGCCACCAACTCTGCCCATATTTGACTCCTGGTAACCACTAATCTCTTTTCCATTTCTATATTTTTTGTCATTTCAAAAATGTTATATAAACTTTATAATGTTATATAATTTATAACTTTTGGGGTTTGGCTTTTTCTCTCATTATAATTTTCTGTAATTTTATGTAAGTTTTACATGTATATATAATTTGTTCCTTTTCATTAATGAGTAATATTCTATTGTATAAATGCATGGCAGTTCTTTTAGCCATTTATCTGAAGGACATCTGGGTTGTTTCCAGGTTTTAACTGTTACTACTAAAAGGTTAAGACAAAACATATCTTTTTAATAATTTATTATCAGTGTTGAAATATGATTTTGTGGTCTTAATATAATGCAGATTTTTTCTGAAATCGTATCGAACATGTTGATTAGAATTACAGATGGATTCAGAAGTATAACAACATAATAGTCATAAATTTACCTCTTTATATCTGAACAAATGACATATAAACTAGTGGAACAGAAATAAAAACTAAGCTTCCATCAATTCTATGGAGTTACCAGGACAAAAGGTTGTTTTCCTCCTTTTGATTAAAAAAAAAATACATTCAGTGTCAATTTATTTCTTTAACTACAAAAGGTTTGCAACTTAACTTGCTTTTTACATCCGTGTTATCTTTTGAGAGCCTAAGTAAGTCTTGTTATCATTGTCAGTATTTTAGCTAAAGGAATTAGGTACAGAAGAAAGAGTTCACCCCACATCTAAAGTGGTTGTTTACTGATTAAACTGAGGCCACTTCACATTCGGTTCTTAAAAAGGAAATGAAACTAAAGGGAGCCAAGAATGAAGCACCAGTCACCTGTCTTTTAAGTTTTCATCTAGGTCTGAAGCAAGATACTCTCACGGCCAGAGTTGGTCATTTTTTGCACGATGGATGTGGCTAATGAATATGGCACCATTAGACGCTGACCTTACTAGTATTGTGAAAGGCCTAGAGGTCTGGTTCTGTTTCACACCCAACTGAAGAAACAGAATATGAATGCAGGAGTCCCACTTCAAAACCTGAAATCAGATCTTTCTGCTCCTAAAAGCAGAAGCAAGAAACTTTTCTTTCCCCAATCACCTCTTTGAGGTTATTTTTCCCAAATGCAGTGCTTGCACCTTTCTAAGTGACTTCAAAGGCATTTTTAAAAAGCAAGAAAGTAATTATTAAATATATATTTTAAATTACATTTTTTATTATAACACATTTGATTTAATTTACTAGATGTTTATTAAAACATGATTTAAGAAATATTGTTACTTAAAGTCAGTAACCAAACTTAGAAACCAATATTATTTTTTATTAAAATTTGGTAACACTAAAAGCCAAAACATTTAGGTTATCTTATTAAATACTGTACCTTATCCATAATTTTATTTCATGAAAAAAATCCGAAATGGTACTTTATGAAGTTCCTGTATAGCAGGTATTACCTGTGCATATCTTCCAATTATATTTTAATTCTTAGTTACTCCTTCATTGCCAAGTGTTGACCTAGAAACTTACATTGACTTTAAGAGTTTTAAAAATACCACATTATCTATTCACACAAAAAACATGTAAGGAGCCATTGTATATTCTAATGCTAGGTACTAGAGATATAACTATTATTGGCATAGCCTTGGCCTAAAACTGCACAAGGCCCAGCAATTGAGCTGGTCAGGGATATAATGTCAGGTTTTAACAATTACGAGAAAGATCTGCAGGTCTATGAGAGCAGCTCCTTATCTATCTCAGTCAACAACACAACTCCAAAATATAAGCATAGTAATTAGCATACTTTATAGATTCAGAAAATATTTGTCATATTGAATGAATAGATAAATTATGGGCATAACAGGGCTTATAGAAGCCTTTATTTTTTTTTAATGCAGAATTACCTAGATTAATTGATAACCTTTACAACTATATATATTATCTTTTTTGAATATTTTTCTCTAAAAGCAAAACAAAATATGTGCATCATGGATGATGTGGATGATTTAACAATTTAATGTTATAAAATAAATGCTATCTGTATTCTTAGCACCTTGAAGCACAGTTAAAATTGTCAATTTATTTTCTTATAATTTTATTAGGTGTTAAGAATTTTTCAGACAGAGTAATACAAAACATATTAGGGTTTTGATCTCTTTTTTAACTAAGAACTCGATAACTCAATAACTAACAACTCAATATTTTTTAAACATGCCATTTTAAGACTCATAATATCTTATTCTATGGACCAGTATATCAAGCTTTATTGAAATTTCCTTACTGTAAATGATTGTTCCCATTTTTGTACTATTGGCAGTAACATGATACATAAAAATTTATGTTCCTAAATGTTTCTGGTTATATCCTAACTACATTTAAATCGTAGTGCTGTTGTTTGTTTCCTTCATTATCAATCTACTACTGAAAAACTACCAAAAAAGAAAAAGACTAAACAGGATTAAAACCAATATAAAAGTTTTGTTCTAAGCCCATGAAAAGAACTTTGTGGTCTTTCTGAACAATAGAACTCTACAGGCAGAAAAACAGAAAGGATCATTTATATTCAAGCTCCCTGAAATAAAATTTTGCTCTATTTCACCCAAACCGCTGATTATTTATAATAATTATTGATTGAACCCAAGCAATGTAACTAGAGTCTTATATAAAAATTGATAAATACAATAGCACTGTTTTGGACGCTACAAAACATGAAGGGAGAAGAAGAAATAGTAAAATTTGCTAGTAACTAAGAATCTAGTATTAAATATTGATTGACTTGAAATGACCACCTGTAGAATATAGACATTCTAGAGCAGGAGTCCCCAAATCCCAGGCCGTGGACTGGTACCAGTCTGTGGCCTATTAGAAACTGGGCCACACAGCAGGCAGTGAGCGGCAAGCCAGTGAGCAAAACTTCATCTATAATTTTTACACCTAACAATTTTAGAACCAACTTTCTTAAACTCTGGACTCTAATTCAAACCTTACAATAACCAGAGGACTGATTAATAAAAAAAAAAAATAGTAGGTTATTTTGCTAAGACAGTATGGCGTTTCTGTTTACCTGTCTACTATCTTTCATTTCTTCAGCCAATGGTAGTGGCTGCGGCTATGGGTAGAGTGACCCATGTTCCTGCTGTTACTTGCTGGTATTAAAGGTTAATAGGGATCTTCTTCTTGAAATATTGTAGTTCTTAAAATACTTATTCTTAAAATACTGTGTTTTGACCTTTCAGTGGTTTCCTAAGGGACAGGAACAGATGCAGATCTTTGTTTTTCCTCCCTACTTCCTTAGACTATAGCAGCTTTCCAGGCAGTGGCTTTGGTGCTATTAAAATGTTTAGAGACATATGGCACCCATGCCCACTTTGGGCAAGGGACAGCAGACAAGGCAAAAATCAAATAAACTTAAGTATGAGAAGGAAGTGGCAAAGAAGGAAATCTTTTGCAGAAGTAAGGACTCAGAACAACCAGGGAAAGAGGGTGTGCAATGTGTATGCCCAGCACTGGATATATGCCCAGAAAGGACAAGAGAGGACTCTAGGCTTGTGCTTCTGGCAAGTCTGTTAGTGCTGCAGAAACAGTGGATGATGGCAAAGGCAAAGATGTAAGCTGTCCAGCTTAGTATTGGAAGATTACTCCAGTTCAGAGCAATGGAAAATATGCAGTGTTGGCAAGAATGTGGAAAAGTTGAAACTCTCTTACACTCTTAGTGGAAATGTAAAATGGTGAAGCCAACATAGAAAACAGATGGTGGCTCCTAAAAATGTTAAAAATAATTACCATATGACCCAGACATTTTAGTCCTAGGTATATACCCATAAGACATGAAAACTGGTACTCAAACAAATACATGTGCATGCATATTCAGAGCAATACTATTCACAATAGTCAAAAGATGAAAACAACCCAAATCTCCATCAATGGATGAATGGATAACAAATTGTGGTATACAGCAGGTACTTGAATAATAATTTATTACACACTGTTCTGTTATAGCATTAATGAGTGTTATAGAAACTTAACTTTTATTTGTATTAATTAGCCCATGCGTAAAGTTGCAGAATCTATTAATGATATTAAACGAGTATGTACTATATGTACATACAATGAAATATTATTCAGCCATAAAAATGTAGTATTGATATATGCTACAATGTGACAAACTTCAAAAACATTATGCTAAGTGAAAGAAGGCAGACACAAAAGATCACATATTGAATAATTTCATTTATACAAAATATTCAGAATAAGTAAACCCATACAGACAGAATGCAGATTGGTAGTTGTGAGGGGAGGAGGAGAGAAAGAAATAGGGACAAACTGCTCAGAGGGTACTGAGTTTCTTTTGGGGGTGATACAAATCTTTGAAATTAGATAGACATTGTGTGCACAACATTGTGAATGTATTAAATGTTACTCACTAAATTGTTCCCTTTAAAGTGTTTAATTAAATGTTATGTGAATTTTGTCCTGATTAAAAATATGTAGCGTAAATGAACTCAGTAAATCGAATGAATTAGTGGAAAAGAAAAGAAAAGAAAAGAAAAGAAAAGAAAAGAAAAGAAAAGAAAAGAAAAGAAAAGAAAAGAAAAGAAAAGAAAAGAGAAAAGAAAAGAAAAGAATGTCAGTGTCCTACAGTCCTCACAATGTCTGATTATTTCCTTTTCCCTAATGTATATTTACCCTGGTAAAGGATTATTAGGTCCCTTTGGAGAAGGCTAGTAGAAAGATTAACAATCTAAATTTTTAAGTAATATGCTAGGATTCTTCTCAAGGAGACTCAGCCTTCCCTTCATTAAAAAAGTTCTGAGTCTATAAATTGGTTCCAGTCTGGGAATTGATCTAGGAGCCATAACTCTCTGTTTTTATAATTATATGACCTAGAATTTTTCTGTTTCTATAGCTCAAGTAAGAATTTAGAAGGTGTCCTGTCTACTCTCTTCTAGGAATACCATGATCAACTAGCCAGTGCTGTGGGTTTGCTGAAGTGAGACTATTCTGACTACTACTTTTACTTTTCTCCACTACAGTAACTGTCTCCATCCCACCTTTGGCAGTTGAGTGCCCCCTCTTTGCCCCTGAACCCAGTATCCAATTATACCCCTTGCATTTGTGTTTCCCAACTGAGTGGCTATAGTTCTCATTGTAAGGTCTAACCTCCAAAGAAGAGCAATCATGGAATCTTCAAGGTTGCTGGAGTTCTCCTCACAAATTTCTTTCCCATGGTTGTGGTGAATAGTATGTCTTATGGGTTCTCCCAATATGGGTGAGTGGTTCTTAAATGAAAATCCACTCCAACATTCCAATCTCCATAAGCTTTGAATGCCCTTTTTTACATCAAACAAAGGGACATAGGACATCTCCAATTCTCTCACTGTGGGCCATTTTTGGGTTCATATTTCAGCCAAACACATTTTAGAGCCTTTTCTAACTCATCAAGCTATATTAAATGCAGAATTTCTGCTTAGTGAATCCATATCACTGGTTGTTTGTTCCAACACTATGTTCCTTCCATCAGTGTTCTACACCATTAATAATCATTTCTATACATGTTCCCCATATATCAATCTGTATAAATTAGAAAATTCGAGTAGTACTTTTGACATGTAGCCCACATCCTCATGGGTTGTACTTTGTACCTCACTTTTAGGGTCTTACCAGGACTTGAGTCTAGTTACTGCCCTAGGAGCAGAGAGGGCTGGCAAGGGCAGGTCCTGGTGAGATTCAACTTTGTGGCAAATGCTCCAGGAGAGGCCATTAATATTTCCTCAGGAAATACAGGATTAATCCCCTCATACAAGATGAAAAGTGTGATAATACATCTGTGGGTAGAGATGCCATTGTCACTGCTGTTGGAGAGGCTATTTCCCTTGGCAAATAAGGCTCATCAGAATCTAGGAACTGAATGCACTCAGCTTCATCAGGAGCTTCCACACATCCTCATCACAATTTTTAGACTCCCATTCTTTCCTAATTGATGCTTTCATTTTAAACAGTAGATATCTAGCAAGTCTGGGAATTCAATTTGAATTATCATTCAGCTGATCACATTTTACTTTTACCATTTTCAGCCCGTCTTACACAAAAGATAAGGATCTCTTTTAGGGCACAGGTAGAAGCCTTAGGGTTATGTCGTGGTGTTTAAGCTAGAAAATTGAATCCCTGAGCTCATCTTTTTTATTTTTATTTTTATTTTTTGCTTTTTGTCCAGTGACATTAGGAGCAACCAACCAACATCATTATATTGGTTAGTTTTCCAAAAATGTTCTTAAGTATACTAGAGTCACCTTGCTCCTTGCTTTTCATAAGTGATTGATTAAGATCATCCAATATATTTATTTTGCATATTTCTATTGCTGGATCAAAGCATAGATTTTCAATGCTCTCTTTCCTGGTGGAATTTGTGTTATTTACATTTTAAGGTCAAAACATAAAAGAGATACAATAAGATATTAACTCACATGATTAGAGAGGCTGAGAAGTCCCAAGATCTGCAGTCTGCAAGCTGGAGACTCAGAAAAGTTAATGGCAGAATCTGAAGCCCTGAGAGCTAAAGGGCCAATAGGGTGGATACCAATCTGAATCTGAAGGCCTGAGAATCAAGAGTGCCGAAGGCAGAAGATAGATGTCCCAGCTCTACAGTCAGGCAGGAAGAGTAAATCCTTTCTTCAATGATTTTATTCTACTTAAGTCTTCAGTGGCCACACTGGGGAGGGAGGACAATCTGTTGAACTTAGTCTATTAATTTAAATGTAAATCTCTTCTGGAAATATTCTCACAGACACATCAAAAAACCATGTTTAACCAGACATCTTGGCAACTCATGATCCAGTCAAGCTGATGCAGTCAAATTTTTGTAGAAATATTGAATTAATTTTCTAGGCTTCACAACAGTACAGAATAATAATGGCTACATAAAGAGGAATCACTTTAGTAAATCTTCAAAGATCGTAGAAGCAAGATACCTATAAATATTTTATCCACATGTTCACTTTACTTTCTATTTTTATTTTTAAAAATCCAGATAATTGAAACTTTTCAAAATAAAAACTAAAATGCCAGATTCATGTAAAGGTACATTTTTTTCCTTTTAATTAAAATAATTAATATAATTAATAGTAATTACTTTTTAAATGAATACTTAATTGACACATTGGTAAATTACTTATAATTACAACTCGTTACCAAATAATTATGAGCAGTTTAATGATTTCCATCTTGACATTAATTTATCTTGATGAAAGGGACCAATATTTTTAAACTTAACTTTTTGCTTTCTGTATAAATATATTTTCTTTTGATAAAGTTAATATTAATTAATGAAATATTTTGTAATTGCCCAATAAGCTAGGACTATGATTTTTGTTTAAAGAAGATATTGATAGTGGGGGAGGGATAATGCTAAATTTTACTTCTTTTGAATTGTAGACAAATTGTTAGTAAAAAAAAATGAAAAATTAGAGTTTGAAAAATTAGAGTTTGAAAAATTAGAGTTTGAAAATTGCTTACAACTGCAGATATGACACATGTATCATTTTCCTTTGAGATAGTTCTCACATGAAGATTTCCATTTTTAAGTGACTGCAACAGGAATTCCTGCTTTCCTCTGTTAGAGATCCAATATCCACCATTGTTACTGAACAAAGTTGGTGAGTTCAATGGCCATTACACACAGAGAAGCCAAAGTCTGAGGCACCAGTTTTTGTGGCCAAAAGATTTATTTGTCCAGTTGTCAAAGGAGGGAAACAGGCTCAGTTCAGTTGCCATGAATAAAAACTTAAACCAAATGTAAAGGATAATGGTGAGGAGAAACTATACATATTTATTAATTCTAATTCTGGAATTGTGACTGGACAATTGGAAACTAAGTCATCTAAGGTAAGCAATGGGAAAGGTGAAAGAAAGAATAATGGAATGCTGAGTTGTCAGTGTCTGATAGAGTGAAATCTAGGTGCCCAGCCAAGCTCAAATTTCTAGGCACCCCTTGCTCCTGAGTGAGGACCATGTCTGTGCACAAAGTTTTCGGTTAGAGGCAAATGTTGGTGCCAGTCACCTGGTTGGGGTTAGTTGGAGTTTATTTGTTGGGTTTTGCATGTGAGTAAGGCTCTGGGACCAGTCTGATCCAGCTTCTTGGTCTGGTGGTCTTTGAGGCACTGTGAGGATGTCTGCTGTTACCTCAAAAAAACAAAAACGAACAAAAAACCTAAGAGTGGGGAGGAAAACTAGCAGAAAAGAAAAAAAGAATTATTCAGATCTGATTTCAGTTTTAGGAATGTGTTTCACCATCACTCTGAGATATTGGAAAAGGGACTTCCAGCTAAAAGGGACCTCGGCTATCATTATTGTCTCTGATGAGAAATGTGAGGAAATATGAAAGGCTCACTATACTGCACCAACTTTGAAGTCAGATCTGTCTTCAAGTCCCAGTACCATCAATAATATACCCTGGGAGCCTCAGACAAACTTCTTATCATGTGTTAACTTTAGTTTCTTAATTTGGAAAAAGGAGACATCTAGAGTACTTAGGTTGTTGGGATTATGTGGAAACTGTGTAAGACACTCAGCTCAATTCATAGCAGAATGAAAGTACTACATAGATGATAGCAATTATAATTATTATAAATAGGCATTACCTAAGTATATTATCCATAATGATTGCTACAAAAACCACGATAAACACAATATAATATTTTGCATGTTTTGTCTTTATTGAAAAGAAAAAAGTCTAAGTGAGGAAGAGGCTCAGTGAAAATGAAGATTTAGATTAAAAAACAATCAATTTATGCTGGTCATTTTGCAATATAACTTTTAAGAGTAAATGGGATACTTGACACTAAACCTGCTTTCTCAGAAAGAGCTAAAAAAAAATTATACAATTTTTAGATGCCTAATACAAATTAGATGTTCAAAAACTTTTATAGGAAGAATAAAAATATTTAACAAATACTTATGAAGTTAATTCTTTCAAATAGGTATTTCACAGTGCTTAGAATATCTAAATTTAGAATATTAGAACCTTCAAGCTTTTTCATGTGTTTTCCATTTGTCATCTTACCAGGATATTGTAAAAGAGCACTCCATAGAGATGGAAGCAAGGTCTATTCATGTGCATAAATTTGAGCTTGTCAGCAAGATAAACAAGTGTCCTGATAAAACATCTATAATATAATCTTAAATTGTATCTCAATGTAACCAAAAAAAGTTTCAAATAAATTTTTGCATAAAATGTAATATATGTTGCTATATATGACATACCTAATTATTTAATTAAAGAAATTAAAGGAGTTGCAGTTAAAATGGTGGAGTACGTGTATGCTGTACTTGCCTCCTCGCATGACCACATTAAAATTGCTACTAAAATATAGAACAATCAACCTAGAGAACCATCCAAAAACTAGATGAACAGAAGTCCTATAACTAAGGATATAAAGAAGAAGCCACCTTGAGACTGGTAGAGGGGGCAGAGACACCAAATGGATTGGCCCCACACATGTATGTGGCAATCCAGAATTAGGAGAAATATCTTTGCTGCAGAGGAACCCCTGAATAATGAGGAATCCCAGTCCCACACCAGGCTCCCCAGCTTGAAGAACCAGTGCCAGGAAGAGCAGCCTCCAAAACATCTGGCTGTAAAAATTATCAGGATTCCTTCCATCTAGGTAAGAGGGAAGAAGGCTGGACACTTAAGCATCCTTTTAAAGGGCATGTACACAGACTTCCACTCATAGGCACTCACCTGGGCTCTAGCAGAAAAATAATGGCTGAAGAGGTAGGTTGCAGAGACATACAGGGAGAGACTGAGTCATGTGGCTTCAGGGAGAGGACTGGAGGGAAAGCTACCATTGTCCCTGTGTTGAACCCTCTTTTACATGTAGCTGGTGAGCGGATGCCATCTTGCCTGTGTTGAGCCCTCCCCCTACGTGACCAATTTTGAATTTTCACTGGCCTGGTGAGCTCTGTTCATGTCACCCTGGTGACTACCTGAGACTCCACCACACCAAAACTGCCCACCACCAAAAGCTTCTTCACAGCTTTAGGCAGTTGTTGTTAGCCCACACTGCAGTTTTCCTTGGACAATTGTCTGGGGTCCACAGAACTCCAACAAGTGGTGGTTGCCCTCAGTGTGCTCTGCGACTTTTGTGGAGTGGCCCCAGGCTCGCACAGGTGCCAAATCTGAATTTGCATAAACCTGTTGAACAACAGTCATGGCTGCAGGCTCACACAGATGCTAAATCTGAATCTGCATAAACCCCTTGAACAACAGTCATGGCCCCAGGCTCACATAGATCCAAATCTGAATCTGCATAAACCCATTGAATAACAGCCATCCCATGCTGATGACTCCCTAAAACCACTTTTCACCCAACTCCCATACCACTCATACCACCCCAGGTTCTTTCAGCTGCTGAGCCTCAGTTGGCAGGTAGTGTCAGGCCTAAGCATTCCCTAGGCCTTTTGCTGAACTTCCCCAAGCCTGGTACTGTTGATGACTGGCCTCAATTTGCATTATTGCCTTTCTAAGACACCTCAGGTCCAGCACAGGCAGCAAACAACCACGGATTGCTTTGCAGCTCCAACCAGATAGCCCTGGATGAGTATTAGGCAGCAGCTAATTTTGGCACACACAGGAGTCCCTTCAAATAGATTTCTGAAACAGCATACCTGGTGGACACTTTCAAAACATAACAGAACACCACCCACATAGCTTCAGGAAGAACATCCAAAAGGTGATATTGGCAGGCACCCTGCTAGGGTGAATTCTGTGCCATGAGATCAGCCCCCACACAGTAGCTTCTACACTATGGTCATGGCCACTTCTCATAGCCAGTAAGCCTGAGGGTCAATCTCAACCACAAATGTGCCAACATCAATCAAGACTCAACTAAAACATGAGGACACACACAAAACACACAAGGAATATTCTGGGAGCACCCAGCTCAGGTGAATAAAGAGACTGCACAATTGAGCCACAGAGGACACCTACTAAATAAGACAACCCTACCAAGGCTGGAAGACTTGGCAGATCTACCAAATACATAGAAACAGCACAGAAAGTCAGCCAAGATGAAGGAGAAAAATGTCCCAATAAAAGAATAAGAGAAAACTCAAAAAATAAATAAAATAAAATAAAATAAAATAAAATAAAATAAAATAAAATAAAATAAAATAATAAAATAAAAACTAAATGAAATGGATGCAAACAATCTACTATATACAGATTTCAAAACAATGGTAATGAGGATGCATAAGGAACTGAGTGAAAAATTCAACAAAAAGTTAGCAGGGAAAAAAGGACATAAAAACCATAAAATAGAACTGGTCAAAAATAAATAACTGAAATGAAGAATATACTATGGAAAAATCCATAGCAGCTTAGATGAAGTAGAGGATCAAATCAATGATTTAGAAGATAAGGTAGCAGAAAACACCCAATCAGAACAGAAACAAACAAAAAAAAAAATAGAGAGAGAGAGAAAAAAAAGAAAAAAATATGAGGCTAGTTTAAAAACCTCGAGAGAAAATTAAGTGTACCAACATTTGCATCATAGGGGTACCAGAAAGAGAAGAGAAAGAGAAAAGAATTGAAAACCTATTTAAAGAAATGATAGAAAACTTCCTTAACCTGGTGAAGGAAATTGACATACAAGCTTAGGAAGCACAGAGAGTTCAAAATGAGATGAACCCAAAGAAGCCCATGCCAAGACACATCATAATCAAAATTCCAAAGATTAAAGACAAAGTGAAAATCTTAAAAGCAGCAAGAGAAAGGCAGTTAGTTACCTACAAGGATGCCTCCATAAGGCTTGTTAGCTGATCTGATTTCTCAACAGAAACTTTGTAGAGTAGAAGGAACTGGCATGAAATATTCAAACTAATGAAAAGTAAAGTACTACAACCAAAGTTACCCAACTCAGCAAGGCTATTACTTAAAATTGAAGGAGATAGAGATATTATAACCAATATTACAGGAAAAGTCAAAAGTATCTTCTTAAGAAGCAGAAGAAGGTAAAAGAGAACATAAATATATAACATGGCAATAACTATATACCTATCGATAATCATTTTATATGCAAATGGATTAAATGTTCCAATCAAAAGACATAGGGTAGCTCAATGGATAAGAAAACAAGAGTCAAACATATGTTGTCTATAAGAGACACCATTGAGACTGAAAGATACACACAGATTGAAAGTAAAGAGATGGAAAAAGATATTCATGCAATTGGAAATAAAAAAAAGTAATCTGGGATAGCAATACTTACATCAGACAAAATAGACTTTAACACAAAAGCTATAAGAGACAAAGAGGGACATTACATAATAATAAAAGGATCATTCCAAAAAGGGGATATAATCCCTGTAAACATTTATGTATCAAAAGTAAGAGAATCTACATAAAGCAAATAAATATATGCAGCAAATATTACATAAAGCAAATATTGACATAAAGAGATTGATGGTAATACAGTTATATTAGAGAACTTTAACATTCCATTGACATCAATGGGAAAATCTTCCAGACAGAAAACAAACAAAGAAGCAGTAGCTTTAAATGAAACTTTAGATTCGATTAATTTAATTAATATTTTAAGAGCATTTCACCCAAAAGCTGCAGAATATATGGGGTTTTTGTAAGAGTACATGGAAAATTTTCCAAGATATTCCAAGATAGAATATTGTTAGGCCACAAAACTAAGCCACAAAGTCTCAATAAATTTCAGAAGACTGAAATCATACCAAACATTTTCTCCAAATACAAGGATATGAAACTAGAAATCAATTACAAAAAATAAAAATTTTAAAAAGCACACAAACATATGGAGGCTAAATAACATGTTACTAAACAATGAATGGCTTAACAATGAGATCAAGAAAGAAATCAAAAGATACTTTGAGACAAATGAAAAGAAAAACACAATGACCCAAAATCAGTGAGACACAGCAAAAACAGTACTAAAAGTCCAAAATTCATAGCGATACAGGCTTACTTCGAGAAATAAGAAAAATCTCAAATAAAACAATCTAACCTAAAAGAAAAATCTAGTTCTTAAAAAGCTAGAAGAAGAAGAATGATGAAGTCCAAAGTGAGTAGAAGGAAAGAAATAATGAAAATCAGTGCAGAAATAAACAAAATAAGATCAATGAATTCAAGAGCTGACTCTTTGAAAAAATTAAAAAAAATATATATCCATGAACCTTTAAACAGACTCATCAAGAACACAATAGAGAGGACCCAAATAAATAAAATCAGAAATGAAAGAGATGTGACAAGTGATACCACAGAAATACAAATGATTATAAGAAAATACTATGAATAATTATATGCTAACAAATTCAACCATATGGAAGAAATGGGTAAATCCCCCCCAAAATATAATCTTCCAAGAATGAATCAAGATGAAACAGAAAATTTGAACAGACTGATCACTAATGAAATTGAATCAGTTATCAAAATACTCCCAACAAACAAAAGTTTTGGACCAGATGGCTTCACAGGTGAATTTTTCCAAAAAGTCAAAGAATTAACACCTGTCCTCAAACTATTTCAAGAAATTTAAGAGAATGAAATACTCCCAACCTCATTTTATAAGGTTACCATTATTCTGATTTCAAAGCCAAAGACACTAAAAAAAATTATACACTGATATCCCTGATGACCATAAATACAAAAATCTTCAACAAAATATTTGCAAATAAAATTCAGCAATATATTAAAATGGTCATACAATATTATCAAATGACATTTATTCTTAGGATGCAAGGTTGGTTCAATATCTGCAAATCAATTAAAGTGATATACAATATAAACTGAATGAAGAATAAAAACCATGTGATCGTCTCAACAGATGTAGAAAAAAAAAAAAACTGCATTTGAAAAACTCCAGAATCCATTTATGATAAAAACTCTCAGCAAAGTTGGGATAAAGGGAACATAACTCTACATAATAAAAGCCATATATTCAAAAGGGAAAGTTAAAATCACTCTTATTTAACATAGTATTAGAAGTCCTGGCCACAGCAATCATATTAAATAAATAAATAAATAGCATCTACATTTAAAAAGACAAAGTAAAACTGTCATTATTTGCAGATGAAATGATACTATATGGAAAGAACCCTAAAGATCTTACTAAAAAACTGTTGGAACTGATAGATGAATTCAGCAAAGAAGCAGGATATAAAATTAATATTCAGAAATTACTTGCATTTCTATCTGTAAATAATAAATTATCAGAAAGAGAAATTAAGAAAGCAATCCCATTTATAATTGCATCAAAAAAAAAAAAAAAAAAAACCTAAGCATAAATGTAACCAAAGAGATAAAAGACTTATACTCAGGAAATTATAAGACATTGAAGAAAAAAATTGAACAAGATACAAATAATGGAGGCATATATTGCACTCATTAATAGGAAGAATTAACATAGTTAAAAATATTTGTACTACCCAAGCAATCTATAAATTCAATGCAATCTCTATCAAAATATCAATGGCATTTTTCCCAGAACTCGAACAAATACTCCTAAAATTTATATGGATCCACAAAAGACCTTGAATGGCCTCAGCAATCTTGAGAAAGAAGAACAGAGTTGGAGGTATCAAAATACCTGGTAGCAAACTATCTTAGAAGACTAAAGTAATTAAAACAGTGTAGTATTGGCATAAAAACAGACACATAGATCAACTGAACAGAATAGAGAGCCCAGAAATAACACACACTTTTATGGTCATTTCATCTATGAGAAAGGAGGCAAGAATATACAATGAGATAAAGTCAGTCTATTCAATAAATGGTGTTGGAAAACTGATAGATATATGCAAAAAATGAAACTATACCAACTTCTTACACCATATACAAAAATAAATTGAAACTGTATTAAAT
>CM053511.1:36553721-36569470 GCA_028627145.1 Eidolon dupreanum
TGTTTCTTTCCTTCTTTTTTACAGTTATCAAGACAAAGTGTCTTCACTGAGAAACATATTAGACATTAAACTCTCTGTCTCTCAGAGATGGTTTCATAGAGGATCCAAACTGCCATGTACTATCTCTCAGAAGGTGCCATGATTGAGCCATTGATAGTCACATCCCAGATTTATCAGGCCAGCAGCTTGTGAGTGAAATGATTTTGTAATAAGATCAATAAACTCAATGGAAGAAGCCCTTGCATGCTTCTTTTTCTGTAGACAAATCCTTGGTCAGAAACAATGTTAGCAGAGACATTATGAACAAAGAAAGAAAAAATAAATTTTAACATAATATATTTCCCATGAGACAATCACTGTCTCCTATGGGATGGAAGTTGTCCAATGTATCAACTACTCCCAGGAAGCTGGCTACTCCCAAGGAGTTGTGACACATTAAGGACTCTGTGCAGGCCTCTGATGGTGGCACTTAGAGGGAGTAGTGGCCAGACCTGTTTTGGTGAGAGAAAGGCCATGCTGTTGAACCCAAGCATATCTTCTACCCATGCCAGCATTGATGTGTACATTCTGATTTCATAATACTGAGCAGAAACAGAGAACAGAATATTTATATCTAAAGGCTATGTAGTCCTTTCCTCTTATTTTTCTTTCTACCTGATTAACAAGTGTCTCTCTTAAAACAGATTTCCTCTGGAGAAGAGTCCTATGGGGTGTGTATCTCATACTCTGTGCCTGTTCTGAGTAATTCATCTGCATGGATTGTTCTCAGACCTACTTGTCTTCGATCTTTCAAGTTTTCTCCTTCTAGGTTCTTGACTAGCAAGAGAAACCATGTGTATGCATGTATCCCTATCTCACATCATTTCACTGTCTTCAAATAGTGAATGAAAGGCTTTGGCATATTATACTGTCCTCTGGCAGATCTACTTTCTGCTTTCTACCAGGACACCTCTGGGTAGGGCTCAATTAATAGCATCATCTTTCTATTTTCAGTTTATGTTTATGACCAAGCAATCAATCTGAGAACCAAATCGGTTGTTTCTTACTCATCATTGACCTTCAGGGATACTCCTCTCATAAAGCAGAGTTTTGGTACAGTGCTAAGGGACATGAAGCCTGGGTCATTTACTAATGCATCTTACTTTGGCTCTGCCCATTCCTTATCCAGGAGGTACCTCTTCTATTGTCATATGGATTGTTGTAGTATCCAAATTATCTTTTGACTCAGTATATCTACTATAATTCAACTCATGATGGGTACTTCTGGTTACAAGGTCATTTAATGCCCCATGTTTAGGTCCACTAGCATTCCAGACTGCTTTTTTTTTAAAATATATAATTCTATTCTGCAGACAGAATGATGTTGCTTCAATATTACCAGGGTACATGTTATAATTTTTATATTTGGGTTTGCTCTAGATTTTACATTGCATTTTTCTGCCATGGGATCATAAGAACATTAAAGTATAATTTGATTGGGTTAATTGGTTATATTTTCCCAACAGTGGGGTTGGTTACATTGTAAGTTAGACCTCTTTTCTTCTTTGGACCTCACTTAAAAATTTCTCCCTAGTAAACTTCTGTCTTGCAGATCATCTCAGAGTCAGCTTCCTGGGAAGAAGACCCATTTATTGGATAACCTAAAGGCAGTACTTTACTATTTTACATATAAAAAACAATATGCTATGGACTAAATTGTCCCTCCTCTCCTCAATATGTTGAAGCCCTAATCTCCAATGTTACTATACTTGGAAAGAGGGTCTTTAGGGTGTAATTTAGATTAAATGAGGGAGTAAGGGTGGAGCCCTAATCTAATTGCACCCATACCCTTATTAAAAGAGGAAGAGACACCAGAAATCACTCTTTCTGGGCATGCATAAAAAAAAAATGTCATGTGAGAGTATGGCGAAAAGATGGTTATCAGCAAGCTAGGATGAATCCTCACCAGAAACCAACCCTGCTGGCACCTTGATCTTGAATTTTCAGCTCCAGAACTGTGAGGTAATAAAATTCAGTTTAAGTCATCCAGACTGTGGTATTCCGTCATGGCAACCCAAGTTAACTAATATATAATTCTTGCTCAAGTAAGTGGTTAACTGAAAACAAACAAGCAAGCAAACAGTCATACTAACTAAATATTTAACTGGCGCAGCAAAATATAAAATCAATCTCTGCATATTTGTCTCACCTAGGCAAAGATACCCCCATATTGGCTACTGCCTCTAATGTGCAAAATTAATCCATGCATGATAAAAAAAACAAATGATCTTTCACATTAAATCAATAGTAAAGGTAAGCAGGGAGTAAATGTATACTGTAGAAGCTAAAGTTGTATACAAAGTACATATTGAATCTGCTTTCTCATCAGACAATGACTTTTTTTTCCAAGAGGAGTATAAAGAGCAACAAAGCCTCAATAAGCTAAAAATTTCCAGCTCAAAGAGTTGGAATTAAGAGCCAGTAAGAGATGATGAACAGAGCCAGTTCTTCCAAGTCTGTCAATGCCAAAGCAATCTTTATCATCAAAGTGCCATTTTCAACATAGTTTGATAAAATAATTTTAAAATGCCATACTAGGGTCTTAAATTCTCTGACATTTAATGATATTTTACTTACACTCATCAGAATTTCTCAAAATAGAGACAATATATTCTTAGAGGTCTAAGATTCCAATAAGAACTTTGATTTGTTTTGTGTTATTAATTGAATGTCTGTGTGTGTGTCTGTATATGTGCAGGCACATGCACGAGTGTGCCTGTCCTTAATCATTTCAAGAACCATCTCTTTCTTGAGCACTGCTAGGCAGTAATTGCATTTGTACTTCTGCTATGACTAGGTTAATGCCAAATGATCACCTATGCTGCAGTAGTTTGTTTGCAAGCTGTTTGTTCTTTATATGGGAGTTAAGGTCTAAAAGGAAATACAATAGCTCTCAGTCTTCATTGGAGACTTCTGTTTGTGCCTCGGGTAACACAATCTCACTGTCTTCTGTCAGCCTCCTTAGTTGTAAATACAGGTTCTCTGAAAAAATTGTCTATCAAATGGGCATTATCATGTGTGTTTGCAAGTGGCCTATACAGCATATTAGCATAATAATTTAGTCTGCCCTTCTCCTACTCAAAGTAATAATCATGAAATTTTTAAGCTTTTAAAAATTTATCAAAAAGTCTATTGTGCATCTTAATAAAACATCAGAAATTAACACTTAATTGATTTGTTTCAAACATTTTTTAAAAAGCCACATAGAAGGAACATCATCTTTAGAAAGGAATAAAAGCAAAACAAAAAAATCAATACAAAAAAAACATGAAAATCACTGAATTAGATATATTGGCATTAATTTTCATTTAATCTATCTTGTCATTTAACATTTTTATAGACCTTGAAGATGATAATTAACATGGTCAGACATATCTATATAATAATCTGCCAGTCATATGTTAATGTGCTATATATTCTGTAAAGCTTTGCCGATTTAATTACACACATATTTATGTGAGAGTTTTGTGATGTGAAGCTGTGAATGATGCATATTAACACAGAAAGACATGTTTATGATATAAGTAAAAAAAAAAGAAGGAACATTAAATAAATAACAATTTTCGCTGTTAAACATCATTAATAATGGATGTTTAAGTTGGACTTAGGTAAAGATGTAAAATGAGTTGTAGGCGCTGTTTACTTCCAGTTGGAATGACAAAAATTCAAATTGCAAAAAATCATTCAAAACGAGGGGCTGAAAAATGTAAATAAGTATTTTACCAGTAAATTATAATTACTTAATTTGAAAAGAATAACTTTCAAATGAAAGGTCAGTATGAGTATATTGAGGTGGAAATGATAAGCATTAACTGATAATTCAAAATATCCAGGAGAAAGTAAATTGAGATTAGTAGAAAGTCTTTTATTTGCCATTATGGGACTTGATACAAAATGTGAAATGTTACCATGAATCATCTGTGGACCCAGATTCTGCAATTCTGTCATATAAGCCCTGGGAGGCCAGGAGGCAACTGACTCAGACACAAAATAGGTATGAATTATTTTCACATCATTTTCCCTCTTTAGGGATTTTTTCTCTCTTTCTCTCTTAATGTTACACACTCAGTAACATTAAGAAATAACAAAAAATAAATAAAAGTGATTTGCATTTTGAGTGTTATGTGACACTAATAACATACCCTTTTACTGAAGAATGGTTCCCAAACATGCTTCCCTGTTAAAGCTTCACTAAAAATATTGTATTTAGCTTCTAATTGTATCTTCAAAATAGTATAAAAAGATTTAGTAAGGTTATTTCCTTGGAGGATCAAATCTTATTCTTTTAAGGACTTTTTATAATAAATACATATGAAAATGATACCATCAATCAAATGCAAATAATCAGAATTACAAGTAAATTAATAATCATTTAATGAAATGTCCTATTAGTTGACATGTGAAGTATAAATATAATATTTAGATAAAATTATCACATATGTAATCTCAATTATCTAACTTAATGAAGAGAGGCAGATAGGTGTAATAGTCAACTATATAAATATATATTTGCTTTTGGAATGACTATTTGTTATAGTTATGTTTTTCCTTTAGAAAAGAACAAAGATGAGCTTTTAATAGATGAATTTATACCATGTAACAGTGAGAAATAAAGAGCACAGATCCGCGCTAGTGAGCAAAAAAGGACTAACTTGAAGATTAACTTTGAGAATTTAATTTTGGGTTATAATTTGAGTAAGAGTAGAAGGCTTATGGATTTTGATGGTATTGATCATAGGTAAAACCTAAGATTAGGGCAAGCTAAAACAGAGAATCTTACTCAGGGGAGTAAGGAAAGAAAGTAAGTAAAGAAAAGTCATTAAAACTGTGAGGAATGGTTGTTGCTAAACCCTGTAGTCATTATCATAACATCTAGGTTGTCACCTTATGTTTATTTAGAAAATGGCCATTGAACCTCTCATGTGTCGTGCACGGTCCTTGGCCTGGTTTGATGTCTGTGGCGTGCACAGAGTGGAACAGGAATGACGTAGAAGGAGTTAGTGGCCCTGATAGTAGCACACTATAAGTTCCTCAATACCATTCTGGGACAACCAGAAAATGTTTCCAAAGGATAATGTTCTGGACTTTAGTTTTAATCATGAGCAGCCACTGGAAGGCAGATCAGGGTAAAAGGGCTGAGGGAGAGCACAGTTTGGAGGCTGGACAAGTACTGCATGGGCAGGTACATGACTGGGAAGGTGAAAGACGTGGACAGCTTGGAGAGATCCAGTAGGGAGGCCCTGTGCAACCAGTGTGTGTTAATGGTATAGGAGTTAACACTTCATGCTATAGGCCAGGGAAGGCAATTAAAACACTGTAGACAGAAGAATAACTAGTTCCAATTTTCCCTTGAGGAAAATTACTTTCCTGAGGAACAGTTCTCTAATATTTATAATTTCAGGCTGGTCTCTTAGAGATGAATCCAGGTTTGTAGTACTAAAGCTTATATAAATTAGGAAATACATTTTCAGAAAAATAATACAAAATTATGTATACAAATTTAGGTACAAATACAAATATTTATTTAAACTGAAGAAAGAAACCCTAACCAAGGACTCAAGGATGGGAGACTCCTAGTTTCTTCTGAGATCTCTCTCCTAGGTGATTTGTTAGACATATTTAGTCAGGAACTCTACCCACCCACTAACTAATGTCACAGCACTCATAGAGCCCTGCAGGTGAGGAGCCTGGAGCTCCCACAGAAGCAGCATCTGGATTGATCAGTCTGTGGCCTCCTTCCTAAGTTCCTCTCTGCCTGTTCTATTTACAAGGGAGAAAGAGATCACTACTATCTTCTTGTTACTCTTACTAGGTAGCACAAGCATTTTCTCCAAAATTGAAAGCAAAGGTCTTAGCTTAGTAAAGTTAACTCTTCTCTCCACAGAGAACGAAGTCTTGAGGAGACTATCCTCCAAAAAGATATCTTTAAGCCCTAATCCCCAGGCCCCCAGAATGTGATCTTAATTGAAAATAGGAACTTTACAGAGGTAATCAAGTTAAAATGAAGTCATCAAGATGGGCCCTAATCCAATTTGTCTGGTGTCCTTACAAAAAGGGGGAATTGGACACAAAGACATGGACAGAGGCAAGACTGTGTGAAGACTCACAGGGAGAACCATAGAAAGATTGGAATTATATTATCACAAGACAGGGAATGCCTGAGCACCCAGAAGCTGAAAGAGGCAAAAATCCTACTCCACAGGTGTCAGAGGAAATGTGACCCTGCTGACGTTTTTATTCCAGACTTCTAGCCTCCAGAACTGTGAGATAACACATTTCTGTTGTAAACTGTTCAGTATTTTTGGTACTCTGTTGTGGTAGTCCTAGGAAACTCATATACTTTTTAATGTATTTTATCATGAAAAACTATTATGCTTTCTTAGTGCACATGGCCTGCAACGAACCACTATAATACACCACTGCAGGTCATTTTCTTAGTGTCCATCTTTCTGTTGTTGAGACTTTTTAGCATATCAAATAAGCTTGACCAGAAATGCTGTTTCTGAAAGTCATGTTCCCTTTAAACAGAAATATTAAGAGCTTCTAGCACCTTACAGGTGAGTGACACCAAACTTCAGAACTTGAACTTGCTAACAGTACAAAACTTAGAATAAATATATTTCTCTTTGCCAATTATAAATTTAGCACATGTTCTCCCTCTTGAATCCTAGAAAAGTCCATCTGGTGGTTACTTATATAAACTCCCAAACTCATATTTGATTCTCCAGTTTACAACATGATAACACTGCAAATGAACTTCAGAAAATATTTCAAGAAATCTAGGCAACGAGAATTCATCTTACAAAGTTTACCTTAGCCATCTGGATGTAGATTTTCTCCAAGTTATTTTGTCAATTAGAGGGAAGAATGCTTTCTTGTCAGCAGCAAAATGAGTCCTGAGTAGACTTATGTTAGAGCTGGAAAACATTCCATGCTTTTGTCTCTCTCACCACTTCGCCCTCCAGTGCTCAAGCATTCCAGTTTATGTCCCAATGAACAAGGCAGAACCTGGTAATACAAAGCATCCTGTCTTTCTCATAACTATTGTGTATATCTATCTCTGAACCCCTTCTCTAAAAACAACTTCATTTCTTAATACTAAGTCCCAGAGATAAACATGTAGGGTTTGTATGTCAATTAATTTGTGGGTGGAAATATTATCTAAAAAAGAAGTATGGAACACCTGAAACCTGAAATTGGATAGTTTGAAAATGGGTAAAGCATGATAATAACATGCTTCGCATTTACTCTATAATATACATGAAAGAACGTGGGATGATAATATTATTTAATTATTATATATTAAATCATTCAATTAAATAATTTCTCCAGGAAGCAGGGATACATTATTTTAATCATCAATTTTATTATTTGTAAGGTAGCATTTATTAAATTATTTATTAACCTTTGGGGGTTGCAATTGTAAGCATATGTAGATCTAGAACATTCTAAGTTATCAGGCAGTGAGAATAGCAGTACGTTTCATTTGCTAGGCCTAGACTTGGACTCCATGTTCTCTTTGACATTCCTTTAACTATCACAATGAAGCAGCAAGAGAAAGTTACCATCAACTTCAGGGACCAACAGGAACTGAGAATAAATAGAATTAAGCAATGTGACCATGGTTCCACACTTGTAAATGAAAAAGCAAGCATTTAAGCAAGTCTTGTCTGCTTCAAAACCATGTTTTCTTTTTACCTGACCAATTCATATTAGTGAAAAAAGACATAGACTTTTACAATTAAACTTAGACTCAAATGTCTATGTTGTGTCTATGACTGAAATAGGCAGTGCTTACAACAGTGTCTGACCCATAGAAGATGTTTTATTTACTGATTGATTGATTGACTGATTGATTTGATTTGATTTGATTTGTCTGAGTTTCAGTTTCTCTAGCCTCAAAATAGACCAAATAAATCTGCTTTACTAGCTTATTAACAGAATTCAATAAGATAGCTAATAAAGACTGACATGTAAATTGCTTTCAATAAATTTTAGTTTCACTCCCCTTTTCTTCTCTTATCTAATATTTATTTCACTTAAATAAGAAATCCAGAGATATTTGATATCAGACTGATTTTGTTAATATTATATAACTTTTACATCATAATAAAGCTTTGGTAAAGGAATCTGCTTCATTGGGCATTACATATTCTATTGAGTAAATGAGTCTGAAAATCTCTCCTTATTTAAGATTACTGAGTTTTAAGTGAAAATTACAGAGCATAACTGACAATGTACCATGCATAATTTATAATCAAAAGGTAACATCAATACAAATAAAACTTTTTAATCATTTAGTCATTTCTAAAGACATGACTATTTTTTTGTTGTTGTTTTCACTAAATAAAATTAGAGAGAACATCAGCAGATTAACAAAAAGGGAGACAGTATGAGATAATTTTACATTGTAAATAAAATCAATTGAAGAAAAGAAAAGAAAAAGTGACTGCAACAGAACCAGCAGATATCAGATGGAGTTTAGTGGAACTACCTAAACAAGTTTCGTTAAGACCCAGCTCAGGCTGAGGGAGCAGGATCAGATTGTCTTTTTCAATTTTGTTTCACTTCTTTGTTTTAACATTGATTTTATTTTATTTCACAGTGACCTTCTATAGAAGTCATGCAAGTTTATGATGTTTTTTACTCATTCTGTGTGCACATGATTTAAAGAGTACTTGGAGAAAAAGCTTTATTCTCTTTGGGAAATTAAAGAAAAATAAACACAATAAATCAGTATTGAAAAAGACCTATTTAAAAACATAGGATTACATCAGAAAAATGCAAAGAGGAAGAAATCTACAAAAATTGTAGGTCAGTGTAAAGAATTTCCTTTTAATGTAATGACAATATCTTTTTGTAATCTCAAGCATGAATGGCTTGCTCTTAACAAATAAACAATTGGGGTATTAATCTTAAAAGTTTAACTTTTTCAGCTAAAATGAAATCTAGTACATATATGAGAAAAAATTTATAATTTATTAATTGGATTTGGTAAAATAATGTTTATTGGTGAACTCAATAAGAGCAAAAAGGGAAGCTGTTGATTTTCATTTTTTTTGATGGTGGTGACAAAAAGATTAAGTAATTGTCAAAATGTGTCATGAAGTTTTATAAAGGAGGAAACACAGTAGAGTTCACCAGACAAGATTACTTTCCTTCAGAAATTGCTAAAAAGAAATGGCTTGTATTTTGAGGTTCTAATACTTCTGGTAAATTTTAATTAAACTGGAAAAAATAAACAGATTATCTTGATGGCTGGCATCAGGAGGAAATACATTAGTTTTCTATTGCTCTATAATAAATTACCACAAATTTAGTGGCTAAAAACAAAACAGATTAATTATATCACAATTTTCATGAGTTAGAAGTCCAGGTACAGTTTGCTGGATCTTTTGCTCAGAGTCTTATGAGGCTGAAATTAAGGAGTTGGTGTGTTGTATTCTCATTTGGAGGCTAAACTAGGGAAGAATGTACTCATTTATTTTGTTGGCAGAATTCATTTCATCGTGGCTATGTGATTGAGGACCCTGGTTTTTTGCTGGCTGTGAGCTGGAAGCCACCCACAGTTCCTTCAGTTACTAGTCAAATGGACTCCTTTAACGTGGGCAATTACTTCATTAAGCCAGCAAGGAGAGTCTTTCACCTTAGGGAGATCCCTGTCCTTCTTTCTGGGGCCTTTACTTGATTAGGTCAGGCCCACTGGGGAAGATGTCCCTTTTGATTAATTTAACATCAACTGCTTTAGGGTCTTAATTACATCTGCATAATCTTTTCACCTTGGCCATATTCTATTAGCTAGAAGCAAATCACACTTCCCATTCATATTCAAGAGGAGCGGATTGTACAGAGTATGAACACCAGGGAGCAGATTCAGGTGGACCTTCCTATGATCTGCCCATTAAAAGGGAAAGAAGATATTGAAGATGAGGCCAGAGAATCTTGAATGATGGTTACAAGACTTAAAAAAGAAAGTCCGTTATGTGGTCACAGAAGTGTCTCCCCAGTAGAGGCAGATCAAGACTTTTAGATACTGAAAATATTTTGGCAATTTCATCTGCAGTTTATAATAAAATTAATGCTATTTAAATTAAGAGTAAGGTAATAAAGTGTAAGGAAACCCACTTTTTCTTATGATGATTAATTTACTGTTTTTTAAAAAAATACTGCTTTAGTAAATTTCAAATACTCTTTTTTTTGCAATTTATATACATATTTTGTCTTCTTATTGGACCACCCAGTTTTGCTTCTTAAAAACAGATAACATATTATTTACCTATGCCTGAGAGAGACAGAGATCTGGTGGTAGTGGTAGCAGCGGTGGCGTGCACGCGTGTGTGTGTGTGTGTGTGTGTGTGTGTGTGTGTGTGTGTTTAATAACATACGGGTTCACTTATCACATAGAGAAAGGAGAGAAAATATAATATAATTTATTATTTTCTAAAGTGGCTAAACCTTAACAATTAACAACTTTTTAAAAAATAATTTTATGAAAATCCTATATTCATACTGAAAGGAATTTAAAACTCATCTCTGTTGGCTGTTTATACTAATTGGCCACAAAATAATACTAACTTAATAATTATCTGGAAAGGTACTTTCTATCCTCTAATTTTTATTAGATAATGTATAAAATGAAGAAAGCTGTATTAATTATTTTGAAAATGATTTCAATTTATTATAAATCTCTAGTTTTCCTTCGTGAAGTGAATGGTTCTAATTACATAAAAATCCTGTTCAGCATTTCAGAAGAAAAGGAAACACTGATTTTGGGTTTAGTTGCCTCAAAAGTCTAAGTACATCACTGAGAAATTTTGGACTACAATTTATAGACTTGCAAATATTTTGGAGATTTTCCTATTTTTCTTTGTCTGTAATCTACCAACATGCTACCTCACAACTATATCACAATCCTTCCAAAGCAAAATATATTCTATACATTATTATTGTGAAGTGATTATAGCACAGCACACCAGCTTTCTATTCACTTCTATAGCGTACACTGAGCAGTCCCTAATTAATGCTCCCATAGTATTTGCTGAGTGTTTAGTTAATGGGAATGATCCTCCAATCTGAGTTCACTGATGTGTAGACTGATAAAGCAATTTACATTCTTCCTATTCATCTTGCTTATGATTTAGTCTATTTGAGCTGCCTAAAGGTTTACAAAGCATTTAGTTATCTCTATGTTTCCATGTGCCTCAGCAACACAGAATATAAAAAGCCTCCATGAAGAGGGTGATGCAAACTTACCACAGACTTTTCTCACTTATTGACTGATTTTACAAATTCAATTCTTTCACCAAGATTAAAGAAGCAATAACAGTGCTAACTGTGATTTCAGACCCCTGTTTTTGTTTTTAAATCATAGTGAGTAAATATCAAGAAAGTCATGAAAACTGTGTTTTTAAAAACTGGCAGAATGAATTCCCATTAAATGATTTCACCTTAGTACTTAACTATGACCTAGCTGATGATTTTGGAAAACAAGGATATGACTTTAACTACCTCACAAATAGAAATCCATAACCACTGAAATGAGACTATCTGTACATTCAGTACTTGACAATATAATAATATCCATTAGCCATGTGAACGAACACATGTATCAAATTACATGGAAATGGAAATTCAAGGAAAAATAGAGACCAGAGATTTAAGATAAAATATGCTATTAAGCCTCACAGGAGAGTTTTTGCATTCTGGAGCTAAAGCCATCAGTATATGATTCTAAACTGTAGAACACTATTATACAAATAAAAAAATAATTTTCTCTTTTTTCTGTATTTATCACTAAAGTATACAAATTAACTGCTGATAAATAAAGCATTCTTTAATAGCACATTAAGAATTACCTTTTAGCAATGAGAATTCATTTTGCTATTAATTCAATTTTCTTTGCAAAGCAATATTATATAGTTTAAGATGATAACATAAAGTGAAGCGACTTGTCTAAATAGAATAAAAACAATTTGATTATGTTTTACAAAATATATTTATAAATATTTCTTAATTTTTTTCTTACAATGCTCCTATAAGTGATACTAGGAACAAAAAATTATAAAGCATGAAGTTGTAACTCAGCTGAAAGTATCACTGATATAAATCAGTCTTCATTCCAATAGAAAACTTGGTAGCAGAACGTGTTGCTTGGTCAGACACTGGAATTTTTGGCTACTAAGGAATTTAAGATTGTTTTGGAAAGTGTTCTATATCCTTTAAGAAAATTTGAAGCAAATTTCTTATGTTTAAAATATTTGGTATGTCCATATATTCTATTATGGTGCTTTATTTCTACCTCTTTTTTTTTTTTTTTTTTTTTTTTTTTTTTGCCAAGAATCCCAAATGAGTGACCAATCTCAAATCTAAAGGAAATTTAAATATGTCTGACAAGCTTGTGTGGCAAACTTCCCTTTCAAGCTTGCTTTCAAAGATGCTGAAAGCACCTTGGGAAAGAACTTGTTCAATAAAAAGAAGAAATAAGAAACAATAAGCTTGACTCAGCAAGAGAATCTAGGAGAGAAGGATGATTCTGAGCAGCTTATCTATTGTTGATATTTATTCCCTACTCAGGGTTTACCACAGCTCTGTCTGAGTAATGGGATTATAAATAAAAACAGAAAGATCTGTTTTATAAAGACTCAATAGATTGACACTGAGATCCAAGGATCACTGCTAAGGTATCTAACTATCAAACTATAACAGAAAAGGAGGAAAGGTCCCACATATTTTCAACAGAACTCTTCAAAACTTTTACACTAAGTTTTCTCATACTTTAGGGACCAAGGGAAAGGTGATGGTTGCAAGTAAAGATGGTCATTCTCAACTACCCTGTGGGGGAAATCTGTTTTCAGTGGAGTATCAGCAGGAAACAACACAAGATTATTCATAAACTCCCACGAAACAGCCCATTAAAACACTCTAAAAATAATTGAACACCACTTTATTCAGATATAGATGACAAGAACTGATAGAATTTGTTTTTATATTTATTGTGATTCTATTATTGAGATTCTATTAAATAGGCTGATAAACCTGGGAAAAGACAGTTATACATCTTATATGACAACTATCTGAGCTTTTCATAATACCAGACCCCTTACCCTAATCCGTTTTTTTCGAAGCTTAGTATTGTTTCTGTTGTATTAAATGCAAGTCTATTATAAATTTTAAAATTTTCTTTCAAATATCATAAAGTCTTCATGCTTTTGCCTGTAAAAACACTACTATAACTTATTTTTTTCTTCTAATAAGATAATTTATTGACTTAGATACCTGGGACAGAAATAGGAGAACTCACAAAAGGGGGAGTAATGAAGGAATGAATGCCTCAGGGACTGGGTACTCAGAGATGGTGAAAGTCAGTCATTCTCTCCCTCTCTCCCCACTCTGTTTCTCCTCCTTGCTCTTCACTGTGTGTTGGCTTTCCCCATGCCAGGGAGGATAGCTCTAACAGCCCAGGCCTATATGCTTACATTCTATAATGTAAACAGACAAGAGGACAACCTCTCCATCTCCAATTTGAAATTATTCCAGAGAAGAATGCTGCTTACTCAGGCTTAATTCACATACTCATATTGAGCATATCATAAGATGTTCTGTTTATTTGCCATTTCCATTCTCATGAAAGTGAATACTCAAGTCCATTTGATGAATATATTTATTATAAAGACTACAGTAGATATGAAAAGCATTTCTTAAAAAAATAAGGTCTTGATTAACACAATATTTTTTGTTTGTTTTATTTTGTCTTAGAGTTACAGCGACAATGTGGTTTTAATTTTAAAATACATTTACATATATAAAAATTAACTCTTTATTTATTTATTTATTTATTTAAAACATTTCTTCAATACTTTCATTCGTGTCAATAAATTGTTAGTTTTTCTATGTGGACTGTCATATACTACTAATTAACAAAACTTTCTTTGGCTGTGTCTTCTTCAAGGACTTTGATCTTTGAAGGTAATAATGTCATCACCTTGCACCTATGCAATTTGCTAATGTTGTATTTGGTAATATATTATCAGTATTACTCATTCTAAGGTGACCTAAAATAATAGCAAAGATGTACAAATTTTAACAGGAGAAACTAAATGACTAGAAAGATCAGAGTTTTTAATACTTTCTGAATTTGTGTAATTACCTGATTCAAAGCTAACTTAACAATGTTTTTTGATCTTAAGCATTTTTCAAGAAGAATTTTATTTTTATTCTAATTTCCACTTTGAAAATCAAAATTTATATTGATATAATGAATTTTACCACTGCAAGATCATAAAGTACCTTCAGATTAGGTGTTAAAAAAGTCAAGTATTGTGCAATATAGTTAATAAGCTGTGAGCTGGCTGTACTTAAGTACTTAAAAATTTGACTATCAGTGTATGCTGATGTATTTTATTCTGAATATGTGATATGTAAAATAACATAGCTTATTATTCATAGATTAGTGTCTCATGTTAACATCTTAAAGGTTTGAGAATAAGACCTTAAAACAACAGAAATAAAATATGCCTATTCATGGAAAACAAGCAGATGTTTAATATGTTAAGTATCATTTATGTAGAGACTAAAACTTGAAAAGTGTTTCATATCCCTTAATACATTTGGTTCTTATAATCCTATAGTTATTATTATTTGAACAAGATAGTTGTGATTGAGAAGTATTACATAATAAAAAATAGTAGCAGAGTAAAATCAACATCAGACATCTTCTAAGTTTAATGTCTGTGGCTTTCGTTTTACACTACACTGGTTTCCACCTGTAAGTTATGTTATTTTCTTTTCAATGCTTAATACTAATTTAATATATTCTATAAGAAATAAACTACATCATCCAGCAATACTATTATTTCTTTATGTTACATGTACATAATATTACATTTGGGAAGACTGTATTTTCTTATTCTTACCTCTTTTAGTACAAACAATTGAAATGAACATTTGGTTTGAAACCTGAATGAGAAAGATTTTAGTATCAAATATGGTCACTTGGCAGCTGAGTAGGTGAGACATATGTTGCTGCAGTGACATGAAACTCAAATGCAAATCATATATCGAACTAAAATTCAGAACTTTCCTATGTAAAATTAATTCTAATATATAGGGGAACCACTTGTTTGCTCAAAACTCATAAAGTCAATTTTGGTACAATAGCAGTTTTAATCTAAGATAATCGCTAGCAAGCTGAGGTCATCACCAGTTTTCTGATAACTACAGTGATATCCTTTCCTATTTCTAGTGTTTTGGTAAACATTTTTTTGTGTATCAGAAATGAAACATTTCTGCTGTGGAAATTTAACAAAAATCTCATTTAAAATAGAGTTAGGAGGCTAGAATAGAGAACTCTCTCACACACACATATTACTCAACACACACTACTAACCCCACTAGAAGAGACATACTATGTATCTCTGACAGAAAGTGATACTATACTACCTCAGCAGAAGGAAGAAAACATTTCCTCTTTGCTCAGTAACAGATCAGCCCGTGGGAGACTGCCATAACCCAGTCAAAGAAAAGTCACTATACTTTGAACTTTGAGTTTCTTCCAATGAACCCTTCATTTACAACAACACCTCTCAAGTCCATAAAAAAGCAATCCACTCCTTTGTTTCTCTGGACTTGCATGTGATTCACCTAGACCACATGTCCCAAATTGCAATTTTTTCTTATTTTTAGATAAACTCATTTTACTGGAGAAATATCTG
>CM053511.1:36569970-36624970 GCA_028627145.1 Eidolon dupreanum
ACCCTGTGGCATGGGGATATCCCTTTGCCTTGGAGCCATTACTTTCATTGTCCCTTTGGTTAAGGCCTCTGAGAAAATTATTGTGGGAACCCCTTAAATCATTTTTGTACCAAACGCAGTAGAAACCCTCCTGAATTCTCATCACACTCAATATTTTTTATTCAGATGCCCTACTTTCTATAAAATTCTTTTTTGTTAAATGTTCCTCACCTAACTCTTTCACACTTTAATAACATAAACTCTGCCACTCTTCTCCCCTACCTTATGCAGGAAACCCCTCTCAACTATAATACTAATGGATCACCTCCTGACACCTTGTCATGATGTACAGAAAACTCCTTTGAATAATATTAACTTCTCATGTTTCACTAAGTTCATATTTAAATGGTGGCAATGGAAAATATTGTTCTGAACATGCAATATAAACACCTTTTGATATAACTGAAGTGGCACCTTTATCTTTGGCTATTATGGCCTAACTGGCCAAATTATAGAGGCTCACATAAGCCGTCACCCTGGCCAAAGACAAAACACCAATATGTATACTATAAATATGCTTTCAGAGTAGCTCATGCTTTAGGAATGTTTTAGAAGTAACATGGTTTCCTTACTTATAGTGGAAACAAAATTTAAGATACCAATATGTTTAAATGTTATTGGATGCAATACTTTTACCTTCTGCTTTAGCTATTATTAAACTCCTAGGACATTCTAAACTACGATCTCTAGAAGCTAAGGGAAATCACCTTGCTAACACTTCCACAAGGAATACTGACCTTATGGAAACCAACAGAAGTCACATTTCTGCCATGGTCCAAAGGAGTATTTTCCCAAATGATGACTTAGAAAAACTGGCTACAGAAGCTCAACAACTGATATCAGAAAAGGACAAACTAGATTGGAAATTCAACAATCATTGGTTTGATAAAAGGAGAAAGCTCTGATTCAGGCCAAATAAAAACTTAGTTCTACCATATGCTCTAAAATCCTACTCCTAACTACCATACATGCATTAAACCATTGGTCCACTAAAAAAAAAAAAGTCTGTAAATCAATATTGGTGGGAAAATATGAATAAGGCTGAAAAAAGTATCTACCTCACGTGTCCCACTTGTCCAAAGTACAAGTGTTCACACTGCTCCAGGACATTTTTAATTACTTAATGAACAATTCAAGGTTTGGCAAATGGATTTCATATAGCTTCTCTCATCTCATGGATATAAATATGTTTTAGTCATTGTCTGTTTATTTTCTCACTGCACTGAAGTGTTCCCTTGTAAACAGGCTACTGCCTCTTACGTGGCAAGAGTCCTTTTAGAAAAAAATTATCCCTACCTGGGGAGCCCCTCTCAATCTCCATAATGATTGAGGAACCAATTTTACTGGCAAGTGCATTAACAAGTCTGTACTATTTGACTAGTTTTACAATAATTTCACTTCACTTTCCATCCTCAGTCTTCAGGTTTAGTCAATTGCACAAGTAAAATTATGAAGACTCAGTTGGCAAAATTTGTAGTGATACTACAAATACCTTGGCCAAAAGTAAAGCTGTTGGTCTTCCTAAAACTCAAATTCACTCCCTTTGGAACTTATAAACTCTTATCTTTTGAGATAGTTGCAGGGTGCCAAAAGCATCTGGTGCCTGCCTATTTTGATTTGGAGCCAATAAAATGAGATATACTTCAACACTGTAAATGCCTAACTGTTTCTATAAAAAGTAATCATGCTCTGGTAGAGCAATCTTTTCCCAGTGTGCTCCAAGGAGATGAAGACCTTAAATAAAACACCGTGCAATTTGGAGTTTTTGTCTATCAGAAAAGAACCTTCAGAAAGACTCTCTTCAACCTTACTGGAAAAGCTCCTATCAGATTCTGATAATCAACTCTTGTACTGCCAGACTTCAGGAAATAGACTTCTGGATTCATGTAACACAACTAAAGAAAACATCTGACCGTGCACCATCTGAGGACCTGAAGGTGAAGATTTCTTAAAATTTAAGCAAACAATACCTGATGAGACAGCTCTCCCAGGACCTTCAGACCAGGCCTGTTAGAAGGTTTAAAATTTATAGACAAAGAAATTTAACTGTGGGAGGTGAACACATGGTGTAAATATATATACATAACTTACTGTTAAAGTGTACAGTTAAAACTTATTGGATTTCATTAACCAATGTCACCATTAAAAAAAATAAATTAAATAAATAAATAAATAAAAACAATGACCCATTTTAATAATAATAATAATAATAATAATAATAATAAAATTTACAGAAGCCTCCTTTTTTTTTTTAATCCAGACTATTATCTGACTCTGGATTCCTATCCATTTCATAATCTGAGTTTGCAACCAACAAACTTATTAATAAGATATTTTGTTCAAAACAGTTTCTTCTGACCATACTGTTGAATTTTTTTATGTTTAATCCCTGTGTTGTGTCTTCCCAAAGTGCTTACTTTTTTTTTTTTCAGTTTTGAGTGTACCTTTCCCATATTCACTATCCTAAGATACAGACTTTTGTTTATTTTTAATTTAATTTAATTTATTTAAGATACAGACTTTTAGATGAGAAATGCCTGTGAGATCTCTCTCCTATCCCTTCTTGTTTCTCAAATGTGACCACAACAGATTTATAACCTGTACACGTCCCCGCTGATGTGGTACACAATACTCAGGAAAGGTCTTTCCTAACATCGAAGGACAAAAGACCACTGAATCTAGAAAAACCTGACTCTTGATTATTGATGCTTTTAGAGGAAGATCTCAAACAAAAGGAGGAAATGTAAAAATTAATGAACAGAAACCCATTTCAAATGGAGTCAGGCTAGAAGTGAAAACTTCTGGAAAAAAAAAGTTTCTAGTTTGAAGCATGAGGTCTAGTTCATCTTGGTTGCAACTGGAATTTTTTACAGACTGAAGGCATCACTCTGCTTGATTTCAAATTATACTACAAAGCAACAGTAATCAAAATGACATAGTATTGCAGAAAAACAGGCACATGGACCAGTGGAATAGAATTGAGAGTCCAGAAGTAAACCTATGCTTATATGGGCAAGTAATTTTTGACAAAAAAGCCAAAACATACAGTGGAGAAAGAAAGCCTCTTCAATAAACGGTGCTTGGAAAACTGGAAAGACACTTGCAAAAGAACAAAACTAGACTGTTTTCTATCACCACACACCAAAATTAACTCAAAATGGATTAAGGAATTGAATATAAGACCTGAAATAATAGAATGCATAGAAGAAAACATAAGAACTAAAGAATTTTGGATTTAAAGAAATGTTTATGAATTTGACTTCAAAGGCAAGGGAAGTAAAATCAAAAATAAATAAATGGGACTCCATCAGGCTAAAAAACTTCTGCACAGCAAAAGAAACCATCAACAAAGTAAAAAGACAAGCATCCAAATGGGAAAATAAACTTTCAAGCAAAGCCTCCTATAAGGACCTAATATCCAAAATATACGAAGAACTCATACAACAAAATGAAGAGACAACATACTGAATGGGAGAACATATTTACAAATGATATGTCGATAAGGAGTTAATATCCAAAATATATAATGAACTCACACAACTCACACATAAAAAAAAAGAAATCCGATTAAGAAATGGGCAGAAGACCTGAATAGCCAATTCTCCAAAGATATAGAGATGGTCAACAGACATATATAAAGATGCTCAGCCTCACTAAACATCTGAGAAATATAAATCAAAATCACAATAAGATACCACCTCACTGTACAGAAACTTTTTACTTTGATGTAGACTTTTTATCTTCCTTTGATTCCATGTTCATCTAATATCTTCTAAATAAATTTGTCTTTCCACGTATATTTGCTTCCTGGGAATTTAGAATATTTGAAGTCTTTTTTTTCCCACCTACCTTATATATTTTTACATTGTACTTTGACTTATACACTAGTTTTTCTTTTTCTTTTTTGTAAATTTACCGTCAACATACAATTTCAAAGAGACCATTAAACTCTTTCAATTACTGAATTGACCAAATATGTGTAACATCAATTAAGATCAAAATAGTATTGGAAATGGGTAACTTTAATCTTTAATTGAGTAAATATTTATACTGTAAACATTTATCTTTGTCCAATAATAATAAAAAGTATAAAATAACATATTTATTAATATCCTACAATGTGCTAGGCAGAGCCCTAGTCCTTTATACATATTATCTCATCATACCTTCAAAAACTACCCAAATATGATGGATTCTGTTCTCATTATTTCTAGATGATAAAATTCTGTCCTATGGGATGCATAGTTAGCCCAGGTTACTCAGTGAATTTGAACTCCAACAATCTGGTTCCAAAGTGATGCTTTTAACTGTTAACTAATGTTATAAATACATAGAATATATAGAAATAAAAATGAAACTGAAAAAAAATGAAGTAATGAATAAGAGCCACAACTTAATTAAAACCTTGACTTCTGTCTGAGGGCTTCTCTCTTATGATAACAAGCAGGTAATAATGGGTAATATCAAAATGAAAACAAAATGAAAGCAGCATACTTGTAATATATGAGATAGTTTTCTTTTTTTGGCCTCTAATAAAGTACCTATAGTTTATTTATAAGGCTAAATTTAATTTTCTAAATAATTATTTTCTTGAGAAACACATGAATAGGAGTGGCAACAATTTACATTTATATTCAAAATACTGCTAGTTAAATTTGAGAGACCAAATAAACAATCCCTAACAAAATGGACCTCAAAGTCTGTCCTGACAAATGCATGTAATTTCAATATTAAAGAATTAAAATAGAAATGATGAGTTTCTACATCCTTTTGTATTACAATTGGAAACATCAAATATAAAAGGAGTTGGTATTAATAGTGTATATACTGTATGTGTCAGGTGCTTTTGCCAACTTTTTATTTTATTTTATTTTTTTACTAAATTTCAATAAGGAGAGGTGTCAGAGGAAAGCAGAAAAAGAAAGTAACTGCAATGTCTGGTCAAGATGGAAGAGTATGTAAACACTCTGCTTCCTTCCTCTCAGAACCCCATCAAACTTACAACAAAATTACAGTACTGTCATTGGAAGTCATCTCAGGTCTAGCTGAACAAAAGACCTACAACTGGAGACATGCATAAGACTGGTAAGAGGGACAAAGATGTGAAATGGGCTCAATTCACAACCATGTGTGGAAGTTGAAAATTGGTAGAGATATCTTAGATGCAGAAGTCTCCCTGGAGGAGCGAGATGTCCCAGCTTCACACTGCACTCCCCAGCCCAAGGTTCCAGTGTATGCAAGAGAACTTCCCACAAACTCTGCTTGTGAAAATCAGTGGAAATTGTGGCTGAGTCAGACAAAGAGCTACAGGAATTACAGATGTTCCTCTTAAAAGGCCTGCATGGGGACTTACTGAAAAACTCATGTGCTCTGAACTCCAGAACTGGGGCAGCTGCTAGAAAAGCACCAGGGACAAATAGGGAGAAACTGAATTGTCTGGCTTCAGAGCAAGAGCTGGATGGGCAGCTTTCTCCAGACAGAAGTGCTATAGAGTCCATTTTTCCTTTATTGAGCCCTTCTCCCTCCTAGAGTGCAGACACACAAGCCAGCCATATCTGAGTTTCCAACAACCTGGCTAAGACAGGTCACCCTGCCCAGGTGATTTCCAGAGACCCTGCCATTCCTAACTTGTGGGCCCACCCAAGCCACCTCCAGTGGCTTTTCCATACAAATGGCCTATTTTGGCTCACCCTGAAGACTTTCCTCAAATCTCTCAAAGGTTCTCATGACCCACATGACCAGTATTTAGCCCTGATATGCCCCATACCTTTTGCTGAACAGTCCTTATTCTGGAACTAGCAACAGCCAGCCTCAGTTTGAGAACTGGCCTCTCGAGGCACCTCTAAGCTCAGCACAGATGGTGGCCACCTGTGGCTTGCTTGGTGGCCCAGGGCAGTGTGCAGGTTGCAGCTAAACTTAGCCTTTGGTGGCAGTTCTTCTAGGAAGCCCTTGGGCCAGCACACCCAGTGGACCAGTTTTGACCAAAGCTGAAAAACCACCCAGAACTGCATTCGAGGGCAACACACCCAAAGAATGACACTGGGCAGGTACCAGAGCTCTGCTAAAGTGAAACCTGCTCCATTAAGTCAGTCTCTCACCAGCCAGTCCTCACAACCAATCAGCCTGAGGGCCAATTCCTCCCACTGATGAGCAAACAGCAACCAAGGCTCAACTACAACAGGAGGGCACACACAATCCATACAAGGGACAAACCTGGAGCACTCAGTTCAGGTTTCCAGGGAAAATTGTACCACTGGGCCTACAGATCATCTACTATATAAGTCTACTCTACTAAGACTGGGAGATTTATGAGCCCTGCTTAATACATAGAAACAAACACAAGGAGGCAGCCAAAATGGGGAGACAAAAAAACATGTCACAAATAAGAGAACAGAACAAAACTACAGAAGTAGAACTAAACAAAATGGAGACAAGCAATTTACCAGCTGCAAAGTTCAAAACAATGGTTGTAAGAATACTCAATAAACTTAGGAAAAGAGTAAATGAAATCAGGGAGAATTTTAACAAAGAGATAGAAAACATAAAAAATGGAGTTAAAAAAAAACAAAAAAAGAACCAGTCAGAAATAATGAATACAATAACTGAAATGAAGACTACATTAGAGATAATCAACAGTAGATTACATGAAGCAGAGGATTGAATCAGTGATTTAAAAGACAGGTGTGAGAACACACCCAATCAGAACAGCAAAATATAAAAATGAAAATAAATAATAATATTTTAAGAGTTCTCTGGGACAGAATCAGGCATAAAAACATTCACATCATAAGAGTACCAGAAGGAGAAGAGAGATAGTAAGGAATTAAAACTTCTTTCAAGAAATAATGAATGAAAACTTTCTTAACCTGGTGAAAGGAGTAGACATACAAGCCCAGGAAATATAGAAAGTTCCAAACAAGATGAACCTAAAGAGGTCCACACTGAGACATATCATAATTAAATTGTCAAAGGGTAAAGACAAAGAGACAATCTTAAAAGCAGCAAGAGAAAAGCAATTATTTACATATAAGAGAGTTCCCGTAAAACTGTCAGCTGATTTCTCCACAGAAACTTTGCAGACCAGATGGGATTTGGCACAAAATAGTCAGTGTTGAAAAGGAAATACCTAAAATCAGGTTTACTAATCTATAATTTAAACTGGAAGGAGATAAAAAGCTTCCCAGACAAGAAAAAGTTAAAGTTCATTATCACCAAACTATTATTACAGTTAATGTTAGAGTGACTTCTTTAAGAAGAAGGAAGAAAAAAAAGATAAAAATATGAATAATAAAATAGTAATAACTACATATATATCAACAATTACTTGAAATGTAAAAGGATTCAATGTTTCAATCAGAAGATGGGATGACTGAGTGGATAAAATAATGAATCGCTAACATATGCTGCCTATAGCAGACTCCTTCTTGATTGAAAATTACACATAGTCTAAAAATAAAGGGATGGGAAAAGATATTTCACAAAAATAAAAACTAAAAAAAAAAAAAAAATCTTGGTAGCCATACTTATACCAGACAAAATAGACTTTAAAACAAAGACTGTAACAAGAGACAAATAAGGACCAAATAATTTCACTTTTGAGTCTTACCCAAAGAAACCCAAAATATCACTTTGAAGGCATAGGTGCATCAATATGTTCATTGCAACATTATTTACAATAACCAAGATATAGAGGCAAACTGGGTGTTCATCAGTGGTTGAATGGATAAAGAAGAGGTAGTACATATATACAATGGAATATTATTCGGCGATAATTTTTTTTAAAAAAAGAATGAAATCTTGCCATCTGCAACAACACGGATGGACCTAGCAGGAGTAGGTCAGACAGAGAAAAACAAATACCACATGATTGTATTTACATGTGGAATCTAAAGAACAAATTAAACAAACAAACAAAACAGAAAAAAATCACAGATAACAGATAACATTTTGAGGTTGCCCAGTGGGAGGGGGTTTGGGAATTGGTTGAAAAAGAGGAAGGGTTTAAGTACAAATTGGTAGCCACAAAAGAGTCATGTGAATATACATTACAGCATAAAGAATATAGTCAATATTATTGTAATAACTCTGAATAGTGTCAGTGGTGTCAGATAAGTACTAGATTTATTGAAGTAATCACTTCATAAGTTATATAAATGTCTAATCATTATACTGTACACCTGAAACTAATATAATGCATACCAAATATAATTGAAAAATAAATAAAATTAAAAAGTACATAATTGCAGAAAGTGTAATTTTCCGTTTCTTTGAAAAGTTAGTCTTTTAATGCATTATTTTTAAATGAATTACTACAAATAATCCCATATTCAAATAAAAGCCTCAAAAGAAAATAATAACTATTTTTGGATTATTGTTCTTTAACCTTTGTATGAAAAGCTGACATTTGATGCATATTTTGAAGCATTAAGAAACTCTATCTCTATATTTGTTTTATATAAATATAAATATGAATATAAATTTAAATATAAATAAACATATACATATACATATACATATACATATACATATACATATACATATACATATACATATACATATACATATACATATACATATACATATACACACACACACACACATATATAAAACAGCTTGAGGCTTTGTAGTCTATAAGTAATTAGTTCTTCTAAAATATTATTAACATATGTTTACAAATAAAGTGAGTTTCTTTCTGGCCTTAGTAGCAAGGTTTCTGCTAAAATTATGTCCTATGTGAGAACAAGTCATTTAGAGGGAAGATACGCTATAACAAAAAATAAAGTGATTGATTTCTGTTTTGAGATATTCCCCTAGTTTCCTTTAACAGAGATCATTCTTTTTATTTCATCAGTAGTATAGTTGGTAAATAACATTTAAACTATTTTGTAAGTTAAATACTGTAAGAAAACAGATATAAAGATAATTTAACACTAGATTAAACTAGATTAATACTAGATTTAACACTAGATTAAAATTTCCAAAGAATTTCAAATAAATTTCAAATTATTATACAATATCTATCTAGTTTTCAGTGCTACAGATCTAACACTTGGCAGAGATCTAGTTAAAACGTCAATCTATCTCATTCAATCCATATTATTTTGGGGAACACAAAGTAGTGTTTTATGGAATATTTCTTACACAATCTTCCACAATCATATTTTTGATAGAGCATAATATAAATTAAAATGTTTACACTGGTAATAAAGGAGGTATGTTTAAGTTTATTTCAAATGGTTTTAAAATATGAGAGTGTTGGAATAATATTCTAACATTTGAAACTCATGTTTCCCAAGTCTGTCCAGCCTGAAGATGTAAACATACACACATTCCTAGTCACTGCCCATAGTTCACATTTGCACTTGACATTGCTGGCTTCCAAGACCCTGTATCATCCTGGTCCCAATCATTTCTTAGAATTCATACATGTTGTAAGAGGTGGTTACTTATGCGTCCCAATAAGTCTACAAACTTCAAGATAACATTAGCTGTTTCTATTCTTTCACATTCCATACTTGTTCCATGATGCCCTTTACTGAGGCTCTTGAAGCTTCTAGAAGCTGTCTTACCATGAGCTTCTACTCCCCAGGTATTTAAGAGATCCTGTTTTTTAGGTCTGGAAATTCTACCATGACTACTATCAATACTTTCCCCTCTATGGTTAATAATATGAAGCTCTTAGATTATAAATTGATACTATCTTCTCTAGAGCCTATTCAGGGCAAAAGTAGGAAAATGATTCTCTTGCCCAATTATAATCATATTTTCTTTTGTGTGATCACATATCTGATAGAGTTTTTGAAATGTTTCCTTGTTTCTCAAAATATAAAAAATTTTATTAATATTTTTCTCTCAACCGATAGAGTCAAAAAAGAAATCTAAATGATTGATACTATGAGACGGCCAAGGATTTGCTATCAGACAAACATGTTTACAACACTCTACAGGGCAATTTCTTATCCAGAAATCTTCTTAGTCCTCAAACAAAGAAATTTTTCTCCAAAGATATCAGGAATCTTCTTTTTAACCCAACTTAAAACTATAAAAAGTGACAATCATTTGCTTTTCTAGAGAATTGCTTCTTTGACTTATGCTTTAAAGCATTGTATAGGAAGAAGAGATTTGGAATGTGTTCTGGTCTAGCTGGAAGTTAGCAAATTTTAATCTAGTAATAGACTCTTAAATGCACAAAGGTTTTCAAGTACTGAATTGTTATACTGGTGGATCAATACCTCTAGAACCAGTTCCTTCTAACTGCAACAGTTTGCTGAAGCTATTACCTGACATTTTTAGTGCAAAATGCTAAAATTACACTAATCACTTAAGACTTATAGGTGCTCTTTTTCCAATTAGGACACTAACCTAGATAATTTTATTGAGACGGTATTTTCCTTCATGCCAGTGTGAGCCATGCCCTTCTCACTAATGATACCTCACTACACCAGATTACTTAACCACAACAATAACCCGTACCCTTGCCAATGATCATAGTGCTACCTTTCCCAATGAGAGTGAATACCACCTACCACACTTGGCAGGCTGACCTCAGAGGAATGAGCAATTTGAACTTATTTAAAGTTATAGTCACTGCCATGACTCATGGAAAATAGGACCCCAACTGCAGTCGTTACACGATATAATGAACCTCAATTCCGTAGTAAGTAAACCCTAAATTTTGCCTGAATGCTAAAAATAAGTATACCTAACATCTCATCGATTATCCTCATTTGCATCTTGACAAAATTTATCTTTAGGTTAATATTCAAACAACTATATCATGTTAACAACATAAGAGAACATTTATGTATAGGCTAGGAGAAAAATTATTTACTTGTATTTTTTATTCACTCTCCCATTGACTGTTAAGCTTTCTTCAGAAAACTTACAATTTAATTAGTCTAGACTCAATGATACAGTCCTCATTTTTAGGTCACTAAATAATTCCATTTTTTTCCTATGTGACAGAATAAGGAAATGAAGTGCTAACTCATATTACACTATGGCACTAACTCATAGTGCCATAATGGTCTCAGATTATACTGTAAAAATCTGTTTGGCTTTGAATTATTAAAGTATTAGCTTTGAATGTCCATTAGGCACAATAAGTATATATAAATTTGCTCCAAAGACAGTCTTAACCAGGTCATGTCATAAAATAATCATATTGAACCTGAGTAGGATTTGATTGAATTAGTTTTATCTATTTTGAAATCACAGTCAGGATTATAAGGAGTTTCCTAATTCCTCTAAGCTTTATTACTTGGTCTCTTTACAGAATGTATTTTCTTCTGTATCAAGTTATTAAAAAAAAAAAAAGCATCATACTGTTTTTTCGGGCTATCCAAGTGTCATTTTAGAGAAGAGGTGATAACTCTCAGCAAAAAAAAATGTTTTATATTTTTGCGCTTTGGCATAATAATTATAATAATAATAATAATAAAGGCAAAGATGGTGTTTGTTTCTTGACAGTCTCTTCCTGTTGAATTTTTCATCTCAATCTTTTCTTTAACTCTACAAAATATTGAATTTAGATATCTATTAGGTAAGAGACAGATTTTAAGCACCCTTTAACTATCATTATATATTCTGCTTGATCCATATAAAGTAAAAAATTGTGATCCCCATACCTGATATCAGACTTATTCCAGTGAAATACTAATCATTTTTAAAAGTTCCTCGTGTATCCTTCCAGAATTTTTCTAGAACTATATATCATATTAATTCATGCACATTTACCCATGTTCACATTGATTTGTGCAAGTTATCTAAATAACCTTCTGAAAATTATTACTCTACATCAGACAAAAAAAAAAAAAAGCAATGTAAAAGATACAACAATAAAGCTTCTCTAATAAAACATGTGTAATATATTAGGATTCTCCAAAGAAACAGAACACAGATCTTTCATAAGAAATTGGCTTATGTGATTATAAAAGCTGGTAAGTTCAAAATCTGCACAGCAAATGTCCTGGTTAGAGATTGTAGAACCAGGTAAAACCAATGTCCCAGTTTAAGGGCTGTTAGGCAGGAGAATTCTTTCTTCTACAGCGAAGTCATCAATCATATTTTATTCAGGCCTCCAACTGATTGAATGAGGACCGCCCATATTAGAGAGGGTAATCAGCTTTATTCCATCTACCAACTTAAATGTTACTCTCATTTAAAAACAACCTCATGGAAATATCCAGAATAATGTTAGACTAAATATATGGACACTGATCTTCTAGTCACGTTGACACATACAATTAGCAATCACAGGTAATAGCCATAACATATAGTTTGAAGAACTATTCCTTAACAGAAATTCAAGAGGTCTTAACCATAAAGAAAAGATGGTTAAAATAATGCATTAAAATTAAAATTAACAAACTCTTTTATTTAATAGATACCATTTAGAGAATATATTTACACAATGAGATATGCTACTATAGCTATCAAATAAGCTCTTTACTGTTATAAAAAACAACAAGAATGAATCTCAAAAACATGAAGTTGAATAAAAAAGTCATATGCAAAAAGAACAAATGTTCTATAGTTTCATTTATGTCAACTACAACAACTAACAAATGTATTCTTTCGATGTAGAAATCAGGACAGCAGTTACCTTTGGAGTGACTGGGGTTAGAGATCTGAGAGTTGTTTAAATGTTTACATTCACTTTGTGATAATTCATTAACATGTAAATTGATATTTGTGCAGTATTTTTATGCAGACATACACGAATTAAGAATAAGCCAGATGTTAATTTTCTTATATTTTCAAATAGCAATTAAATTGCCAATCTAAATTAAAAGAACAACAAAAAAATACTGTAGCTTCTAGAGTTACTAAAGAAATCGTCAAAGAAACTAAAGAAAAAAAGAAATACACAAATACAAGAGAAAACAGTCAATATGCTAAAAGATTCATATAACCAAAATTATAACATAAAGATAGATAACATAATTAAGATTTAAATATCTCCTACATTAAACAAAACTAAATAGTATTCTAGGAGAAAACACCTGTCAGATTGCTTTTAAAAATGCTCAATATATAAAAAAGTGTAAATATATACTGACAGAAAGATTAAAGTAATATAATAAGCAGTTATATTAAATATATGCAACGAGCTAGCAGAGTATTTAAGATTAAAACTGAATAGAGCTCCTGGAAATAAACCCACATAAATATAGGCAACTGATCTTTGATAAAGGAGCAAAGGCAATACAATGAGCCAAAGACAGTTTTTTAAACAAACGGTAATGAGATAACTGGTACAGCCATTTTGGAAGACTGTCAGTTTCTTACAAAATTAAACATATTCTACCCTATGATTCATTAATCATGCTCCGTGGTATTTATCCCAAAGAGTAGCAGTTTTATTTATAATTGCCAAAACTTCAAAGTAATAATATGTCTTTCAGTAAGTGAATGTATTAATAAATTATAGTTCATCCAGACAATAGAATATTATCCAGTGCTAAAAAGAAATAAGCTAATAATCCATGAAAAACATGAAAGGAACTTAAGTGCATATTACTAAATATAAAAAGCCAATCTGAAAAGGCTATATGCTATATGATTCCAACTATATGACATTATGAAATAGGGAAATCTATGAAGATAGTAAAAAGGGGAGAATGAGAAGTTATTTTTTAATGAGTATAGAGTTCAAGTTCTGCAAGATAAAAAAAATTAATGAGGATGGGTGATGATGATGGACACACAACAACAGGAATGTATTTAATACTACTTAACTGTACTCTTAAAAATGGTGAAGATGGTAAACTGTACGTTACATAAATTTTATCGCAATAAAAAAAGTGAAAAAAAGATTCAAATGTGAGTTCCAGGCTCTTATCTTCCAGTTTGGGCCTTTATAGAGGCACACACATAAATCTTGCTAAGAGAATTAACGACCAAGATCCACTCAAAACCATCTATCTTTATATAGTTCTGGAGATGGATGGTGGTAAAAGAAAAAGCCATTCACATCACTTCGAAATGTAAAAACACTTCATATTTATAATTTAAAAATTAATATTAAAAATGTAAATAATAGTATGAATAAATAAGAAAATAGACATAAAGTAAGAGAACATAATGCACAGGAAAAGAAATCTAAATTATACAAAAAGCATGAAAAATTTTTCAAGGAAATAAAATTAAAGTTATATTCACAGTAAGTTTGTTTATTTTTCATTTATTATTATTATTATTATTCATGTCTACAGCACCTGATCTTCCTAAGTGGTGTTCCATACAAGTACTAATCAGGCCCAACCCCGCTTAGCTTCCGAGATCAGACATTGGGCTTGTTCAGGGTGGTATGGCTATAGACCATGGACTGTGGCTCCACTGAGGTGTGAACCCAGGACCTTCTGCGTGTAAAGCAGATGTGCTAACTGCTGCTATACTATGGAACCATGTCCTCACAGTAAGTTTAATACACAATAAATTTAATAAACAAAATCTGTTACCAGAATGATGGCTGCTTAGGGAAATAAAAACTTATATACAGCTGATGAGATGTCACATAGATTTTATATAAGGGATTTTTACTTGTCTGATTACTAGGTAGTCTGATAATTACAGTCTGAAGGCCAGCAGGCTTAGACTTAGTTCAAGTCTGAAGGCAGGAAAAAGCTGATGTTTCAGTTCAAAGGAAGTCAGGCAAGAGGAATTCCTTTTTTTTCTATTCAAGGATCCCACCGCTGATTCTTTGATGTCCACCCACATTAGGAGGGGCAATCTACTTTACTTAGTTTACTAATTTAAATGTTAATTTTATTCAAAAATACACTCACAGAAACACCCAGACTAATGTTTGGCCAAGTATCTTGGCGCTCCATGGCTTAGTAGTTGATGCAAAATTAATCACAACAGCTGATAAAAATAATGTGGAAATTTACTCTTTTTTTAATGATCTGTAAAGATTTAATTGGCATAATAAATGTCCCATTTCTTATGGATTTTAATAAATTTCATGAAGGGATAAACAAATATAATATAATATAATATAATATAATATAATATAATATAATATAATATAATAAGAAATTATGTATATCTAAAGATTCTCAAGATCACTAATTATCAGAGAAATGCAAATTAAATGCGATGAGGTATCACCTCATACGTGTCAGATTGGCTATCGTCAATAAATCTAAAAGCAGCAAATGTTAGTGAGGATGTGGAGGAAAGGAAATCCTCATACATTTGTTGGTGGAATTGCATATGAAAAGTTGCTCAACATTATTAGCTATTAGGGAGACCAAATTAAAACCACAATAAAATATCACTACACTCCATCAGAACAGCTACTTAACAAAAAAAAAAAAAAAAAAAAGACAACACCAAACACCATCTAGGATCTAGAAGTACTGGAACACTCATAAATTGTTGTTGGGCATGTATGTTAGTATAGTTATTCTGGGAATGGTTGGGCCGTTTTTAGCAAACTAAACATCTCTTTACCGTGTAATTCAGTAACTGTACTCCTGGACATTTGTCTCAGAGAAATAAGAATTGTCTTCTCATACAAAATACTGTATATGAATATTTCTAACAGCTTTATTTGTAATAGTCAACCACTGGAAACAATATATATGTCTTTCAACAGTTGAATAATTAAACTGTGGTATGTCCATATCTTAGAATTCCATGCAGCAGTAAAAGGGAAAAAACTATTGATATGCACATTGACTTGGATAGATCTCAAGAAAATTTTATTGAGTGAAAAAATTAATCCTCAAAGATTAAACACTACATGATTCCATTTATACAAATTATTGATATTACATCATTATAAACACAAAAACAGCATTAGTGGTTTCCAGGATTTAGGAATAGGTAAAGAGGGAGCCTGTGGTTTATGAAAGGTAGCGCAAGGGATCCTTGTGATGAAACTGTCCTCAATCTTGATAGCACATGTGATAAAATTCCTTAAAACAAAATGCATCTAACCACAAATATACAATGCTAGTGTAAAAATGATGGCTTTGAATAATGGATTATATCAATAAAAATAATTTTGTGTTGTAATAACATACTCTACTTAAGCAAGGTGACACTACTAGGTGAAAGTGGGTGAAAAATATATAGACTCTCTCTGTATTATCTCTTACAACTGCATGCAAACTTATAATTGTATAAAAAATATAAATGAATCACTTAGACCAGACATATATTTTAGATATGAACAAAACCTAAAATCTGAGCAGTAGTGATGTGTCAATGTAGAGTCATTGGTTGTAACAAATACACCATGTTGGTGAGGTATGTTAGTAGTGGAGGAGGTTGTATGTTTGGGTGGGGAGAGCAAAGGGGGTAGATAGGAACTTTCTACTTTCTATTCAATTTTACAACAACACTAAAACTGATCTAAAAGTTTATTAAATAAATAAATAAATTTAAACTTTTATTATTATTATTTTTCATTTGTACTTTGAAATCTAAGGACTTCATCTTTATCCCGTGGCCAAGCCACAGCAAAATAATGAATCGAGTTTGGTTTCATTCTAATAGGTGCATGCATCTACTTAAAAACAATTTTGGAACTGATATCAGTTGCTTGCACTCTTAATCTTAGCTGTTTCATTGAGTAGCAGTAGCTATTTAAACAGAAGTCCACTTTCAATGCACTGAGTACTGCGTCTTCCCCAAGAGACGTATTAATAATCTATCATAAAGTGATTCGTTCCTGTCATAACATTTGCTTTAGTTATAAAAACACATTTCTTGAATATCCTCATCCAGATCTCCCAAATGTGGTGACTTATATTCACATGTAAATGACTCTCTCAAGCCACTGAGATTTTTCTGAAGGAAGCTGAAAAACAACTTTGCAGCTCTGTTGCTTTCTATCTACCTGATCGATATTTCCCATTCATCATTCATAGGGGTAGAAGGGTTTTAAAATTAAATCAGTAAAATAAGAACCAGCGAATCTTCCAACTTAGTCTTTCTCACTGACTTCTTGAAAATTATTTTTTTTTAAGAATAAATATTTTGTTCTTTCCTTATCCTAGGAAATGGCAAGTATTTCTTTTGAATTAGCTGAAGTTATTAACACTTCTTGCTAGAAATAGAGATTTGAAATCAATTTTTTTTAGAAATATTAACATGATATATATGCAAAATATGTACATGCCTTTATTTTTTCAATTGTCATTAATGTGTCTGACTTGCCTTGAGATTCTTTTCAATGTACTAAAAATGATACTGTTAGGTAGCTAGTCAGACATGAGCAACAGGAGAATAAAAGAATAGGGGCTCAGCCTAGAGAACGCCCAAAGAACACCCCAATAGTAGTAAAATTCTGGGTACATACATGTACACTAGGCAAAGAGTTATATAGCAGCCAAGTGTCAATCAAAATAACCACAATTGACAATTACCTAGGAATGCTTTTGGAACCACCCCATCACAGCCCCAAATATAATACAGACCTTTCCCTTCCCTAGGGGTTACAGCTCTCTATCTTTTCTGACTATAACCTCTACCTACCTTAGGGGTACTTAATCTCATTTCCACGTGGTTAGCCGATTTTAGTCTCATATTTCTGACTTGAAATTCATTTCTCCAGCAGTGACAAGGACCTAGAGGTGTGTGTGTTACTGAAACTCTGATCTCTCTGACGGTAAAAATAGTAATTACTTTTTGAATTACTTCCCAAACTGAGATTTTTTTTCAAGACATTAAACCAATTGGAAGGGAAAAGACCATGCCAAACTATTTCAAATAGCAGCTGTCTTTAGTACTTTTACTTTCAACTGTTTGAATTTAATCTAAACAAAATATTACATTTTTTTTTGTTCATAAAAAATTGTTTTTCCTACTTGTTGGTAAGCAGACTGCTTTGACATAATATTCTCAGACTGATCCCTCATTACATTAAAGAGAGGTTTCCTCCTCAAACCCATTTCACATTTTAAAATCTATGCTGCCAAGTGGGTATTTCCTGTTTAAAGGACTTCCAAAACTCTTATGATGTGAAGTTGGAGGTGAGGAGATATTGTGATTTTAATAACCATGACAGTTGCCTCAAGTGCTAAGGCAAGCTCTGGGGCTTTTGTTATTAATGGGAGAAATGACTGAAATGCAGTCTCATGCTTTTTATGATGTGGAACTTTACACCATATTGTATTTTTCTTTAATCTTTTTCTAATACATTAACTATGTTGCATATATAATCTCTTAACTGATTTTATTTGCTCAAAAATCATAAACATTTTATATTATATAGAAAGAAATTTTGCCTTTGATGTAGGGGGCCTAGAGTTTAAATTTAAAGTGCATAATTCCTTACTGTACATTTGGAATATACTAAAACATATTTTAAAAAATATATGCAAAATTGAAATATATAACTCTGAATATATTCCACTTTGTATGAATGGTTTCATGTAGAAGCAAGTCCAAGTAAAAGAGAATTTAAATTAGACATTGATGTTTTATTCTCTATTTTATGTTTATGTATAGCAATGCATATGGAATAGTCTGTGTATATCATGGTAGAGTTTGAAAAATATAATTATAGAAACATCTTTATGAATGGAAGAAAAATAGAGCACAGAATATACTTCACTACATATAATGGCTACAGCTTACATGTGAACACAGCTTTGCAATTAATGAAGAAATGTCACAAACTAAGCCATAGTTGACGAGCATTAAAGAAAAGTTTACATGGACAAAAGTACTAGTCCTTTCAATCAGAAAACATAAACATGAAACGGATAAATTTTTCTCAATGACTTTTCTTAAATAAACTACTTATAATCTCTAATTGCCTAACATGTGTTTTATAACTGCTTTGTTGGTTTCAGTAGAAAAAGCAGAGGCAATCTGATTTATAAACATTTCTCAACGTGCCTGTATAACTTATGAATAGTTTTACATAGAGACTTTATTAAGTTACTCAGTGCTTTTCAGAACCATATTGGAGTCTGAATAAAAAAGAAGTCAATACTAATCCTAATTTAGAAGGTTGATATTTTATTCATCAGGGATTTCTACATTGATTTTGACTTTTTTAAATTACTGCATTATTAGTGTATATTGTTGACATTTTTGGTGTAGCCTTAAATTTTGCACCTGAGGGGAATAATGACCATGACTAGTAAGTGAATTGGTCCTTGCCAAGCTTAAGATAGCCAGGTGCCATCTTCTTGAGCGACTTGTTTTTATGTTAGTCATATACTGTTGCTTACTTTTGTTATCAAGATATTGTTCATAGATCAGTAACTTGGAAAGATTTATTAAAGCAAAAAGTAGTAATTACTAGTGAAGAAAATACGAACATATAAAGTATAAAAATAAAAACTGAGAATAACAGTATAAATGTAAATGGAGAACATGACCCATGGAATGTGATTTGAAATATGAGTGAGAGGTAAATATTTAAATGTTATATTTGTACCCAGGCTCTGAAAAAGTAATTTTGAATAGAGAGTACAATTATAATTACATAAAAATTAAAATTGTTTTTTATAACAAAACCCCTAGTTCTCATATATTGCCTTTTATAAATTTTGTCAGAAAACAGCATAAGCTAGCAATATTTGTATCATTTTATTTTTCCTGAAAAAAAATTCTAGAAAATTTTCTAAAACATCATCAAAAGTGTGTTTTATAATAAGAAATAGATTGTTTTTGGCCCTTCAGGCTCGTAAGACACACAAACTAGAGAAACCAGTGGCGGAGGGATGGGGGGACCATTTAAGGAATACTAGTCATAAGAAAAACTCACCTAAGTAACTCAATTACTGAGAAACTTAAAAAACTTTTAAAAATCTCATGAATACATGTTGGCCAACCTATTTATCATGATACTATGAAAATTACACATCAGAAGAATAATGATTATATTTACACAGCTGGGTGAAATCATGTGAGAGTATGAACCATCTCTTACTCAGTGTTTTTCACTGAGTTAGAAAGTATTTATTTGTTTGCTTGTTTTAATTTACTAAACAACTTTTTTGGGAGCCATGGTAGAGACTGAAATTGTATTTTGTAAGCACAATAAACATCTTCGATCCATAGCTAATTTCTCATAAAAGTCATATTTTATGGTTAAAAGAAACAGTGAAATTCATGACTTTGGCAAATCATAGACAATACTGTCCAGCTCTCCATCATGCCATGTACAGAAAGAGTCACAGGGTCAAGTCTGCCTTATCAATTAAGTTTGTTCTCTGTCCATCAAGATATACATGTATTTTATCAAAATGAGGGATACGTTTTTTTAAATTCTTCAGAAAGCCATATTTTAGCATATTATTTGTTACATTGGAAAAAATGACCCTCTCAGTTCAGTCTTAAGATAACAGTTATTTTCAATATTGAGAGAAAGTTATCATTTTTTTAGGAAAACAAACTGAGGAAAGTATTGACAATTGAATAATTGAACTTTAACCCCATGTTAAGTATTTTAAAATCATGTCTAAATTCAACAACAGAACATGCAGAAATATATTCCAGACATAAGTGAAACCAAAGAGATGATAGTAAATTCTTTCTTTTCTTTCTTTCAAAATTAAATGTTAAACTTTCAACTTTTATGTATTATTTATTCATCTACTATGAAAAACATCTTCAAAGTTTTAGATCTTGTTAAAGGCAAGTCTGAGTTTCCAGTACTGTTGAATGAAGTTCCCAACATCCTTTTTCTAATGAGTATAATTATAAATTAAAAATATTCACTTTAAGATTTGAAAAACTAATGGCATGTTTAACCTTACTTATTGTTCAAGCTCTCTCTTTAGTTTAATATAGATACATGTATCAAGAATAACAAAAATTGTAATTAGTATTATTTTCTGATACACAGACACACAATGCATATTATTACAGCTTTATTTAATTTTTCTTAAATTTGTGTGAAAGAAACATGATTAACTGATTTATGGTGGCCAAATATTTAAGAAACATTACTCAAAATTTAATGTCATTATATTTTTACTTCAATACGATATCAATTTAATTGATTCCATGTTAGTTCATTTTAATTAATTGATTAAATAGTAAAATATATTTGGTTTTCAAATTACAATTCAAACAAATGAATATAATGTTTACTTTATTTTATGATTTCTCATCACATAAAGAAAGGGCTATAGACAGGTTCTTCACTTTCTCACAGTTACCTTTAATTGCTAAGAAAATAAATGATGAATTTAGTTCATTTTTGTCATTGTAAGACCTTGTAGACCAGAGTTATAAGTTTGGAACTTATTCTGAAGTGAGAATACCTGCAGGTTTTAAGCAGAAAAGAGGAAATTTATGAATTACATACTTACAAAATCATTTTGTAGAGACAAGAAAAAGGAAATGTTAAAATGAATCATGAACTATTAGAGTCGGAACATCAGTATGAACTCTATAGCTTAATACAGGTACTTGTAGAAGATTATATATATATATATATATGTATATATATATATATACATATATATATATATATACATATATATATATATATATATACATATATATACACACATTTAGTATGCATACATATATTTTTTAGCTCTGTTTATTAAAAGATCCTTGGAGCAAAAACATCTCATAAAGAACACCAACTAATTAAAGAAGATACTCCCCTTTCAAAGAGGTGAGATACCCTTGAAGTATGGTCTACATGTAATGACTTGTTTCCAAAGAGTACAGTAGAGAAGTAGAAAAGGGGAGTTCACTATGTAGCGGACAAATCTGACTAATACTACCTCAGCCAGGAGATCAAAGTTAACAATGTTAATGATAAATCATGTTGATAGCATGTACCCTTGATATACTGTTGAGAATTTTACTTATGTCTGCAATCTGTCTCCCCAAAACACAAAACCCCAGTTCAACCTAAGAAAAACATCAAAGATACCCATACTGAGGGATATTTTACCAAAAGCCAAAGTAGCCTGAGATACAGTGATTAAATTAAATATAATATTATGGAAGGGGTCCTAAAGCAGATAAAGGGCATTAGGGAAAAACTAATGCATCCCAATAAAGTATGGAGTTTAGTTTAAAAAACAAACAAGTAAAAATTAATCTGGCTGCTATAGAAAGAACGGTGCTAAGGTTGTGTGTTTGCCTACATAATACCACCTCCCTTCACTTCTTCACAATAAACTGTGTTCTTAGCTGAAATCCTGTGTTACCTAAACTCCCTTGTGGGTAGTTGGGACCATACTAAGAAGATGTAAGCCGGATTATATGGAACCTCTAGAAAGTCTGTTTAGGAGCTGTTTTATCTGGGTGGCATGATCTTACCTACCATTTCTCCTTTCTTCAGACTAAAATGTTAACATGATAGATGGAGTTCTAGTAGCTGTCATGGAATAAATGGTGAACTGAGGGGTGGCAGCCGCATACTGAGGATAGATAAGCAGAGGATAAATGAGCCTGGGTCCCTAATGACTTATAAAGCCATCACAGCAGCCTTTTATAACCTACCTCTGGTCTCCTTATTTTGTAAGAGAAAAATGAGCCTTTAAATATTGAAGTCATGAGTTTTCTGTAATACACAGATTAACTTAATCTTAAATGACACAAGCATATGTAGAAGTATAACACTAGTTGAGAGAATATTAGTATTTGGTATTTGAACAATTTAAAATGGCTTTTTCTGTAGTATATATATATATATATATATATATATATATATATATATATATATATAGTATAGGGTATATGTCAGAAGCTAATTTCATGAGACTTGATGATTTAAGAGAGGGAAAAATGGGGTATGGCATATAGCGTGTGGACATTACCAATTGGAAGGGTATTGGGCAGACATGTCTAGGCTCTTATACCACCACCTTGCAGGGTGAGAACAACTGAACATGCCCTAAGCTAGAAAGCTGATGTACATCCTGACAGAGCTAATTATTGGATGCTCTCAGCTGTCCACACTTCTCACAGCTGGGCAGCAACTTCTTTCTTGAAGGGAATTCTTTATATGCCAAAGTCTCCCAGTGTGTCTTTCTGTTTTTGTTACTCCTTACTCTAGTTCATTCAGTACTGTCCCTAGGTAAATTCTGAAGGAAGCAAAAACTAGTTTACTGATTTTTAAATACTACAGCACAAAGCACTGAATCAAACTTCTCTGTGTACATTTTCCAAACTCTTTGCTCTTCACTTTCCTACTAAATTGCTCATTACTAACAACTTTTCATACTGTCTGTTTAATCAAAAGTGTATATTTCTACCTCTGTCATCTTGTGTTCTTCCAAACCTATTTTCATTCTCACATTTCTATCTAAATTCCACCTATTCTACCTGTACTTTCCTATCACTTAATTCTAGCAATTTTTCTTTTGGTCCTATTTAGCAGTGAATGATTGCATTATCCCTCAAACATATTAAATAAGGGAGTGCTACTACTGAACTCACGTATATGCTGCATATGGTTATTCCAATTATATTATAAATTTCTTAGTAGATAGGAGCAGGCCTTATATTTCTGTGTTTAATATTTAGTATGAGATATTAGATGTTGCCACATCAAGATGGGAGATTTTACATGCAATAATGTGCTATCTTTTTTTAATAAAACACGATGCTAGGACACCAAATATTCCAAACCTGCAAACTGTAGTATAAATATTTGATACATTTATATTTATTTGTTTATAAGGTTTATAAAGCATAAACTATCTTAAAGCACACTTTAAAAAATGGAAATTGTAAATGTAGTTCCATAGTGTAGCAGTTAGCATATTCACTTTACATGCAGAAGGGTTCATGCCTCAGTGGAGTCACAGTCCATGGTCTACAGCCGTGCCACCCTGAACATGCCCGATGTCTGATCTCGGAAGCTAAGCAGAGTCGGGCCTGGTTAGTACTTGGAAGGGAGACAGCGTAGGAAGACCAGGTGCTGTAGGCATAAAAAATAATTAATAATAAAAAAATGGAAATTGTACCATAAATCTTAATTTACTGATAACCCTTACCGAATTTTTTACTAGAACTTCTAGGCACCAATGGAACATTTGTTTTAAAGATTTTACAGCCACATTTTCTCTAGATGTGAAAACACAATGCATATTAATTTTTAATATGAAAGATGACTGTTGACAATGTTAACATCTAGAATGCTGATTTTCTTTCTACACGGAACACTCATGTTATCACTTTATTCAAGGCATTGCAATACTAAAAAATGATCTCTCTTTTTATATTCTCACCTTCAGAGACAGTAATCTAGGAAAATGTTTGTCAAATCAGTCACATTTCTAAAATGGAGAACACTACTATTTTGATTGACTAAAATGTATGACCTGAATTGGAGAATTCTCATATTGAACATAAGACACAGCATTTTTTTTACAAAAGTGAAATAGTTTATTTCAAGTCAATATCTACTCAGTGGTTTAGAGCTATGGCTAATTACCTGAATTTTTTTTTTCGGCATGTCTATTTTGTATTCTTTCTGTATACTTGTTTGCTGTTTGTCTATTTCATCTGGCTATACTACAGTTGTATTAGGTCCCTGTTAAAATCCTTGCTGTACAAGTTAAACTAACAACATGAGTCAAATTGGACTTTTGGTAGAACATTCAACCTCTGGGATGTTGCTAGTATCACTAATATTTTACATATGAATAAATTTTGAATAAATAAGAACTATTATCTAAGGTTAAGCAATTAATAAATAAGTAACCTACAGTCACGCAAGGTCAGCTAGATTTCTAAGCCTATATGTCTTCTATTATATATCTGATTATAAAATTAATAAGTTGTACTATTATATTTGCACATACAGATACAATTCCCTTTAAACTTTGAAATTAAGTCATCAACTTCAGAAATGTACCACTCTGCTTCTCATTTACTTTAAATTGAATACACTTTAGAAGGGTAAGGAAGAAGGGAAATAATATTTAAGGAATAACTGCGATATGTCAGTTACTAAGCTAGAAAATTCACAAATGTTAACCATTTCCAACTGGCAGATTTCATCTAGCATTTTGCAGAAAATCTTAATCTCACTGGTAATTAGAATTACATAGCAAGGTGTGCAAATTTAGAGTAGGCAGCCTATCCTAGTGATCTTACTCACAGTGTAAAAGTTTTCATATTAAATTAAAAATGTAATTTGGTTTAACAAAAACATTTCAATTTGACATAATTTATTTCAATTATCTATCCGATGATTTATAATCTCTTAAGGTCATAACTAGATTCCTTAGATTTTAATCATTTGACATATTTTGGGCTTTTATATAGATATAATAAAGGCACTTTCTATGTGTTGGAAATTCAACAGTGAAAGAAGCAGACAATGGGCCTCCTCTCTTATGGGCTTACTTCCCTATGGAGTAAACAGGTAACATAGTCGGGTAATATTTAGTACAATAAAGACAGACCTTTGTTTAATTAGGCTTTTTTTCTCTCTTATCCAGCCTTCTATCAAAATGGAAGGGAACTTTTGGGCCTCTAATTTTCTACTTTTTTTCAGTTGGCCTACATGGATTGAATATTTACTATGATGAGCAATAGTGGGGAACAGGAACTCTCAGAAACTATCATGAAGATTATTATAAAGGATATGTGGTGTTCTTAATTACTACTCATCATTAAACCTGTCTTTTTAATTATAACTTCTTCCACACAAGCTGGTAGATCCTGTTTTACTTACATATAAATAAGAGTAATTTACATCAAACATGTTTTTCATCTGCTAATGATAGGCAAAAATACTCAAGCAAACAATGCTGATGTAACATATGTTTAAATTAAAATTTTTGATTAAACCAAGAGAAATTAAAAGATTTAAGTGTTCATTTTTAAAGAGTGTGGAGACAGTCTATTTTTAATATTTATTTGTTTATATCTGTTTTATAGACTCTCTTACCTTAATTTTATTTTATTGATGCTCTAATAAGTCAAAATTTCAAAAATAAACATAGTTTTATATTGATAGAGATGGGCCATAAGGATAAAAAGAACATGTAAAGCTCTTCTTTACATCATTTCATTAGCTTATATTCTTAATTTTACATAAGAAAATGACTCCATAATTAAATAGTCAATCAGAAATAGTTGAATGAAGTGTTTGAATATATTTCTATTTTTCTGGAAACTGTATTTCTGAATTCCTTTGAGAATATCTAACAGTTTTATTTATTGCAATCATCTCTTTGAAGACTTAGTAGTATCTCCTAACTTGCTTTAAAATCTTTATTAGCATCCAAATGTTGTCAATAAATTGTAAATAAGGAGGAAAAATAAATTAATAATCAATATGAAATATATGATTTGGAAGATATCTTCCTCTAAGAGTCAATAACAAACTTAAATTTAAATAAATTATAGCTGATGATCTAAGCCTAACCCTTCTCTGATTATAATTTTTAAAAATGTCTCCTCAGACAACCATTTGGCCAGAACAGTTGGAGGAAATCACCTTAATAGATGCAGGAGAGCCATTAATCATAATTTTTTTATTAGTAATTTCTATGGCAAAAGACAATTTGCATTAATACAATTCCACAATTTCTCTTCATTTATTTAAATAAATTATCTCCTTCAAGCTTTATAGTGTATGATAATGTCCTCAGAGCTATGGAGACAAGATAATTTATCTTATTTCAATTTATTTGTGGTAGGAAGATGAATTCTCTTACATCAACATAAATCTGTGGGAAGCTCTTACTGTGCACTGGTAACCCAGAAATAAATTATACAACTAAAATAGAAAGCAAAACTGTCAAATCTTCAGAATAAACAAGAAAAAGAATTCCTTTTCTATCTTAGAATAGGTGAAGATTTCTTTAAAAAGGATCCCAAAAGCATTAACTATAAAAAAAATTAATGTAAGTCAATACGACTTCATTAAGGCAGTAAATAGGCTGACTAGGAGAAAATAGTTTCAATACATATTCAAATGAAGATTGAATGCTAGGATATATAAAGAACTCCTAAAATCAATCAAAAGAATACAGAAAACCAAATATCAAAAAACTGAAAATTAAAATGAGAATGAAATATTTTTTATAAAATACCAGAATGGCTAAAACAAAAATGAGAGACAATACTAAGTATAACAAAGATGTGGAGCTTAAAACTCTCATAAGTTGCTTGGTGGGAACATAAATTTGTCATCTTTTTTTGGCATTTATATTTGGCAGTATCTACTAGAGTTAGTCATATGTACACACTATGACCCAGTACTTTCATTCCTGGCAATGAGTGCTTATTTCGTTAAGTGATACATAAACAAGTTTCCTACTAGTATCTTTGCTGAATTGATTTCTGAAATGAAAGTATTGAGTATTTACTAATTTATTACATATTTATTTTGTATCTATTTGGTGAAAAGCACTCTACTTGATAACTGTTAGTAGGAAAATCAGCATTACTATGTAGGTACAATTCCCTATAAAACAACACTGATACATAAGCCATATATTGACTCAAACTTTGATATGAATATGTTAATCCTTTTTACAAGTTTTGTTCTGATTTTTATTTTTACTAGGCCAATACTCCCACACAAAAGAAAGAGTCAGGCACATTATGTTATACGATAGTGATGAAGAGTAACACTGCATTTGTTATAAATTAAACAACAAATAAATACCTTGATAAAAATTAAAGTTTTGAAACTTTATTATAGCCATAGACTGATGCAAGAATATTATTTTTGAAAGCAGAAAATATTTCTACTTATATTTGATAAAATTGGACTGGATGTTGCATTTTTATATCTCTCAATATAATAATGAACTTAGAGATTTTAACAGAACTTTAAAATAAGATAAAAAATAAACTTTTATCCAAAAGAAAGCAAAACAAAGGAAAAAAATTTTAATTAAATTAGAATCTATTTACAGTTAAAAAGCAAATTTCTATTCCAAACTATATAGAAAAAAATCTGTGGTGTTTATATTATTCATGCTTTGAGAGAAGCTGTAATCTTTGGCTGAGAAATATAATCACCCAATGATGACTTCATAAAAAAGAATACCAAAAAATAAAAAGCCCAACCTCAGCTTTCTCCTTCCCTTGCTTTTTTTTTTTTTTTTTTTTTTTTGGAAAAAATCATCTTAAGCCATAGAGAAAATTAACTTGCTGATGTCATCCACATGGTTCAGCCTTCTAGGATAGAAAGCAAGGTGGAAATAAAGAAAAGTAGATTTTAGAGGAAAAATAAAAGAACTTATCTAGCATGTTGTCATTTTCCCATAATTCCATTTTAAGATTTTGAGCTAGTATTTTCCAGAACAGGTCTAGAGCATCCTTGGTCAAGAGTTTGACTTCTTATTTCAACCTTCTGTTTTTTCTTTTGGTAAAACAATAATAAATCTGAAAGTGTGTATAAAACCTTAACAAATATTTAAGGGCTTGGATTTTGGAATCATACCTAGTTTCTAATCTGTGCCCCAGTGTCCTTATATCTAAAGTTCCAGTACTAACACATATGTCATTAAAATGTATGAGGATTAAGTGAAATAATATATGCACAGCTTTTGGCACAAAGCCTGATACACAGTAATGGCAGTTAATTGAAATAAGAAACTTATGTTACATTAAATTAAAAATATATACAATTTATATTGCAGAATAGGAAATAAATGGCCCTTAGAGTAACCTTGTGGTACATAAGAAAATGAGAGGGTAGTGAAAAAAGAATTAATCAAAGAGATTGATCAAGCTAAGCACAGCTAAAGAGTGATTTAGAACATATATACTTGGAGTAGATGGAATTTGAGTCATTGGAATATTTCTCTAATCATGATTAATGAAAATAGTAAATATATTATAAAATGAAAAATTAATTAGACTTCATTGGGAATGCTTCTTTAATAGTCAGTAGGACTCAGTCCAAACCACAAGGACATCCAAAACTGAATGACAATTGCATGAGACAGGAGTCACATTCTAGATAAGAATGTACTTGCCTCAGAATCACATAGGCAGAGAGAACATTGACTACTCTTGATTCTGAAGCTCCTTCTTCCCAATAACAGCAAGAACAAAACCCAAAACAGTCTTAAAATCACTATGGACAACAAGACCACAGGTAACCACATATTGGGAAATAGAGAACAACAAAAGTTTTAAATTATCTGTAAGTAGAAACAAAAAAAAAATTTAAGAGAGATCCAGTGTCTTACCCATTGCTATAAGAGTGAGGACACAAAGAGCTGGGAAAAGTGTCACAGAGTTCTAAATCAAAATCTGTGCTAAAGAAAAAAAATGCTACAAAAAAAAATCATTGGATCAATTGACAAAAATAAAATATGTATGATAGATAATATTTTTTCAAAGAAATATTATTTTTAAAAAAAGAAAGCTAGATAGAATATCTGTTGAAAACCTATGACAATTAAGAAAATGATAGCAGCAGTGACTCTTCATGGTAGGAAACTAGTGACTGGCTGTGGAAAATGTCAAATGGAGATTGACTTGTATTTGTGTGTATGCATGTACTTCTAATAACAAATTTTTTTTTCTAGTAAAATAGGAGTTTCTGAAATACAGCATGCTCAGTTGCAAACAGCATGGGCTCTAGAGTAAGATAAACTCCATCTTTACCACTGTTCACTGGTTGACCCTCCTACTAGGGATGTACCATGGCAAAGGGAACCATCGACAAAATGTAAGACAACCTACTGAATGAGAGAAGATATTTGCAATGATACATTTGATAAAGAGTTAATATCCAAAATTTTATAAAGAATTTATACAATCCAATACTAAAAATCAAGCAATTCAATTAAAAATGGGCAGAGGACCTAAATAAACATTTCTCCAAAGAGGACATACAAATGACCAATAAACATATGAAAAATGCTCGATGTGATTAATCATCAGAGAAATGAAAATTAAAACCAAAATGAGAAATCACTTCACACCTGTCAGAATGGTTATCATTAGTAAATCAATAAACAACAAATTTTGACAATGATGTAGAGAAAAGGGAAACCTTGTGCATCATTGGTGAGATTGCAAATTAGTGCATCCACTATGAAAAATAGTTTGGAGATTCCTCAAAAAATTAAAAATAGAACTATCTTATGAGCCAAAAGATCTACAAATTTATTTTTAAAACAAACAAAACAAAACACACAAATCAGTCAATGTGATACACCACATAAAAAAAATAAACAATAAAATTATATGATCATATAAAAAGATGAAGAAAAAGCATTTGACAATATACAGCATTTTTTTCAATTAAAATACTTAATGAAATGGGTATAGAAGGTAAGTACCTGCACAAAATAAAGGCCACATATGACAAATCCTCAGCTAATATCATACTTAATGGTGAAAAACTAAAAGCCTTACCTCTAAGATCAGGAACAAGACAAGGTTGTCCACACTCACCACTCTTATTCAATATAGTGTTGCAAGTTCTAGGTAGAACAATCAGGCAAAAGTAAAAAATAAAAGATATCGAAATTGGAAATGAAGAACTCTAACTGTCGTTTTTGCAGATAGCATGATTCTCTATATAGAAAACCCTAAATACCCTCACCCACACACACACACACACACACACACACACACACACACACACACAAACCGTATTAGAAACATTAAACATAGTAAAGTTGCAGGATACAAAATCAGTGTATAAAGATTCATTGTGTTTCTATATATTAACAATGAAATTTCAAGAAAAAGTAAAGAAAACTATTGCAAAAATAATAAAATAAAATGCCTAGGAATAAACTTAACAAAACATGTGAAGGACCTATATACTGAAAACTACAACATATTATTAAAGGAAATTGAAGAAGACACAAAGAAATGGAAAGATATTCTCTGTTCATGGACTGGAAAAAATAACATAGTTAAAATGGCCATATTACTCAAAGCAATATACAGATTTAATGCAATCCCCATCGAAATCTCAATGCCATTTTTTGAGGAAATAGGACAAAAAAATCATCAGATTTGTATGAAATCACAAAAGACCCCAAATAGCCAAAGCAATTTTGAGAAAAAAGAACTAGTCCAGAGTTATCACACTGTCTGAATTCAAATTATATATGAAGCAACAATAATCAATAGAGCATGATATTTGAAAAAAAAAAAATAGACAGAGACCAATGGAAGAGAATTGAGAGCCCAAGGGGAAAAAAAAAAGAAAAAAATATATATATGTCAATAATTTTTGACAAAGGAGCCAAAAACATACAATGGAGGAAAAAAAGTCTCTTCAATAAATGGTGCTGGGAAAACTGGAAAGCCACCTGCAGAATAATTATACTAGGCTGTTGTCTTACCATACACCAAAATTAACCCAAAATGAATCAAATATCTAAGACAATAAATTGCATAGAAGAAAACATAGCTATTAAACACATGGACCTTGGATTTAGAAAGAAAATTATAAATTTAAACCAAAAGGCAAGAGAAGTAAAAACAAAGATTAATGAATGAGACTATATCAAACTTAAAAGGTCTGCACAGCAAAAGAAACCATCAACAAAACAAAAAGGCAACCATCTGAATGGGAGAAAATATTTGCAAATAGCACCCTTAATAACGGCCTAATACCTAAAATATAAAAGAACCCATACAACTCAACAACAAAAATACAAACAATCAAATTAAAAAATGAGCAGAGAAGCTGAACACACACTACTCTCAGGAAGATAAACAAATGGACAACAGACACCTGAAAACATGTTCCACTTAACTAGCTATCAGGGAAATGTAAATCAAAACCACAATGAGATACCACCTCACACTGGTTAGAATGGCTATCATCAACAGGACAAGTGTTGGAGTGGTTGTGGGGGAAAAGTAACCCTCGTATACTGCTGGTGGGAATGTAAATTGCTATAGCCACTATGGGAAATATGGGAAACAGTATGGAGTTTCCTCAAAAATTAAGTATAGAATTACCATATGACCCAGCACTCTTTCTTCTGGTTATCTACAGCAAAAGTTTGAAAATATTTATTCATAAAGATATTTACACCCTGATGTTTATTGTTTTATTATTCACAGTGTCCAGGACATGGAAACAATTGAAGTGTCCTTCAATAGATAATTGGATAACGAATATGTGGTACATATATACAATGGAATATTACTCAGTTGTAAGAAAAGATGAAATACTGCTATTTGTGACAACATAGATAGACCTTAAGATAATCATGCTAAGTGAAATAAGTCTGACAGAAGTTGGGAACCACACAATTTCACTCATATGTAAGATATAAAACTGATAGCAATAAATGAGCAAGACAGACAAACAGACTCATGGACACTGACAACAGTTTAGCGGTTAACAGAGGGAAGGGCAGGGAGATAAATAAGCCTAAAGGCAGTCAAGTATATGGTGATGGAAAGAAAAGAAATTTAACTCTGAGTGGTGAGCGCACATACTATACACACACACACACACACACACACACACACACATATGGCATATTATTGAATTGTATCCTTGAAACCGATATAATTTTATTAACCAATGCCACCCCAATAAATTTAATTAAAACAGAAAACCAAAACACAAATGTGAAAAGATTTATGCACCCCTATCTTCACTGTGATGCTATTTACAATAGCTAAAGTATGGATACAACAAGTGTTGGCAAGATTGTGGAGAAATTGAAAATTTTAGACATTGTTGATGGATGTGCAAAGTGGTGCAACTACTTTGGAAAATAGCATAGAAATTCCTCAAAAATTAAAAAATTTAACTACCATATGATCCAGCAATCTCATTTCTAAGAATATTTTTTCTTCTTACAATGTCATTGTCAATCTTACGTATTTTTGGTCTCTTTAAAATTTTGATGGAATTCTCCAGTGAAGAATTTTTGAGATTTTTTTCTTTGAAAATGTTTTTAACCATACATTTAATTTCTTTAGGAGATATATACAACAATTTTTTTTTCTTGCATTTCTTTAGATGAGTTTACTTTTTAAACAAATTTGTGCATTTTATCTGTCTTTGACTATTGATAGAAATTGTTCGAAATGTACAGAATCTGTAGTGAAGTACTATATATTATAATTCAATAATTTTCTTTATGTTATCTATTCCTCTTGCTCAAACTTGTTAAATATTTATTAAATTTTTAATTTTTTTTCAAAAAAATTCTCTGTTGGTTTTCTCTTTTGTCTGTTTTTTATTTAATTGATTTCTCCTTTTATTTGTATTATTTTCTTTTCCAAAAAGGATATACATATGGCCACAAAGCGCATAGAAAGATCCCAAACATTGTTAGTTATCAGGGAAATGTATATAAAAAAATAATAAGAAACTACTTCATATGTACCAGGATGATGATAACAAAAATAAATTAATAAATAAATAGGAAGTGTTGATAAAAGTATTAAAAAATTAGAACCTTGCACATTATTGAAGGAAATTTAAAATATAAAGCATAGTATTACCCTATAACCCAGCTATTCCACTTAGCTATATATCCAAAAGAATTGAGAAGAGATATTCAAACAAATACTTGCACATGAATATTCACAGCAATGCCATTCACAATTGCCAAAAGAACATCTATGGAATTTTGACTTTTAATAAAAAGTAATATATCCACACAACAGAATATCATTTGGTCTTTAAAAATAATTAAATTACAATGTATGCTATCACATGGATAGCTCTTGAAAATATTATGCTAAGTGCAATAAGCAAAACGAAAAAAGAACAAATGTTGGATGAAGTATGTAGAATAGTCAAATTAATAGAGACAGAAAGTAGAATAGTAATTACTAGTTTCTGGGGAAAGGGAGAAATAGAGAGTCATTGCTTAATGGGTACAAAATTCAGTTTAGAATAATAAAAAAGTTCTGGTAATGGATTGTGGTGATGGTTGCTCAGCAATGTGACTGTATGTAATGCCACTGAATTGTAAATTTAAAATGGTTAAAATAATAAATTTTGTGTTATGTATATCTTATCACAATAAAACATTTTTTAAACAAAGGCAAAGTGAAAAACAAACAAAAAGACAACGCTGATATATTCTCCAACATGGATGAACCTTGATACAGTTATGCTAAATGAAATAAGCCAAATACTTAATGTCACATATTGTATGATTCTATTTATATGAAGTATTTATAATAAGCATATCCATAGAATAGAAAGAAGATTGGTGGTTCTAGAGAAAGGAAGGTGCAAGGAATGACTACTTAATATGTATGGGGTTTTATATTGAGGTAATGAACGTGTTCTGAAACTAGATAAACATGGTAGTTGTAAAGTACTAAATGTCACTGAGTTGTTCATTTAAAATAATGAATTTTATGTTATTTGAATTTCATCTTTATAAAAAAATGCAACAACTCTATTCTTATAAGTTCAGGATTCTGATAAGAAAAGTAAGAATATACAAGAATAGATGTGTAATGTAAGCAAAGAGATGGGATTTCTAAGAAAGAATCAAAAGGAAATGCTAGAAAGCAGAAACGTAGGAACAAAACTGAAGAGTGCCTTTGATACGGTCACTAGTAGACAAGACAGTGTCTAAAGAGAATCAATTAGTTTGAATATAGGTTAATAGAAACTTCTCAAACTGAAAAAAAAAAGTAATCAAAAAATAGAATATAACATCCATGCACTGTGAAACAATTGAAAAGATGTTTGTTTAAGAAAATGTACCAGAAGGAGAAAAAAGGGCAATGAAGCAGAAAAAATATTTGAAGTATTAATGACTGAAAATTTTCCTAAATTAATGACAGACACCAAATCACAGATCCAGGATGCTCATAGAACCCCAAGCAGAAAAAGAGAAAAGAAATAAACAAACAAAAACATTACTGTGACATATCATAGATAAAACTGCAGAGAACAAAACAAAAAGAGAAACTTTTGAAAGGACCTGGTGGTTGGGAACCCTATCTATAAGAAACAAAAATAAAAATCACATCAGATATCTCATTAGAAACCATGTAAGCAAGAAGAAAGTAATAGAAAAAAATTTGACTTAAAATTTCATATCCAACATAATGTCAGTTCAAACATAAATGAGAAATAAAGAATTTCTTAGAGAAGAAAAATAAAAAATTCATGGCCAAAAAGAAATATTAAAATACTATGTTTTTTTTTCCCCCACAGGAAGAGGGAAAATGACTTAAATCAGAATCTTGGATCAACATAAAGGAAGAGCACCAGATAAGGAATGTCCACTAGTATAATAATATATAGTTTTAATAAGTTTTAATTGACTTAAAATAACTTTACTTATTAAAAGTAATAATACTAACAAAATGTTAGGTGATTATATCATGGATGGGTTAAAAAATGACAGCAAGTTCTCAAGGAATGTGAGGGTGGAATTGCTAATTCTCTGTTATAAGTAACCTGCAGTAACCTAAAGCAAAATAGTGCTATTTGAAGATATATTTCAATTAGTTCAAAATCTATATTACAAACTCTGTGGAGAACACTAAAATAAAGATTTTTTAATAAGTATGATTGATACATTGAGAGAAGGGATCAAATGAAATTATATAAAAATGTTCATATGGAATCATATAAGGCAGAAAAAAGTTTCTGATAATAAACAGAAATGTTAGAAGCAGTTAATATTAATCTGAATATATATCAATAATCACTTCAAATATAAGTGGTCTAAATATATCAATTAAAATACAGAGATTATCAGTGTGTATTAAAAAACACAAAAATTAACTATGTGCTGTGTATAAGAAATTCACTTTTATAATACTGAGATAAGATAAAAGTAAAAGGTAGAGAAATATGTATGATGCTAACACTAATCAAAGGAAAGCTGGAGTAGCTATATTAATTTCCAACAAGACAGACTTCAGATCAAAGGAAATTATCAGAAAAAAAGAGAAGTATTACCTAATTACTAATGTTTTAAGAAAAGAAACACACTCTAAATACCCATGCACCAAACAAAAGAATATCAACTAAATGAGGCAAAAACTGATAGAACTAAAAGGAGCAATAGATTAATCCAGCATTATATTTGGGGTTTTCAACAGATTGTGTCAGTAACTGAAAAATGAAGTATGCAGAAAATCATTAAAGATATATTAACCTAGACAACACTATCAATCAAGTTGCTATACTTGACATTTATAGAATACATTGACCAACTGAAGAATACACATTGTTCAAAGTTTACATGGAACATTTATCAAGATAGACCACAATCTGGGCCATAAAACAAACCATTAAAATTTTAATAGAATTGAGTCAACACAAATCCACTTCACGCTCTTCCAAAAAACTGAAAAAGAAAGAATATTTCCCTGATAGCAAAGTCAGACAAAGACACTACAAAAGACTATAGACCAATGTCCTTGAGATGTATCAATGCAAAAATCCTCAACAAAATACTAACAAACAGAATTCCAAGCACTTTAAACGGATTCTATTCCATGACCATATGGAGTTTATTACTGAAATGCAAGATAGTTTGACACATAAAGCCAATCAATTTAATACATCACATTAACAGAACAAATTTAAAAGAATAGAAAACATGCAAAGTATTTTATCAGGCAACAATAGAATTAAACTAGAAAATAATAATAGAGAGATGCCTAGAATTCTCCAGAGAATAATTAAAATATTTTAAGGTAAAAGAAATGCTTTATTAAAATATATACAAGGCAGAGAGAGCAGTGCTTAGAAAAAAGTTTATTGCATTCAAGGTATATTTTGAGAAGAGGAAAGATCTAGAATCAATTACCTATGCTATCATGTTAGAAAGTAGAGAAAGAAGAGCAATTTAAGCCTTAAAAAAGCACAAAATATAATCAAAAGTTTAGCAGAAATCAATGAAATTTAAAACAGCAAAATGAATGACTATCGATAGAACTAAAACTTGGGTTTTTGAAAGAGTCAATAAAAGTAAATCTTTTCTAGCCAGGCAAGTCAGTGAATAAGTGAGTAAGTAAGTAAGTATAACGGAGCAGCCCCAGGCCTAGAAACTGGGTTTGGATATTCTGGAAGAACCATCAGAAGAACTAGAGGGGTGAGAAATGCCATTTATTACTCACAATACAAGGAGGCTTCAGCACTTGGTCATTTGGAGCCTCAGGAAAAGGCAGCCAGTCAAGAGCAGGCATTGTTTCATTTACAAGCAGAGGGGAAGGGAATTACCTCATCCCTGGGAATAAGGGTCTTCTGCTGAGGATGAGAGCCCAACCTGCTGCCTAGCTGACATTCAGGAGGACGAGACCAGCCATGTCCTCCAGTAGAGCAGGGAGCTCATGTTCATGGGAACAGCCAAAGGGGCAGATAGTACCCACAGAAGCAACAGGAAGTGTCTTTGGGAGCAAGCACAGCCCAGGAAGTGTTTTGTTCACATAAAAAAGTAAGTAGGTAAGTTAGTAAATAGGCACTGAAGATAAATTAGTGATATAATAAATGCAATGCTAATGTTATCAGTTACATTAAGTGCATAAGATAATATAAACAACTCCATAATTACAAAATTGATAACTAGATGAAATATATCAATTCCTTGAAATATATAATTACTATAACTCCCATTACTAGATAATGATAACTTGAAGAGCCCTATACATATTTAAGTATTTAAATCACTAATTAAGAACCTCATAAAAAAGAAATGACCAAACAAACTAGTCTGACAGGTAAATTGCATTAAAAAATTAGAAAAGAAATTTTACTTATTTTTCACAATTGCCTCTCAAAAATAAAAGAGGATGGCTTCTTAATGCATTTTATATGTGCAGAATTACCCTAATACCAAAATCGAAAATCAAAACACTAAAAGGAAGGAAGATGACATTATTATTATTGCTCATGAACATGGATATAAAAATCCTCAACAGATTATTAGCAAATTGATTTTAATAAAGCATAAAATATTATGCACCATGAACATGTGGAAAATCTTTCAAGTGTGAAAGTTGTTCAATACTAGAGAATATAAATGTAATACATCAAATCAACAGACTAAAAGATAAAAATCATATCATCATATCAATAAACTCAGATAAAGAATTTGACAAAATTTAACATATTTTTCTCATAAAAAAATAAAAAAATTCAGCTTTAAAGAAGTAGAAGAGAACATCTTAAAATAATAAAGAACCTTTACAAAAACTAAGAGCAAACATCTACTTAATGATAACAAGTTATATGCTTAAATCCTAAGATTGAAAACAAACAATGTACTCTCTCACCACTCCTATTCAACATTGTAATGTAACTTCTACTAAGAGAAGAAAAGGAAATAAATCTATATAGATTGGAAAGGAAGACATGAACCCTTTTTAATTGACAATTACATGATTTTCTACATAGAAATTCCCAAAGAATTGAATTAAAAACTTGCATATTAATAAGTAAGTTTAGCAAGGTTGCAGGTACAAAGTTAATGTATAAAAAAAATCAATTACTTTCCTATCCATCAGAAGTGAATAACTATAATCTAATTTAAAAATACAATACAAATTAAGTAGTACATAAATGAAATACTTTGGTATAAAACTAAATGTATAAAAACTTGAAAATACAAAACACTGATAAAAATAAAATCTAAATAAATAAAATATTCTATATTTATGGTTTGAAAAATCAATATTGTTAAGATGTCCATTCTTTCAAAATGGACCTGTAGATGCAACACAATCAAAATTAAAATCTCAACAAGGTATTTTGTAGATCCTGACAAACCGATTCTAAAATTTGTATACTTAAAGTGAACAATCAAGTAAATGTATGGTGGATGGTGGAAGCCTAGTTTATTCCTGTTGGAGCAATATGATGCTAGTCCATAGGGTAATAAATTATAGTTAGGATATTAGTATGAACTCATGCTTAACTTAATTTTCATAAAGATCATATGTATATAGGTATAAAAAGGCATATATATAATATATATATTATATATATATACACACAATATATCTATGTCTTATCTTTTTAAAATTTATATTATTTAATTAGAGTTGACATTCAGTATTATTCTATGTTAGTTTCAGGTGTACAGCATAGTGGTTAAACATTTATATAATGATAGAAGTGATTTCCCCTATTAGTCTAGTACCCACCTGGCACTATACATACTTATTACAATATTATTAACTATATTCTCTATGCTGTGCTTCACATCTCCATGACTATTTAACTAGCAATTCATACTTCTAATCCCTTCACCTTTTCGACCCAGTCTTCCAACCCCTCTCCCATCTGACAATCATTAATTTGTTTTCTGTATCTATGATTCTATTTCCATTTTGTATGTTTGTTTATTTTGTTAGTTCCACAAGTAAGTGAAATCAAATGATACTTGTCTTTCTCTGGGTCCATCCATGTCATTGAAAGTGGTAAGGCATGGTTTTATTTCTGGGCTTTCTATTACTTTCCATTGATTTATATGTCTTTTTTATGCTAGTATAATTCTGTTTTGATTACTATAGCCTTATAGAATAGTTTAATATCAGGTAGTGTGATATTTCCAACTTTGTTCTTCTTTCTTAATTTTGCTGTGGCTATTCAGTCTTTGTGGTTCCATATAAATTTTAGGATTATTTGTTTTAGTTCTGTGAAAATTCCATTGGTATCTTGATAGGAATTGCATTAAATCTATAGATTGCTTTGGGTAGTATGGACATTTTAACTACATTAATTCATTGAGTCTGTAGTCCTCTGTCTCACTGGGAGGGAAAAAATCCCCACTGTTTTCGAAGTCAGATGTTGTGGAGTCTCCTCTCCCTGGCACTGGTGCTCCAGCCTGGAGAGCCCAGTGTGGAGCTGGAACCCCTAGCTCCTCAGAGGAAACTTCCACATTTGAGATATCCCTCCCAATGCTCAACTGCCACATGTAGGTGTGAGGTTACCTATTTTGTGCCTTTACCCCTCCTACTAGTCTCTCCATGGCTTCTTCATTATATCCTTAGCTATAGGATTTCTGTTCAGATGGTTCTCCAGGTTGATTGTGCTATAATTTAATTGTAATTTTAATGTGATCACAGAAGGAGGCAAGCACAATATTTCTCTCCTCTGCCATCTTGACTGGATTCCATGATGTATATTCTTGATGGTGTGACAAGTACAATATTATATTCTAATAGAACACTGTAATTGATTTATTAAAGTATTATTTTTTAAAATATAGGCAATATTAATAAGTTTTAATTATCATTTAACTCTACAATATGTGAAATTTGTGATGCTGGGTATAGTCCACAATGAGCCTGCATGGTTTTTTGAGTTTAATTAATGAACTTTTCAAAAATCTTTTTCTCTACTAAAACACTGACATTACAAGTTGTTTCTTTTGACTAAAAGAATGTTAGTATACGTCTTCTGCTAAGAAAAATTGTGCATGTAGGGTACATGTCCTAACAAGGGAACATAATTGCTACAGTTCCCTAAGAGTATATAGTTCCAGTAATAATTCATTATCATATAGGTTCCAGCAGGTGAAAATGACTCCCTTATAAATTCAGTGAATAGCTAGACACATTTAAAATGTTGAAGTCTATTTTACAAGAAGATTTTTAAATATAAGCTATTTGAAACAATTTTATTTATAGATTATTATACCAAAATGGGCCACTCAAATCTCTGGTTTATGAGCAGTTAAGTTATTAATTAATTACTACCAATTGTCAAGGGCTTAGAAGGTTATGGCAATTTAATAAAATCCACACATGGAAACAAATTTCTCCTCTCTTGAAAGACAAACATTTTTATCTCAAATCTTTAGAACAATACTTGTTGAATGTCAATCATGATTCAATAGATTGTGTTATGTTAGCTAGATAATTGATATAAACTTTGATCTTTTAAGTTTTCTGTGATGTTGGAGGGCTCATATTTTGACACTGAAACATAATATAGATATATCTTGATGGAAAAGTTCAAGAAAAGTGACAACTGATATCAGTATAATATTATTAAAAATCAGACAGACTCACTCTTAAGTGTCTCTATGTGTCACTCTTACTTATAAAACAAAAAATACCTTTCTGAAATTAAGAAAGGATGTTATATAAAATGTCTCTAAAAATTGTCAATTTCTCTACCTTCTCACTCTCTGCATCTGTATTTTCTAAGTTGTTTTCATAACAGTTTTTTTATTATGCTCATTTTGTCCATTTGGACATCTGATTTTCACTATGACTTTGTGATAATGAATTAATTGCTCTTGATTGCATTTTATACATTGTCCATTTTATCTATCTTTGCTGCCAATAAAAATAAAATCTTTTTAAACCACTAGATATAATGATTTCTGTGCAAATCCTCCAGGAAACTCTACACGGTTTTCCAAGTTAATTTATGTTTTAAATTCTGTGTTATCTTTATTGAATTTCAATGTATTTAGGCAAGTGCTATGTACTAGTCTTTCATATTTAGTCTTTTCCTAGCTAATAGTCAGGTATCTAGTACATGATCAACCAAGGTTAATTGAATTTAATTAAACTCCTTTTCCATAGAATGGCATTTTTAGTTTCATTTAATAATTGTTATTCAGTTTCTACCCATTTCTCCAATACTCACCTCATTTCAAGATTACAGCATAACAGACATTCAAGTTTCCTCTCAGATATTTTAACATATCTGGCCTCTCCGAATTTGTTTGCCTGTTTGTGAACTAATTCAAGCAAAGATTAATGCCAATGCTTTGCACATGGTAAAAACTCAATTAACACGAGATTGTTTATATCAAATTACCCATGAATTAAATGCTTTTTACACACTCATACGCACAATAAAAGACTTTAACTTTTTTTTTTAATTTAACCCTTCTTTTACCTCTTTCAAAATGCCTTTCAAGTTTCTAATTTATAGTTCTTGGTGCTGTATAAAACCTATGGAGGCAATAGTCGAGGTGAGAAATGGAGGCTTGCATCAGGGTGATAAAAATGAAGGCTGAGAAAATATAGATATTTTGAAGATGAAAACTCTAAGAGTTGACAATAGTTTAGATAGGATGAGGTAGGATAAATAATGCCCCCCCCAAAAATGAATATGACTTAATTGCAACAATCTGTAACTCTGTCACTTTATATGTTAAAAGGGACTTTGCAAATATGATGAAGTTAAGGATTTTGAGATGGGGAAATTATTCATGTGGGCTGAATATAATCATGAAGTTTCTTATAAGAGGGAAGTTAGTGAATCAGAGTCACTAGTAAAATATGTGACCAGGGAAACAAGATGATGGAGTGATATGAGGAAGGATGGACGAGCTAAAGCATGGAGGTAGTCCCTAAAAACTGGAAAGAGCAAGGAAACAATTCTCTTTTGAAGCCCCAAGAAGAAACTCACCTTGTTAACATGTTGATTTTAGACTTTTGACTTTCAGAACTGCAAGAGAATAAATGTGTGTTGTTTTAAGCCACTGAGTTTGTGGTAATTTGTCATGGCAATAATAGTGAAGTGATACAGGGAAAATGAGAATATAGAAAGAATTAAAGAGCTATCCATTAACATTACCAAAATTTCCTTTATCCACCCACAAATGATATTTTGAAGACCAGGTTGGAGACCAGACTTCCACCATCACTTGGTAGTAAAGTAGTTCCCTTTATCCGCTGTGGTGCAGTGGTGTCAGAGGAGACTCAGAACTTTCACCATTACCTAGCAGTAATGAGATCAACTCTTTTTTGGTGTTGATGAAGAGAAGTAAGTGGGAGGCAGTAATGAAGTACTCTTAACATACTTAGGCAGGAAATTATCAATGGGAGCTGGAACTCCCACTTTGTCCAACAACAAAAATGTTCCCCATTCATGTGTCATTAGAGGTTAAGTGGGGAACTTGGACTTCTACTTTCATCTGGTGATGGTAAGGAGGTACCTCCATTTTCCTATTGGAGCAATAACAAAAGAAAATAATTAAAACAAGTTTATATTAGTTCCAGACCCTTATAAACTGATGCCCAAAATGTACAAATTTCGATGGAAAATAACTTATACAGAGAACCATGAGGATTTTAACTTGAATGAGAAAAGAGAATCCATAGATGCCAACACCCAAATGAAAGGGATGTTAGGGTTACCAAAGACTGTCAAACAGCCATCATTATAATATTTCAATGAGCAATTACAAATGGAAAACAATTACAGGTCTCAGAAAGAAACAAAAAAACAAATGCAAATTTTGAAAACTAAAATTACAATAACTGAAACAAAAGCCTCTCTCTCTCTCTCTCTCTCTCTCTCTCTCTCTCTCTCTATATATATATATATATATATATATATATATATATATATATATATATATATATACAACAGTAGTATGGAGGGGAAGAAAAAAACATGAACTGGGAGATAGAAAAATAAAAATAACCCATCTGAATAGCAGAGAAATTAGATTGAAAAAAAGAAAAATAGAACCTCCAAGATGAATGATATCATAATGAAATTTTTGCCATTTATATTAGATTACTGCAAGGAAAGGAGAAAGAAAGTGGGGCTGAGAAAATACTAGAAGAAATAATGGTCAAAACCTTTACAAATTTGATAAAATGCATACACCTACAGATATAAGAAGCTGAGTGAACACTGAATAGTTTAAACACAAAGACGCATATTTCAATTTCTAAAACTAAAGACAGAGGAAAAAACCTGAAATTCAGTGATAGGAGCAATATCTTATTTGTAGGTAAAAAACAATAAAATCACAGAAAATTTTTCTCCAGAAACCCCTGAGATTAGCAGGAAATGACATTTTTCACATGCTAAAAGAAATGTACTATAAACCTAAAATCTACTTCCAGTGAAAATATCCTTCGGGACTTTTCAGATGATAGAAAATTAATAGAATTTGTCTACAACAGACACAAGAATGGCTAAAGAAAGTTTTTTCTCTAAACAGAATAATCTAGGGGACTTCTCTAAACACAATAATCAATGTTCTTAGAAGTGACACAAAAAAACACAATCCATGGAAAAAAAATTAATGTTATGTTAGAATTTGTTCTAATTTTTTTTGTTAATTTAATTATGTGGAAGACTCTTTTAAGAGGACATAAGATAAACTACAGGCTGGGAAATAACTTTTGTAAACCACACATCCGACAAAGGGCTAGAAACTAGAATATATACAGATCTTTTAATGCTCAACGATTTTTAAAAATCTGCCGGAACCTGCCGGATGGAGTCGAACAGTCCTGAGTAGGGGAGCGAGGGTTAGGAAAAAAGACAGAGAAGAGAAAAAGATTTCGAGAAGGCACAGAGTCAAAGCTGCAGCCCCGAGTTTATTTAGCACTGTCCTGATATAAGCTAGCAAGCATGAGAAACAGCTCAAAAAATGTTAGTTATGCACCATAACCTTGTTAACGTTACACAGGGAGCTTAATGCTATCTCGACATTCCGCATCCCTTTTTTTAAGGTCAAGGAACAGTCAACTTCTCTGTTCCCGTCTCCAGGTGTTCTTTTGTGTCAGCAGACTTCTTAGCTTTACTGTGTGAATATCCTGCTTGGCTCTCAAGCCTGAAAACAGCTCCCAACAAAAATCCAAATTTAAAAAGGGCATAGACATGAAGGAATATTTTACTAAATAAGGTATATGAATGGCAGGTAAGCATATGAAATGATGTTCAAAATCAATAGCCATCAGTGAAATGCAAATTAAAACTATAGTCTGATATCATTACACATCTATCAACATGGCTAAATTGAAGTAGTGATAACTCTAAATGCTGATAAGAATACCTAGAAACTGGATCATTCATACACTATTGGTGAATGTGTAAAATGGTGCTATAAATTTAGAAAACTCTTGGACATTCATCCCAGGAAAAATGTAAATTTATGATCAAACAAAAATCTGCTCATGGATATTTATAGCAGCTTTATTCACAATAGCCAAAAACTAGGCTATAATTCCAAAGTGAGATTGTTAATAAATTGAAATGTGAATATTTTTAAGCTGTTAGAAACTGTAGACTAAAAAATAAAAGAATAAATTCACTATTGTAAAAAGAAGTAGTATATGAAGTAAAAAGTATTACTCTCATTTTACAAATAAACTTTTTTGAGACTGAGGTTTTAAGTGTCTCGCCCAATTTAACAGAGCAAGGAGGATTACAATTGGCCCCCTAGTCTTGGTTAAATGTAGGGCTTCTTTTAGGCACAGGCATTATGGAGTCACATAACTCATTTGGAAGTTGGTCCAACTCTATGTTTTAACATTTGAACATTTCATCCTTTTAGTCTGAGTGTAGGCCCCAGGTCTGGCTGTGATCCAGGCTTGTGGCTAGGGATAAGACTCTGGATTTAAATGTTACATTAATGTAATAAGGCGCCTGTGCCTAATTTATGCAAGTATAACTCAGCTTATTGTTTATTACGCATGTGTGGCAGAATGCCACTATTGTTCTCTGACATGTATAAAGCCCACATGGTTCCCTAGCGCAGATGTGCACGCTACCCACAATAAAGTTGGTACCTGCCATTTCATACTCATGTCAACTCCTCGTGCATTCTTTCAACTGGGCATCTCACCACCAAAATCTTCTCTTCTTGATCAGCTCAGTGCTGACACTGAGTATTTACCAATAAAGTATCAGAAGCTCTGTGGAAAAGTGCCCTTTTTAAGTAAAGTATTTTTGTACCAGTTTTGATTAGTAATTCTTCCTGTATTTTTCCTTCTCCAGCACATAAAGTTTTTTCTCATCGACGTGACTTACAGGAGAGACTGTAGAGAATTTTTTGTGTTCTTCCTTTTGTTTTTATGTCGTTTCTGTAACTTGTAGGAATTTTAAACAATTGCTAAATGATAGAAATTGGCCCCAGTGAATATTTTATAAATAAAATGTTATTTTATTTATAAAATAAAAAATAAAGATAAAAATTAAAAAATAAAAACTAAAAGATAAAAATTAAAATAAAGTTGCCACACTGCCATGCTTTTACTAGGTTTAAAGTTAAGTGGCTTTTACACTTAACATAAATAAATATTCATAAGTTAAGGATGATTTTAATTTAGGTCTTTATAAATAACTCTAAGAGATGTTCTGTTATAATTTTGAAGTAGAATTTTAAATAACTACAACTATATATAAATAAACTACATATAATTAGTTGTACTAATTGTAAGTATATTTTTACAAAATGAGTACCCTTGTACCTGTTGTATAGGTAGAGAGAACATTACCAGCTCACTAGAACACACCCAGAGCCTCTTCCAAGTCACCATTACCACCAAACGCAGCCACTATTCACAGATTAATCAGGTCCTTTTATTGACTTATAAGATTAAATTACTATACATAAGTAGATTGATAAAAATTTACACTTTATGGTTGGCCTTTTTTTCCAAACATTATACTTGAGAGTTTTACCCAAACTGCATGTAATTATACTTTGACCATAGTTGTTAATGTACAACATTCTATTTTTATTGATAGCTAACTCTTTATTTATTCCTTGTTGATAGAGATTTGGTGTGTGCATGTTTTTAAAAAACTATTTTGAGGCCACTATAAATAGTTCCATTCCATTCTTCATTTTTGGCATGCCTTTTGGTGACTAATGTCTTTATTTCATTATTTGCATAGCAGTGTGAAATTGTTGGGTCACAAATTATACATGTGTTTGGGATTAACAGACACTGCTAAACAGTTTTATGATATGGTTGTACTAATTTATACTTCCACTACAGCATATCAGAGTTTCAGTTGCTCTACATTCTTGACAAAATATATTGTCATCTTACTTTTAACATTACTGGTAGTTATGTAGTGGTATTACACTGTAGTTTTAATGCACTTTTTTAGATGGAAAATCAAAATGAATAGTGTTTTGTATGTGTATTGGATATTTGAATACCCTATTTGAAGAATCTGTTCAAGACTCTTTACCCATTTTTATGTCAAATTGTTTTTTGCTTTATTATTTTTTTTAAATATTCTTTATATATTCTGGATATCAGTATGTTGTCAGATATGTTTTATGATTATTTTCTATGTCTCTGTAGATGACTTTTTTACTCAATTACTGATGCCATTGGTAATCTGAAGTTATTTTTAAAAATGAATACGATTCAGCAATTCTTTGTGACTAATGCTTTTTGTTTCTCCATTAAGATCATAAAATATTTTTCTATGTATATCTCTAAAATTTTTATTTTTCATCCTTCATATTTAGATCTATAATTAATTTAGGATTGATTTTTATATATGGCATGAGATAGAATCAATTATTACTTTTAAATACAAGATATTCAGAATCATTTATTTAAAAGATCAACTTTTCATCACTACATTTCAGTGTTACTTTTCTTCATTAATAAGTGAAGTACCTCCATTCCTGGAGTCTTTTTTTGCTCTATTTTCACAGTGCCTCATCTGCTACATTACAGTAGATCACATAAATCTGTTAATTTTAATTTATCAAATTACAGAAAATGTTTAAAGAAAATACCATTAACAGAACAACTATAGCTGCTAATTTAATATGATATATAATTATAGTAGTTAAAATCATGAGCTATGGATTCAGATTGCCTCATTATATCTCAGTTTTCTAACTGGTAAAATTGAGTACAATATAAGGATCTACCTCCGGGCTATTAAAAGATTTAAATAAATGAACAAATATTAATCATCTTAAAGAATGCTTACCACATAGTGCACTCGCTGTTTGTTAATAATTAACAACATACAACACACACACACACACACACAGACACACACACACACACACACATATAAAAGAAGGTATAATAAGGTAGTTATAGAAAGGCTTGATTGTATTTAAGATTTATTTACATAACGAAATTTCTTTTGAAGGCAATAAACATACATTGTTTGCAAATATGACATGGCATGTACATTTGGATACATTTACTCATTTTGTCAGACCACAGTCTTACCATTTTTTTCCAGAAAATAAAAATATACGTTTATAACTACAAACATGATTATTTTAAGTCAGGGTCTTTATTCAATGATTTAGATTTTCATGATTATTTCGCTGTTAAAAGTGTTACGCTATAAATAAAATATGCTATACCAAAATTATATGCTATCCAGTGTCCAGAAATTATATTTAATTTTTAAGTATTATATTTATTAATTGATTAAATTAATTGTTTTTTTTTCTTGGTTCGAGTGCTTTAAATGTGTAAAATTCCTAAAATTGACATAATTTCCTCTAAAAACAACTAAATTTTTCAGTCTCACAGGAGCCACACTGTTTAGAAATCTTCTCAAATAGCTCCCTGATAATTGCAAAACAAAGTAAACAGCTTGCCAATCTTTTATGAGAGAGCTTTGGACATTATAAAGAAATAGTTATTTATATTATCTATTGAAGGAAAATCCATCTTTCTTATTTCAATTTTTAAAATTCATATTTTTCATGTAACTTCTTAATGTAACTTTTAACTATTAAAAATTATTTATAACAAATAAAATTTTTCATGTGAGTTGTTTTATTTGCTAATACATAAGAGAATTGAACAGGTCTAATTATAACATTTTGGAGAGAAATTTACGTTTTTAAATATAAATTAATTATTTCTGGATATGTTCACAGACATATTCAAATGTATTTAAATATTTGTGAAAATATGACTGGTAATATTTTATAAATATTAACTTTTTCCAAATTAAAGTTTCTATTGTATTTTTTTTAATTTTCATGTAAAATGTGTACTCTTCATTTTCTTTACAAAATTCCATGATTTCCTACTATAGCAATTATATTTCGAGACAGTTCTAAGCATGGTTTATTTTATTAAATTATGTTCTCTAATTTCTTTGCTGATTTCAGAAGACAATTTACTTTTCTAAATTGATTTTATACTAGAATCATTCCTGAATTACATTATGAAATTTAACAATTTGTCTAAACATTATTGTAGGTTTTCTATGTAGAAAACCATATCATCTGAAATGAAGATAGTTTTTATGCCTACTTTTCAATCACAATAATTTTATTTATCCCAATTATTTCAAGAACATGTTAAATTAAAACAATAAAAGTGAGGTTCCATGTTCTTATTTATGCTTTTAAAGAGTTTGCTTCTAACATTTCATCAATAAATATAACAGAGAGAGAAAAAGAGACTTACAAAAAAAAATACAGAGTCTGCATAGGCATGAATATAGCTACAAGGGAGGTGGGAAAATGTAGTTTTCTATCTGAGCATCAAGGTACCCAGCTATATGCAAATCTTTCATGCTAAAGAGCCAGCCTCCCCATAAAACTACATGCCAATTTACTTTGCTAAATTTTAGAATGTGTCAGTAATGAATAACAATAATTCTTGTTGAGTTAATCCATTGAGTTTTTTAGGGCTTTATTGAGGTTTAATTTATATACAAAGAACTGCACATATTGTACACAATTCGATGAGTTTGTACATATGCAAACACCATCATCACAACACCTCCCAGAGTTTCCTTATGTTGTGTGTGTGTGTGTGTGTGTGTGTGTGTGTGTGTGTGTGTGTGTGTGTGTGTGAGAGAGAGAGATAAGAACACTTATCATGAGATATACCCCCTGCGAGGTTAATTTGAACATAGCTGCTCTATGGACACTGGAGACAAAGAGGACTGCTGAGTCAGCAGCCCTAAGGAGGACAATGAGCAAAGCATTCCCGCGGCTGTGCTTGCTCCCAAGGACACTTCCATTGCTCCCACGGGCACTGTCTGCCCCTTCGACCGTTCCCATGGACATTATCTCCCTGCTTAGCTCAAGGACATGGCTGGTCCTATCTTCCTGAATGCTAGTTAGGCAGCACGTCTGGATCTTATCCACAGGGGAGACCTTTATTCACTAGGATGATTCAATCCCCTCCCCTCTGCTCACATATAAAACAGTGCATGCTCTTGGCCAGCGGCCTTTTCCTGCAGCTCCAACTGAGCAAGTGCTGAAACCCCTTTGTACTATGAATAATATTTATAAATGGCATGTTGCACTCCGCTGGCCCTCCTAGTGTTTCCTTCTGAATATCCAAAGCTCAGGTGCAGGTTCCTGGCCTGGAGCTCCTGTGTTTCACTTTCTTAAATTTTGATGTGTACAATACCTTATTGTTATCTATAGGTACTATGTCTTATAACAGATCTTTAGAATTTACTTATCTTGCATAAGTGGAATGATACTCATTGAACAACTCCCCATTTTCCCCATCTTCTTGCCCCTAGCAACCACTATTGTATTCCATAATACCGAGTGTGACTATTTTAGAAACATCATACAAAAGGAATCATGCACAATTTGTTCTTTGTGACTGACTTATTTCACTTAGCAATAATGTCCCCCAGGTTCATCTATGTTGTCACAAATTGTAAGATTTCCTTCTCTTTTTTTTGAAACTACTTTATTGAGGTATGATAGATCTCAAAAGTCATGCCTGTTTAATATATAAACTTGAGTTTAGAGATCTCTAAGACCTATGAAATCATCACCACAATCTATGCCATAAACATATTCATTACCCTGAAAAATTTCCTCTTGCTATCTTTATTTTTTTCACGTGTGATACAGATACTTAACATAAGGTCTACCCTCTTAGCAAAAATTTAAGTATACAATACAATATTGTTTACTATATGTTCCATGCTGACAATAGATCTATAAGACTTAGTCATCTTAAATAGCTAAAACTTTATATATTCTTAAACTAATATTTCCTTGTTTCTACCTCATTCCTTCTCCTGGCAACTACCATACCATTCTACTCCCTGCTTCTATGAATTTGACTAGTTTAGATTCTTATATACATGATATCATATTGCATTTGTCTTTGGTGTCTGGTTTATTTCACTTAACATAGTGTCCTGCAGGTTCATCGATGTTGTCACAGATTATAAGATATCTTTTTTTTTACAACTGAATTATATTTTATTATATATATTATTTTATTAATGCACTTATCTGTCAGTGGGCACTTCAGTTGTTTCTAATTCTTGGCAATTGTGAATTGAACATGGGAGTGTAACTCTCTTCGAGATCCAATTTCAATTCCTTTGGATGCATATCAGAAAATGCAATTACTAAAACATATGGTAGTTCTATTTTTTAAAATTTTTTGAGGAATCTCTATATTGTGCTTTATAGTAGCTGCATCATTTACATTCCTACAAACAATATATAAGAGTGAGATTTCTATGGATACTAGCCAAAACTTAGTTTTTTCATATTGTTCTTTTTTTTTTTATTTTATTTTAAAAAAAATTATTTTATTTTATTGTGGCAAGGACACTTGACATGAGATCTACCCTCTTAACAAAAATTTAATTGCACAACACATTATTGTTAACTATAGCTGCAATGTTTACAGAAGACTCTAAAGCTTATTCATCTTGCTTGCATTAAGCTTGGCTTCTATTGATTAGTAACTCCTCATTTCCCCCTCTTCATGGACTCTGACAATTGTCATCTCACTCTTTGACTTTATAAAGTTGACTACTTTATATATTCTTATAAAAGTAGAATCATTCAGTATTTGTCTTTCTGTGACTGACTTGTTTAACTTAGCAACAATGTCCTTAATATTCATCCATATTGTCACATATTACAGAATTTTCGTATTCGTTAAGGCTAAAGAGTATTGCACTGTAGGTGTATAACACATTTCCTTATTCATTCATTTGCTGATGGAAATTTAGTTGGTTTCTCTAAAGAGGAACAATCTGAGCAGAATCCTTATGGCCATTTCCAGTACATCTCTCTCTCATGGTAGACTAATAGAGTTATTCTGGTTTTATTACTCATGAAGCACTTACCAAATAGGTGCCTTCACAAAGTTTTCCCAGATAGGTAGTCCATTAAGAAATGAGTCAAGAAACAGTTGGTGACTATATGCTGGAACTAAGAGTGACTTGCAAGGTTGTAACAGAAAAATTAAACAAGGCTTCTCCTCTCAAGGAGACTATAGTCTAGAGTGAGAGGTATACCTTTTTACTAATACTCCACATCCAACCTATATCATTGTCCTCATTAGTAATAAATTGATTGGTCTTTTCTTTCTATTCTTCTCAACTATGTATCAATCAAAAAATATATTGGGTATACATAAGAAATAATTCTTATTTTTAACAAGTCTATATCCTTAGATTCAAACTTGGATCAGCTTCAAAAACTGTTGTACTTAAGCAACAAAGTGCCTTTTACAGATATTGTATTATTCCATTTTTCTTACATTAGCCTATGTCTACTATGCACAAGACATCTGCAAGTAGATACTATCTCCATCATACTGATGGAGAATTGAAGATTAGAAAGATTCAATCAAAATTTCTAAGGTACAGAGCTAATAAATTACAGAGCCAATATTTGAATACTTTTATTCCAATTATATGAATGGAGTAACAATGAAGGGGATACTGGTGATGGCCAGTTTCTGGCTTTTGGTAAATAAGGTCAAATCAGTATGATTCGCTGTTAATTTAATTGTTTAGTTTGTTGAGTAAAATCTTCTTAATAAGATGACAGAAACTTGAGGATATATGTTGACTGAGAAGCAAAAGGCAGAGACAAAAGATCAACTGAATAAAAGGCAATTTTGAAAAATAATGTTCTGAAGTAGCAAGGATGGGAGCAAGAAACTAGTGTCAAGGTTTAATTTAGACAAAAGACAGTAAGTAGGGTAGTCCACATACTCAAAGTATAGTAGAAAGAGGTGTGTTAGCAGGGTCGTCTGCAGTCCTTAATCTAATAACCTCTTATTAGTTTCAGGTCCTCAAAATGAGGTGGGACAATTATTGTTTCTCAAAAACATAACCATAATATTATTTTTAGAACTTTAAATATCAAAACTCTGATAAAATCATTGTCAAATTGTTATATAATCAATTTTAAATGAATTTGTGCAGCCACATAAATAAGCAATAGGTTATTTTAAGAAAGAGTTATCAAATTGAAAAATCTAAGGCAAATTATTCTAGGTTTAATCCAAGCTTCAGTTTTACCAGTATGATTGGCTCTGTTAACATTTAGGTTTTTGCCAGTAGTGACCTTCTGTATGGTTCTAAAATCTGAAAAATGTATGTGGTGTATGTGAATGGAAGTTGCTTAACCACATTTTTAAATCTATATCTATATACTTTCTAGTCATCCAATATTTTTATCTAATATTTTTAATAATAGCATATTTTTCACCTTGGTAAAAATGTCAATGCCAATGAGGAAACATGTTTCTGGAATAAAACATCTTTCTTCCCTTTACTATATCAGTGTGAAAGATATGAGGCACTAAATCAAAAACCTTAATTAACTTGCACAATATTCTGCTTTTATATTACTAATATTTTACTAGCACTATTTGCCTTCCTATTACTCTAAATCAGGTGACCATTGAACTATTTTTGATAAACTTCCGTATTTAAGTATGATGCAAATATCCTCTGTATGGCTTCTAGCTTTCTAATTGGACTCTAAATGTTACAGTAGTCATGTCCTGCTGCCGCATATATTTTCTATCTCAGTACCATGTTTGCTTCATTTATAGCTTAGCACAACATGATTTTGTTCATGGATATTTACTATTTGCCTATGTCCCCATCTAGAATATAATCTACAACTATAAACCTATATCACCTTTTAACCACTTAATTTTCACTGCCTAGCTAAAGTTGTGGGTTGACCACTTAATGAATGTTTACTAAATAAATGAGTGAATGACTTCTTATAGACCTTAATTTCAGTCTCATTATTCTTCTACTTTATTGACTACATACTGTTTCAATGATTTCTGTAACTTGACTATGCACATATTGGACAGATAGATACATAGATTACATACATAGATGATAGATGATAGATAGATAGACAGATAGATAGATACAGAGACATAGATAATAGATAGATGGATGAGATTATGACAAAACAAATTATATCCATTTTAACCAGCTCTAGGTGAACAATATGTCATTTTACTTTGTTCTAATTTGTAGCCGTTTGGTTTATTTCATATTTGTGCTTGCATCTTCACAAACAATTATGTAAAAATGTGCATGTTATAATCAAAAAACTATATAAAAGAAATTATTTTCATTTTAACTACTATTCTCACACATGCTGCCAAATTGTAGCTTTCTGAAAATAATCTTAAACATCTTTATTTTCATTACTATAAAATAATATGTGAGTACACCTATGTTTCTTCTAAAGTCTTTTGAATGTATTTATCTTTTTCTCAGAGAACTAATTCTTCATCTTTTTAAATAGAATATCCTTTTAGAAAGATACCGTTAATGATTATTTTTTTTCTTTACAGTCTGACCTCATTTGTAAGTTTTCTTCAAAACATTACAGTTTGAACTTGGTGGATACAGCATCACACAGAATTATAGATATAAATTTTGCTTTGAACTTTTTTTCTCTTGCTTGCCTTAGTTCAATAATCATTAACCTGGGTTACAACTTTTCCAAGTTTCTTTTTACCTCTACTTCCCATATTTTATATATATATACACACACACACTAAGTAGTAAATACCCAGAGTCAAACATTGTTTATATTGGATGTATATTCATAATAGGTTTATACACATGAAAAATGATTAAGTGATTAAATATTAAATCATAAGTTAACATACTGTATTTTAATTTTTCACTCAACATTATAACATAAGTTTCTTTGAAAGCATTAGGTCTTTTAATTTTTAACTAAATATTTATTTTTAAATGTTATTACAGTTGTCTCTTTTACAATTGGGGAAATTGAGCCTCAGAGAGGTTAAAAAAGTTGTCCAAGATCACACAGATAGTATGTGGCAGAAGTGGAAACCTTATTTAGAGGTTAGTTTTACTCCAAAGCAATTGTACTCAGTCTCTAGTTTGTCAATTCAAAGTACTAAAAATGAAACATTTTTCTATATAAAATATTGTGATGAATATCTTTATCTTGTCATAATCTCTGATTATTTCTTTAGAATATATTCCTCTAGAAAGTCAATAATTCATAGGTTATGAACTTGTCTAAAACTACAGATGTGTATTAATTCCTGTTAGGAAAATTACGTCCTTTGATGCTGTTTTCATGTATTAAAGTACCAATGTCATTGTACTTGCAATGTGTTAAGAATGATGACTTTTATTAATATCTTCCCATGTGAT
>CM053511.1:36629970-36726741 GCA_028627145.1 Eidolon dupreanum
AGCAGGAGCACAGAGGGGGAACACAAGAAAGACTAGATTAAATCAAATTCTCCAAAATATTTTTAAAGGGTCATAGAATTTAATAAATAATATTTATTCATATAGTTTGGCTAAACATGTTTAACTAATTCCACATTCATTTATTCATTCTGCAAATATTCATTTATTTTCTACTATGGGACAGACACTGTCCTCGGTATAATAACTGTTGAGACACATACATGAAGCAGGCATCCATCCTTGCTATAGACTTGTACAGGGTGTCTCTAGGTTTACTATAGCTCTTATCACTTTTAACCTTCACTAACTTGGATTGTATATTCTATGTAATATCCACCTCCTGAGCCTGAGAATGCTCAGTTACCGAAGGGCAAAAAGTTTATATATAGAACTGACTCATGTTCCATTATGAAAGTGCTGGGGATTTTGATGGAATTTGAACATACTTTATACATGTATATTCTTCAGCTTCCAAATCATGTACATCTTCTAATGTCCTATTTGGGCTGATTGGCTTATTTCTCACAGACAATCAGTTTTAACTCTTTGCAGGAGAATAACCTAATTTATGAATAATATGGCAAAATTTTAATATCCAGTCATTAGGGACTGTTTTCACAATATATTTATGTCAGAGATCTTTTAAATATTCATTGACTTAGAGAAAATAAGATTAATTTGGAACAAATATAATCTGTAGAGTAAAAGTAATTGGGTTTAAGCTCTAGCTTGCTTAGTTTTATTCAAATAACATTAATTATCAGCAATGTTTACCTAGTACCTACTATGTGCTATAAAGGTGTGTAAGGTGGTATCTCATTGTGGTTTTGATTTGCATTTCTCTAACAGTTAGTGATGGTAAGTAAGCCTGTTTTTAAATATACTTGTTGAACATTTGTATAATTTCTTTAGAAAATTGTCTATTCAGTTTCTCTGCCCATTTTTTAAATCAAATTATTTGTTTTTGTTTGTTTGTTTTTTGTTTGTTTAGTTTTGTTTTGGTATGTTTTATTTTTTGAGTTGTAAGAGTTTCTTATATATGTAGGATCTTAATCCCTTATTGGATATATGGTTTGCAAATATTTTCAACCATAGTTTACATTTTCATTTTGTTGATTATATTCTTTGTTACACAAAAAAATTTTAGTTTGATAGAGTCTCATTTGTTTATTTTTTTTTTCTGGTGCCTGTGGTTTTTGTGTCAATTCCAAAAGATCATTACTGAGACAAATGTCAAGGAGTTTTCCTCCTATGTTTTCTTCTTGTTGTACATTTTAAATACATATAATTTTGTATGTCATCTATTCTTCAATAAAACTTGGGGAAAATAAAGAAATTACTCATCAAGATTGATAAAACAAAAGTGTGCAAGACAGTGAGGTTATAATTGTGAAAAAATAAAACCTTTGTCAACAGTGCTCTTAGAGTGCTTCTTGGAACAGCTAAATCAACAATTACAACAATAATAAACACTGTTTTGAAGTTTGTACAAAAAGCTAAAAAAATATATATGGGAAACACATTAATCTTATTTTGAGAGATCAGGAAAGGATTCTTTGGGAGAAAATAAGGATAAATTAGCCTAGAGGAGAGAGATAAAAGATAAGCAATGTTTCAGGCAGAAGAAACATAGGAACTAAGGCCCACAAAAGACAAGGAGTATAATTTATTTAGAACAATATGAATTTACATATGGCTTTTTATATTCACCTCGCAGGGCTTTATTTATAAAGATCAAATGAGAAAAAAATGTTAGATAATAGAAATGAGAATATAGACATCTAGTTTCACTAGTGTAACTTCTATTTATAAAGATATTTAAATTATTCAATTTATTTAATTTAATGAAGTATAATAAACAATTTAAGCTATTTAAGCTATTAAATTCAGTTTATAAATATTATTACTATGTTAAAAAATAGTGCACGTTGTCATTTAAAAGATTTTTATATCTTAGATAATTAAAATAATTTATACATTGTAAACATTATATTTTTCTGGCTTTATTGAAATATAATAAACAATTAGTTGCTCATATTTATATTGTGAGGTTTTTTTCAATTATAATCGGCATACAATAATATACCAGTTTCAGTTGTACAGCCTAGTGATTAGAGATCCACATAACTTGCAAAGTGACCACCTCACTAAATCTTGTACCCTCTCTTCCTCTTTAAATATTTATTACAATATTAACCATTTCCTCATTTTACACTCTACATCTCCATGTCTATCCTGCAACTATCCATTTGTACCTCTTAATCCCTTTGCCTTTTTTTCCATAACTCCAAATCCCCTCCCATTTAGTAGCCCTCAAAATATTCTCTGTTTCTATGAGTTTATTACTGCTTTTGTTGTTGTTTATTTTGTTCTTTAGTTTCCACATGTACATGAAATCATGTGAGGATTGTCTTTCTCTATCCGACCCATTTCATTCAGTGCAATACCCTCTAAGACCATCAAACCAATATCATTTTTCATCCCCCTCCTTTTAGTCTGTGTGTTTCTTTTAATATAAAATGGGTCTCTTATAGACAGCATATGTAGTGGTGTTGTTTTCTTATCAATTCAACCACCCAGTCTTTCAGTAGGAGCACTAAATTCTTTTCCATTTGAGGTAATTGTTGATAGGAAAATAGTTACTATCATGCTTTATTCATGTCTTTGATACATGTTTTATTTTCTTAAGGAAGTTTCTCCAACATTTCCAGTAATATTGGCTTAGTGTTGATAAATTCCTTTAGCTAATTTTTGTCTGGGAAGCTCTTTATCTGTCCTTCAACTCTAAATGATAGCTTTCCTGGATAAAGTATTCTTGGTTATAGATTCTGGATTTTCATCATGTTGACTATTTTGTGCCAAGGCTTCTGTCCTGCATAGTTTCTTTTGAGAAATCAGCTGCCAGTCTTATGTGTGCTCCCTTGTAGGTAACTAACTGTTTTTCTCTTGCTGCTTTTAAGATTCTTACTTTGTATTTAACTTTTGACATTTTAATTATAATGTGTCTTGGTGTGGACCTCTTCGGGTTCATCTTTCTTGGAATTCTCTGAGCTTCGTAGGGTTGTATGTCTATTTTCTTAACCAGGATAGGGAAGTTTTCCATCATTATTTCTTCAAATAGCTTTTTAACCTCTTGTTCTCTTTCTGGTACCCCTAAGACACAGATATTTTTGCATTTAATTTTGTCGCATAGCCTCCTTAAGTATTATTATTGTCTTGGATTCTTTTTTCTTGCCATTCTGATTGAGTGACCTTGGTTTTACCATCCACTATATCAGTGGTTTGATCCTCTCCTTCACACACATTTTTTGATTCTCTCTAATATACTCTTCATCTCAGATTATGTGTTTTTCATTTCTGACTGGTTACCTTTCATAATTTCCATTTCCATTTTTATGTTTCTTATATCTTTGTTATAGTTCTCACTGAATTCATCTATACTTTCCCTAAGTTCATTGAGCATCTTTATAACCAGTGTTCTGAACTCTGCATCTGTTAGATTGCTTGACTCCATTATTCCTGGATCTATGTTCTGTTCTCTCATATGATTTCTGCTTCTTTGTCTTCCTATTTTGGTCACCTATGTCTTAAGCCAAGCTCCTAAGTCTTCCAGTCTTATTAGCATGGCTTTGGTAGTAGGTGTCCAGTGACACAGTCCTTAGAGGTGTTCAACTACAAGCCAAGTTTAGCCCCACGCTGTACCCCTCCAGGGCCACCTTTTAAGATTCAGCAAGCAATTCACAGATGCTGTGCTTACAGTCGCCTCAAGAAATCACACCAGAAACTGAGGCCAGCTGCCACCAGTGTGAGTCTTGAAGTTGGCTCTGCAAGGAGCACCTGACTCATGGAGGATACACCTGGATGTGGCTTAGGTGGGGCTGTGAGTTTGGGGAGGCAAAGTTTCAGGGAATCCTCTGGGCAGAGCAACCTCTGTTATCTAGTTTGATGATGGTCTCAGCTATGGTGGTGCCTGTTTCTGCACACTGAAAGAGCTTAACAGTAGAACAATGTATACCCCGGCACTTCTATCTGGGAGCGATCTTAGCCTCCAGCCCTCACTCTGATGACTCAGTGTCTCCCTGTAAGTCCCTGGTGCTCCCTGTGCAGCCAACCTGGCACTGGTGCTTAGAGCGAGTAAGTCCTTCACTGTGAAAGTCCATTCACAGACACAGCCTTTACAATAGGTGTCTGTAGCTACCTGGCTGCCTCTACCACAGCTTCTGTCCTACTCAGCCGCTTGGGACCAAGCAGCCTTGCGTCTTTGCCCTTTCCTACCTCCTCCCATTGCAGGGTTATTTCTTATTTCTCTCCCTAGGTGTAGAGCTTGTTCATCTAAGTCCCAGGTGACTTTCCTTGCAGTCTGCTCCATGCTTCTGTAACAAATTTGATTTAGTCACAGGAGGGATGAACAAAGCCTCTATCAATCTAAGCATTTTTTTCTCCCTTTGTAAACATTATAATTTTAACATATCCAATTTTCTAAGTATGGAATAGTATAACAAACAATAAATTGCTAATTAATAAATATGTCTTATAAATTTAATGAGTTAAACTCATAAAATTGATAAACTTTAATTTCTCTTAAATATAATATTGCTTATAATTTGTGAAAATTTTTTTATACATTTCAATTTTACATGTAAAGGAAATTAGCCTCTATACATTTCAAATGAAAAAATGTGGTTTATGTGTTAGGTTTCTTGTCAAAAATTTTAAGCATAATAAAATATAATAATATTAAAAATACACAATTCCAAATTTAATTCAAAAAGTATTTAAAAAATAAGTTTGCTTTTCTTCATAAGTTTTATATTTAATTCTAGTTATTCTGGAATTCTTATTCAGTATGCTTATCCATTAATAATTATAAATATCATTAAAAACAAATCAGGATTCTTTTTTCAGTATTTTTATATCAACCATGGAGATATTTGGCCAGAATAACGGTCTCAATTCTTACATAAGACACCAATTGAGAACATATAGCCCTGAAGTTACAAGAACAAAATTCCATAATTTACTGAGTATAGGGTCTAGAATTCATCTAATTTAAATCAGAAAATTATTAACCAAATTCTGTTATCTATTGATTAAATTCAACAAAATTATTTACTTCTTAATTCTGGTCTAAATTTTTTTTCTCTTCTTCCCATCTGATAGGCTCATAGTTCCTTTAGATAAATTCCTGATATCTCATTGGATTATCTTCAGCTCTCAAGAGTTTGTCACCTAATTCACATTATTGACGTGTAGTCAGTGCCAGGTATTGACCTAGACACTAATAGAGCCAATACTCATAAGAATCAATTTCTCTCTTACATACTAATAAAGTCAGTTCCCTATTAGAGGTTAGACAGAGAATTATGTAAGATTAGGGAATAATAATTGAATGGCTTCTTTCATTAGTTGGGAAGATAAGCCCTCTCTAAGAGAAAATAACAAGATCTCTAAAAATCAGGGAACAGAGTTGTCTGGGTAGCTCGTGAATTTGGATTGAATATAATGTACTTAAGTAACTGAAAGTGAATCAGTCAGTGCAAAACTTAGTAAATTAAGAAGAGAAAAGTTGAAGATATAATCATAGGCCTAATCTTGCAGACAAAAATAAATTTGGATAAAGAGCCATCAGAAAATTTTAAGGAAAGTGTGTCATGGTCACATTTAAAAAAATATCTCTACTATTTGCTATGTGGAAAACAGATCTTAAGGAGTGAGAATGAAAGTAGTGAAACAAGGATGCAATTAATTAGGCGACAGATGATGTAAACCAGAATAAGGAAATAATGTGGAGGTAATGAGATTGTTAGACTCAGGATATAATTTAGTCATAGAATAAATAAGACTTACTAATGGATTGAATCTGGACTCTGAGTGTAGAAAAGGAAATCTGTTACTATTGATGTATTACTTCAAAATTTGGGATTTGAGAAACATAGTTGTGAAAATTCTATTTTTGGTATGTTAATTTTAAAATGCTTATTTAACATCCAAATGAAAATGTCAAGGACCCAGTCTCATATACAAGTCTAGAGTTATGAAGAAAAGCCAGGTCTAAGGGATATATTTGAGACTCATTGATATATAAATGTATTGAAAGCCATGAAAGAGTTGAAATATTAGAGATAATAAGTAGATTAACAAGATTTAAAAACAAACAAACAAAAATGCTTAGGAGCAAGTGCTGCAATTGTTTGAAAACAAGAAGGAAAGAAAGAGGAACAAGAAGAAAGGAAAGAATATAGAGTAGGAAGCATTGTGTAGAAGGAAAATCTGAATGCTTTTGTTTTGATAAAAGCCCAGGGAAGAAAGAGCTCAAGATGAAAAACATGATCAGTTGTGTAAATATTGAAAAGCAACTGGGTAAGATATAAGCAGAGAAGTAAGCACTGGATTTGATGACACAGAGGTAAGGCCAAAGCTTTGACTAGATAAAACTGAAGGAGAATATGTGGTGAATGAATATATGATGAAGATAGTGTCTATGGCAAATTCTCTCAATAAATACATATTATCTTTTTCTAGTAAGTGGAATAGAGAGTTGAGGCAGCAGCTAGAAAAGTGTGTGGTGTTAAGGCATCAAATGAAATATTTTTTTATTAAAAGAAAGCACAAATTTATGATGAAAATACTGAAACAATAAAAATAGACATATTTATGATGCAGAATAGAGAACCAAGTCTTTGAGAAGTAAGACCTGTGCTCAAGTAAGAGTGAATCTCTGATAGAAACTGAGACCGTTTATTCACTGTAATAAGAAAGAAGAAAAATAATAAGAAGTAAGTACAGGTAGTTTGTTGATTTGGTGGTGATAAGGAAAGAAAATGTGCTAGATTATTCTAATTTTTCTCAATGATATATAAAGCAAGACCATCAATTTAATGTTAAAGAGGACTAAATTTAAAAGCTTATGAGGAGATAAAAGTTGTTAAACATTTTATAAAGAGGAAAGCATACAGTAAGAAAGTATGGTCAGATGGCTGAACACTCAGGTTTTTCTGTTTGAAATCTGTGGTCACGAATTTGAGTGTGACTCTCCAGTATTCTATTGAAGTGTTCTCAAGCAGAGTAGGAGCTAGATAAATTCTGCAAGTGTTAATGTTCTGTCATGGAAATTTAACAGGAGAAGGAGGTGATGGGAGCAAAAACTGTCTGTGAAATAGTAGTTATAGCAAAGTACCATGAAATTCAGGCTTGATGGAGAGAATTTGACAACACATAGGGTACTAAATGACAAAAAGTAGTGGCAGTGCAATCATTGGTGGTGATAAGTTTAATCATATGACATAGAAATGAGGAGATACTCTTCAAGTGAAGGAAAAGGCATTAGAAGTGAAATAGAGTGAGAGTGTTATTTACAAATGTTTTGAAGTCATAAGGAGTAGTGATAGAGAATTTGAACATTAAGATATTAAGCCAAATGCTAAAGTCATTAATGAATGGATTGATTGTAAGATACATACTTAAAACTGATACAAAGATGTAGTAGAGAAACCTGAAGATATGAAATTTAGTCTACGGCCATGCCACCCTGATCTCGAAAGCTAAGCAGGGTCAGGCCTGGTTAGTTGTTGGATGGGAGACCATCTAGGAAGACCAGGTGCTATAGGTGTAAAAAATTTAAAAATAAGGGATTGTAAGCTGACAAGGTCCTTGCAATCTGTGAGGTCAACCAAGGGTTGCCTTGCCTAAAAAAGAAAAAAAAATGAGAAAGATATGAAATTTATCATGACAATCTAATAATAAAAAGAGAAACACAAAAAAATATTTCACCTTAGTTTCTAGACTTTGTATTCTTAAATGTTCTGATCTACAATATAAATACAAAATTTTCTCATTTTACATTACTATCTTACAGGAATATAGATATTCTATAACATATATAAACATTCTAAAAAAGATTTTAAAACCAAAGCAAGTTCAGCCTTTTAAAGTGCTTAGTTTAAATATAAGTACATTACAAAAATTCAAAAACATCTCTCCTACGTTTCAGGGTAGGGCTGAAATTTTTTTTCTGTAAAAGGTCAGACTTTGTGGGACATATAGGACCTGTTGCAAATACTCAACTTTGCCACTGTAGTGCAAAAATGGCCCTGGGCACTATGCAGACAATTAGGCTTGTGGTTGTGAGCCAATAAAACTAGATCTATAAAGATAGGTGATATGCTAAATTTAACCTGCTGGGCTTAGTTTACCCACACCTTAGTTAGAGTCCGATAACCAACTTAATTAGAATCCTAATGTTTTATAAAAATCAAAAATGGCAACATCTACCTATCATCTACCTATCATCTATCTATCTGTCTATCTAGCTAGCTAGCTATTATCTATCTATCATCTATCATCTATCTAAACAGTATTTGAAATCAAGTTTTGTATCTATGACTACTTTACCTTATAAGTATTTGAAGTTATAGCAATCGAGATGACTGAGTTATTCACAATTATTTGGCATTCTAAAGACACAGAATATAGACATATTCAGTATTAACAAACTTATCATCAGTGTTACACATATGTAAGTATCAGAAAGATAAAATAAGATAAAATAATTTGCGGGAGGGGAGTTTTATCATCCCAGTTACTAGAGAGGAGTTCATTTAAATAAATGCCTTAAAAACTATCTTACAATAGCTTTCATGATTTGCACGATGTAATAAGAACAAGAAACTAATCTATATAAAAGTAGTTTAGAGTAACCTCCAGTTTCTAGTATAGCATTTAAGGAATTTAAAAGTCATTGCTCTTATCCCCACAGGAAAAAACTTGAACCAAGTGAAAATCAACTCTTCTTAGATACAGTAGATAACTGGAATCAGAGGGCAAACCACTAGCTCCAAAACTGGGAGACAGACAGGTTGATACAGAGAATCACAACTTACCCAGGCAGAAATCCAGGAGCAGACACTACTGCTGGAACCAAAACAGGCTAGGAAAACCTAATGATAATTGACAAATTGCTAGAAGCTCAGTGTGGACAAGTTAAAATATATAATTAGGCCCCGCTTCTGACAAGATATAATAGGATTTGGCAGGTAAAGAATCACAGCATGATTCCTGTCACTTATTGGAGCCATTTTCACAATTACCTACAAGCTGGTATATGAAGTAAAGGAATTACCCACTGTAATGTACCTTTAGGAAGTTTAATGGTAGCAGTTTGATTTCAACTGTAACAGTATAAATGTTGTCATTTGAGCATTTATAGTACTTTCTGTGGATATGCGTAAGCTTAAAAATAGACCTGGGATCACGAAATTGGGCAAAATGAAAGAAATATTTTGTGAGGGGAAAAATATAAATTCTTTCTTCCCACCTCACTCCCACTTCTCAATCCAATATAGATAAAATCAATGCTTTACTTCACCTCATATTCATTATATAACTATAATTAGCTGAACATTTAAGCTAATACTTAGGACCTTATCTATACGATATAAATAACAAGTGTTTTAGTTGCCTATTGATTTTCAATGATATAACTGCTCAGAGGGTGTCAGGGAATGTGGTACGTTCATTTATTATGTTTTATTGCCTTTTTTTGTAGCAAAAAATAATAATTCCAGGTTGAATATATACAGATTTTACTGTTTCAAACCTTTACTTGTACCTCTGAGAAAAATTATGTTACAAGAAAAGTAAGGAATAGATTAGAATAAATGTTCATTTCAGTTAATATCCATTTCTTACCCTTCAAAGTGGTCAAAAAAGTCAGCAATGCACTCAAACCTTTTACGTGGGAATTTTATCCACAACTATTTCAAGCATTCATTTCTTGTTGGTGATGTGTGCTATTTCTTACATCATTAGTGGCTTTCTCTTGTCTTAGTCTGTTTAAATTGCTATAATAAAATACTGCAGACTGTGTGACTTATAAACAACAAAAATTTATTTCTCACAGTTATGGAGCCTGAAAGTTTAAGATCAAGGATTGATTACCTCTGGCCAAGGCCCTCTGTCTGGTTCACATCCAGTGGGGTCTTTTTTGTAACACTAATCCCATTTATGAAGGCTCCAGCTTTATGACAATAACTCCCACAGACCCCACCTCCTAATACCATCAACTTAGGAGTTAGAATTTCAACATATGAATTTGAGGGGACACAAACCATAGCACATAGCACCATAGCACATCTGATGTGAAATAAATGAATCATCTCTCTACCCATTGGTGAGTAGCCTAAGCAACTACCTGCCTATGTATTTTATGACTTTGACTAGGAAATAGAGTAAAGCATCTCCCTTAACATTCTAATAACCTTCTGATAGAGTATTTATTTGTGTATTTATTTATTTATTTATTTATTTATTTTTGAGTGAGTAAACAACTACATGATTCAATTAAATTGTTAGAAGTTTATATTTGTGCAGCAATCATACAGAGGACTCAGTCCTGCCTCATATTTTTATGAACACTATATGTTTGATATCTAGACATGAGATTATTTACGATTCAGTTATTAATGCTAAGATATTCATTAGTGCCATCTATCAATGTAATATCACTATAAGTATCTTTAATAACTCATTAGCCAGCAGAAATAAATGTTAATGCTCTTTAACTTCAAAATTGTTTTAATATTTAATCTCTCAACCTATAGAGAAAAGCATCTATTAACTGCATGTCAATGATCAAAGATAAAAGTCGTGCCCATGGGATTTACTACACTCTCAAGAACCTAAAGCATCTGCTTACAATATGAAGCTCACCCTATTAAATTTGATTTAAATGTTTAAAAAAGTAGCCCCATTAAATTAGCCTGATAGGTCTCTCCTAAATATTGAATTTTATAAAAATATTCTGAGGAATTTAACATAAAGAAGCATATACACTGCCTCCTTTATCTGAATGAAAACTAAATAAATTTAAAAAACAATATAGAGTCAATATTAATGCAATGAGGAAAAAATAATGAGGTGGTAAAAGAATCGTTCAGAATACCAATGTTATTTGACATCTCTTACAATTCAAAGATGTGCTTATACAATGTTCTCACTGACAAGTTCAGTCTTTGCTCTCTGAGCTTACCAAGTACTGGCAGTCATAAATCAGTCTGCTGAGGCAGGTTGCAAAACAACTTTATTTTCAGTACCAATATTTTGTGAGAATACTGAAAAAATATTTTTATCTAAAATCTGACAAGCATCAATTCCACAGAATTTAATTAAAATACATCTATTAATGTCAGTTTTTAAAAGCAATAGTAAAAAGAACAGATATGTGAAATCTAAAAAATACATATCATTCCTTTTAGTGCAAGTAAAAATGCCAGATTAAATATAGGAAAACTGCAAAAGGACTATGTCTAAAATTCTAAAATCAGCAGAACTGAGTGTGAATAAGATTATTATAGTTTTTTTATTATCTGTATTGGAATTAATCAGAAGAATATGGAAGGAGTATGAGTTAGGCTTAAGTTAGACTTCATATATCTGAAAACCCCAAATAATCATGGTTTAAATTATATAGTTATTTATTTTTTCATAAAAATTTTGAAAACAGGACATTCAATAGCATCTATGGTAACTCCACATATCAACCTAGAAGCAGTCTCCAAACCTCTATTCTACCATCCTGAGTATGCAACAAACATCTAAATTTACCTCATGGTCCAGCAGTTACTGGGGACTCAGACATCATATTAACCTAACAGGCAGTTGGAAGAAAATAATTTGAAGCACAAGCCAAGGCACTTCAAGGAGCTTACCTTGAAATCTCACAAAACAATTTTGCTTAAATACCATTTTCTTTCACTTAGTAACAAGGCCATACTTAGGAACAAGGATACGACCTTTAAATGTAGCAGGAATATGTTAACATTAGGGTTTTAAGCTAAAGAAGAAGGAGGATACAGAGATAATATTTTGGCAACTGGCAATTTCAACCACAAAGAGAAAAATAAGAAATATATATTATTATTATAATTGTTAAGAAAGACAGGCTTTGTGGTTAGACAACATAGATTGAAATACAGGTTCTCCCATTTCCAAGATTATTCATATGGGTAAGTTATTACAGCTCTCTGGGCCCCATTTTCCAACTATAAAGTGAGAAGGATAATAATACCTATTCATAGTATTGTTTTGAACGAAATAAGATATGATAATGTATTTATGGATTACTGGATTTGATTTGCTAATATTTTGTTGAAGATTTTTGTATCTAATTATATTATCAATATTAATCTGTATTTTTCTCTTTCTGTACTGTCTAGTTTTAAAATAATGGTAATACTAGCCTCATAAAATGAGTCAGGAAATGTTTCTCTTCTACTTTATGGAAGATATTTTGTAAAATTGTTATTACTCTTTAAATTTCTGGTAGAATTATCCAGTAAAACTATCTGGTGTTGGAGACTTCTTTTTTAGGAGATTTTAAATTACAAATTCAACTTCTTAAATAGTAATAACAGTATTCAGCTTTCTATTTCATCTTGATTAACTATTGGTAGTTTATGGTTTTTGAGGAATTGGTCCATTTCTTCTAAGTTGGTAAATTTATGAGAGCAAAACTGTCTGTAGCATTTATTATCTTTTATTGTTTTTAATGGCTACAAGACCTGTAGTGATATTCCTGGTTTTATTCTTGATATTGGTAATTTTTGTCTTATCTATCTTTGTCAGTCTTGCTAGAAGTTTATCAATTTAATTGATTTTCTTAAATAACTTTATTTCCTTCATTTTCTCTATTGTTTTTTCTATTTTCAGTTTTATTTATTTTTTCTTTTACCTTTATTATTTCCTTCTTCCTCTTAACTTTGGACTAATTTAGTCTTCTTATTCTAGTTTATTGAGGTAAAAATTAAGCTATCAATTCAAAAGCTTTTTTTATATAATGTAAGCATTTAATGCTATAAAACTCTCAGCACTTCTTTATCTGAATTACACATCTTTTTATATGTTGTATATTCATTTTAATTCATTTCTGTGTACTTCTTGTTTTTCCTTTGATATTTCCTCTTTGACCCCTGGATTATTTAGAAGTGTGTAATTTATTTTCAAGTGATTTTTCCTGATATCTTTCTGCTACTGATCTCTAGTTTCATTCCATTACTGCCAGAGAACATATTCTGTACAATGTAAATATTTTAAAAATTGATTGAGATTGTTTTGTAAACAAGCATGTGATATCTACCTTGGTGAATATTTATGGATACCTGTGAACAAAGGTTTATTCTTTTGTTGGATGGAATGTTCTACATTCCCAAGTTTAACATCGAATTTGCCTTTTTCTCCTTTTAGTTCTGTCAATTTTTTTGCTGCACATATTTTGCAGCACTTTTGTTTAGTGCATGAACCTTTAGCATTGCCATGTCTTTTTGTGGAGAGAGAAAGATAGCTGTAGTCAGCCTCCCTCCCCAGCACCCATAGCTAATTTCCAAGCTGAAGTGATTCAGCACTTCTCCCCTTATGTAATCATGTGCCCAGTACACATGCAGGCTTCCAGTATCTGGCAGTGTGCCACTATAGTTTAACCTGTGTATAAAAAGTCACCACTGTGCGCCATGTGAAGGTGTGCCATGCCTGTGCCCTTGCTGGATAACCGTGCTGCCCTGTGAAGCTGGCTGTGCCCTTGCAGCCAGCTACATTACAGTTGCCTACAGTTCCCTGTGTTTTTTTCCAACTACCTGAGTCTCATTCCCTTTACCTTGGATGAACTAATCTGCAACAACACAGTCTTCTTTATTATTTAACCCTTTTATCATTATGTAACTTCCACCATCCCTGGTAATCTTTGATCTCAAGTTGACTTATCTAATATTAATATAGCCATTTATGCTTTTTAAATTAATGTTCCATGGTATATTTTCCACTCATTTACTTTTTTAAAAAAATTTATTTTATTAGTTTCAAGTATACAGTACATTGATTAGACATTTATATAGTTTATAAAACAATCCCCCTAACTGCTCCTTCTCTCCTCTGGTTTTCCACCTAGCCAAAATATTAATGCTAACTGCATTCCCTATGCCATGCTCCCTGTTCTTGTGACCATGTATCAACTACTAATTTGTATTTCTTTAACCCTTTACCCCCTTCTCCCAGCGCCTAACCTCTTTTCCCTCTGTCCATCTCTAGATTGTCCTCTATATTTGTGAGTCTGTTTTGATTAGTTTGTTCTTTTTGTTCCTTAGATTCTACATATAATTGAAATCATATGGTATTTATCTTTCTCGGACTTATTTCACTCAGCATAATAACATCCATACTGTTGCAAATGGTAGGATTTCATTTTTTTAATGGCCAAGTAATATTACATTATATATATGAACCATAACTTCTTTATCCAATCATTTGTTGATGGTATTTAAGTTTCTTCCATATCTTGGTTATTATAAATTGTGCTGTTATGAATATTGGGGTGCATAGATCTTTACGAATTATTGTTCCACTCATTTACTTTTTTTTTTTAAGCCTATAGCACCTGGTATTCCTAGGTAGTCTCCCATCCATGTATTAACCAGGCCCGACCTTGCTTAGCTTTCGAGATCAGAAGAGAATGAGTGTGTTCAAGGTGGCACGGCCATGGACTCCACTCATTTACTTTTAATCTAACTACATAACTGTATTTTAAGTAATCATCTTGTATATAGCATATAGTTAAATAATCGTGTTTTGTATTTTTTGTTTGATTTGCCTTGCTAATCTTCATCTTTTAATTGCTGTATTGAGACTCTTTATATTAATGACAATTAATGACAATCTAATCTGACATTAGTATTTGCTTTTTGCTTACCTCTTCTTTGTTTCTTGTTTTTCTGTTTTTATTCTTAACCTTCTTTTGGGTTACTTGAATATTATTTAGTGTCACATCTTCATTTATGTTGACTTTTTCATACATTGCTTTATATCATCATTTCGCTCTAGGTATTGTAACATACTTTATGTAATATCACTGGTATCAATGTTTTATCACTTCTAGTGAACTATAGAAATCTTATTTCCATCTAGGTCTCTTTATACTCCCCAATCTTTTAATATACTTTTCTTCAGTATCTCCTCTGTATACAGTTAACATCATATTATTTGATGTTATAGTGTGTGCTTCAACTATAAAATACCGTTTAAGAAAATTATAATAAGAACAATATTCTGTTATAGTTCTTATTTTTTACTCATTCCAAAGTTTTCTTTCGATTCTGAAATTCTAATCTTTCTTCTGTTATTTTCTTTCTGTTTAGGGAATTTTCTTTAGCCATTAAAGAATGGGTAAGTTTGTTAGTAAAAAAATATCTTAGTTTTGTTTCTGCTGTGAATGTCCTGATTTCTGCTTTATACTTGACAGATATTTTTGCTGGATAGAATTCATAGTTATCAGTTCTTCTCTTTCAGCACTTGAAAAATATACTTCTTTTCTATGGCCTGCAGTTTTTCAGATGAATTATTTGCTAACATTCAAATTGCTGTTTCCCTATAGTAATATGTCATTTCTCTTGAGATGCATTCAAGTTCTTTTGTCTTTAACTTGTAGAAGTTTAATTATGATCTGTCAGCATGGATTTCTATATATTTAATCTATTTGAGATTTATTCAGCTACTTGATTCTGACTGAGGTCAGAATATGCCACCTATAATATGCCATTTTGGCATAAGGATTATTTTTGGTTTAAGAGTTTTCAGCCTCAATAGATGCAAAAAGCAGCCTTCCTAGAACATCCCTCATCTGAATAAAAGCAGAAACTTTTGAAAAATGAGGACTGTCATAAATCCTTCCTCTCCCAGAGATGTTCTACGGCCACAAAGAAGCTAGAAAGTTGGCACCAGGATGAACCTACACAAACAAACCTTGGTAAGATGGCCCTTATCTTGCATTGGTTTCACTCATATATCTACCTACCCACAGTTTACAGTCCCTAGAAGCCTAAAAACATTTTCCTTTGCCCTTTAACATCTTCACAACTTATCGCTCTATGATAAAAATGTATATAAGCTCTCAGCCATCTTGGCTTCTTTGAGTCTTCATTTCTTTTCTGGAAAGGCCATCATGTCATGCAAAAATTAAAATCAAATAGAATTTGTATGCTTTTTCTCCTATCAATATGATTTTTGTCAGTGTAATTTTCAGAGCTCTAGTCAAAGTATAGCCAAGCCACTAGTATTTGTCAGCTAAAAGTAAATAATTTAATTCTTAATTAGACCTTCATTCACATGTTAACTGCTCTTCTTATTCAACTCCTTTTGTTCTTGCAGTAAAACTTAGTGTTGCTGATGTGCTGTTTCTTTGTCAAGCAGGAAGAGATAACTTCAGGGTATTTAGGAAAATTTATGAATTTGTTTTTCAGGAGAAAGAGATAGCCTTACAATGTCTCTACTGAACAAAGTTGTGACGGTCTGGACTGTAGAATATATGAACATGAAACAGATGTTATTCAGCCTTTACAAATGGAATCCAGTCTTTAAACCATCACCGTAGGAAAAAGAAAAATTAGGTTAATAATAACAATGGCAGTTGCTGTGGTTGGCTTGCTTCCAGGGCTGGCAGAGGGAGTCAATCTACAATACCACAACCACCCATGACCTACTGCTTTCCCTTGCAATAGCAGCGAGGAGACTTGACATGATTTCCAGCTCCTCCAAGAATCCGTAGACACCCTAGCCAAATTTTCACTTGATAACTGCGTAGCCTTAGTTTATTTATCGTCTGAATAGGGAGAGTTGTGTGCTGTAAAAAATATCTCCCATTACATGTATGTAAAGACCAGTGGATAGATTGAAGAAAGCACTAAGATTATAGACCAAGGCAAATGACTACACAATCTAATAACCCTCCTCCAAGGTGTATGGGACTCTATTAAGGGGTACCTACCCCTCCTGGGAACCTTGATAACTATCTTACTTTAATTACTTTTTTATCCTTGTCTTTTTAATCTCCTTGTTAAGTTTGTTTTGTCCAAGTTTCAACAGTTTCATGTAAAGCTGATGGTCATGCAGGGGTTCCAGATGATTCCAACCACTGAGACATCAGGCTCAATATCATAACAACCTCTTGATCAGCCACAAGAGATTTTTACTCTTACTGGGTTTAAGGTCCCAAGAATACTCCTCTGTCAGCAGAAAGTAGTTTCAGAAGAAGAAACTTTCAGCCCTTATGACTTAAGATTAAGGAGGATAAAATGTCTCAGGTGGAATGAGACAGGGAGGCAACTTCCTACTGTCAGTCAGGTTGAACAAACAGGAGCCAGCTGATAATACTTAGATAAATTCCCCAAGGGTACCAGTCCTAGGGAGACGAATCAGCATTAAGGCAAAAACCTGTTAAAAAGGGTGAGGGAACTTTCCCTTTGGTTCCACTTGCACAGAGACTCTTCATTATAATATTAAAAATTATGCCCAGGGATGGAGATTTAACATGCTAATGAAACATGTGACACAGGAAAAAGCATGTGGCCATATTGCACAGGCACCAAGAAAACTCCTTCTCTACATGCCTAGATATAATTCTCTTCCTAGTTAGCTCCTTTTAAAAATCCTGTCCCGGCTTTCCTCAGGGAACCACCTGTTTCTTCTTTTTCATGGTGTTGGTTTCTTTGTACATAAACTTAATAAAACTTCTCTTTGTCTTTGTCTAATTTGTATACATCAGGGTCTGGCAATCTCCATCCTGGGAGACTGCAAGAATCCAGGGCACTAATAACAAAAGAACCTTAGAAGATAGAGGAAAAAAGTATTTTCCCACCCTACAGATTTGTATATTTATCTTTTACCATATTTCAGAAATTTTCAGACACTTTTAGAATACTTTTTCAGTTCTACTATTTCTCTCTACTCCTTCTTCGACTCCAATTACATGAATGTTAGTTATTTTGTTATTGTCCCACAGATCTCTGAGACTCTGTTCACTTTATTTTTCATTCTATTTTATGTTGTTAAATTGGATATCTTCTATTGATCCATCCTTAATGTTCTTGATCTGTCGTCTGTCATGTCCACTCTACTATTGACCCCATCTGGTAGGATTTTTATTATACATCAGCGGAGTTAGAGTGCTACTGCCTGCTTTCTTTGGAGTGGTAAAGGTAGGGAAAAAGTGATAGATTAACTCACATGAAAACCTTGGGTGTGGATAAGGGGTTCAGTTGGTGTTTCTTTAGGAAATCACTTATAGTATGAAAAAGTATCCTAAGACTCCCCCCAAATTAAAAATATACTTGGTTTAAACATCAAAATAAAGAATAAGTAATACAATCAAATTTTTAAGAAAAAAACTAAGGAATAATCTTTTTATTTATATTGGTTAAATTGTAGGTAACTATTTTAGTAATAGAGTCATTCTTATAGTCAAATTACAAGATGTAGAGCAGAAAATAGGGCTTGGTGGAAACTAGTAGAATATAGCAAGAAAAATGAGGAAAAGATTTAAACTACAAGTGAAAAAAACTCAATTAAAAACATCTTAAAATGTAAAGTAATAGTTATTGATCAAATATAGTTCATGTAGGGCTTTAGATCAATATCTCTGTAGTTCTCTCACTCTTCCCACTTCTGTGTTGCTTTTATTTTGCAGATTTCACATCTGTTCAAGACTCAGAGGAAGAGAGAATTGATATTCTGCAACTCATTCATAAGAGTCAGAAGCTTGAACACATCTCCCTGCTCCCCACCAACCTTTACAAACATCATCCTGTCTTTCTGGCTTGTGGCCAAATATTCATTCCTGATTTAATCCTTTGGCTAAGGAAAGTGGAATATTACCTTTAAAAAATCATTGTCTGAAGGGAGATAAGAGTAATGTAGTAACTCGATTCAGTTAAAAAAAAAAATCGATTCCCATCCTGGAACAAGACGAAGGATCAATCTCCCCTCAAAACATTTAACTGTTAGAGAGAGAGAGAAAAAAAATGTAAGCATTGTTTTGGAAATAACTACATTGCCACTATACTTCCAAAGTATGGTGCTCTAGAGAAAGAAGTTCTAAATTTTCAAGTTTGTAAATGAGTCATTTCTACCTTTCATGCATCCACCACCAGTGTTGTATCCAAAGTCTCTGAGAATACTTTAGAGCTTACCAAAAAAAGTGGCCCAAACTTATATTTGATTCACATGAGTCTATGATGAGCAAATGCAATGTAATAAAATACTTGTATTTTTAATAAAGTGATACTTTTGTTATCTGTTCATGGTTGAATAAAAATAGTATTATGGTACTTAATAACAAATTAAGCAATTTGTTAAATATTACTTATTAGATAAATCAACTATGTAACTATGAAATAACTAATCATGGCATATTATTTTTAAATGCCAACTTCATCGTCATAACTCTAGGTACCATTAATTACTAAGAAGATGCATGTCTATATTTGAGATAATTCATTAATACAACACATATAAATTTCTGAAATAATTGTAAACATTATTGAAGTAAGTGAACTTATTATCAAAGGCAGCAAATAAAACCAGAGATATATTTGCTTTATCTAACAAATATTTATCCAGTAACTATCATATAGCTAGTATTTTATTATCCCATGTGTCAAAGATGCATGTCATTCCATGTTAAATATAATTCTGACTAAATGCTGTCTATTTCTACTTGTTTTAGCAAGTTTTCATGCTAAAAAATAGCTATTTTTTCCCCCAAAAGTGACAGCTGGTTTGCCAAAGTGTAGCTAGTTTGACATACCAGTCAAGCCACCAGGAGAGAACAAAGTATAGAATGTAATATTCCAGCAAAGCCACTGAAAGAGAATAAAATGCAGAAGCCAATATATATGTTATAATGGAAAGGTAAAATTCAGAGGAAACAGAAAATTTTATTTTAAAGTAAGTAATGTCGAATAAGTTTCAGATGATCATCCTTTAACAGATACACTAATACTGATTTTAAAAACACTATGCTTAGAAAATAAATTTACATAAACCGTCATTAGATTATTCAAATTATTTAGGATGGGAATCCTCCAGTCTTCCCCTTCTCCTCCCAGCTGTATGAAACCTTAAACAATTTCCTCATCACAGTTCCTCCAATTCACAAATGAGGAAACTAACCAAGTCCACACAAGGATATAGAAGAAAAGTCCTAATTATAACTTGGGTATTAAAACTTTATCTCCAGTGTTCCAAACCATTTATTTCATGTAAATGCTTTTTTCAGTGTATCTTCATGCTCTGCTTACTTTCACCTCATGAGTTTGCTCATACTAATTTCCTTCAGGCATCCAACTGGAATTTCTTTCAATCAAATATTTCCCTAATCCTGCTTTCTACTAAAAGTCAGCTTAAATTTAATAAATTCTAGGAAATTATCGTGATCACTCATACACTTCTTAAATTCTCTTGTCTGTGATCCTTAAGATTAATTGTCTATAAAATGTATAGAGAGGATTAATAGCATACTAAGTTTTTAATACCTCACTAATATTAAGATCCATTTACTTTGACTTCTACTACATAGTCAGAAGGTGGGGGAAAGAAGTACTACTTGTGTCTATGCCACAAAACATTTGTTCTCTGAATTGCACATGCAAGCAACAATAGCTTCTATTAAAGGATTGTGTGCAGGCTACTTCTTACCTGATCTTCCAAGTCTCAACATACATGAAAAGTCTTTACATGTCAGTAGGTTTCACATGATTCAGATACTGATCTTTAGTAATATATGAAATGCTCTTCTTGATTAAAGAAATTATGTGTAAATAGATCAAACATTTCAAAACAAAAAAATATAGAAACATTTCACAGCATGTTTAGTTCACTAACTAGTTAATCTACTTGTAGAAATTATTTAGCATAAAAGCAAATTACCAAAAATATGAATATTTAACCAATGAAAACTTTTGGAATTAACTGTCAACTTCATTTCACTAAAGTTTTGGTGAGAATTTTCTTTCTGTTTTCTAATTGTAATTAACTTTTGAACTTCTTGTATGCCTCATGCTAATTCAAATCATAACATTTAGAGCAAATAAGTATTATATCCACAAATTTCCTCTATGAAAAGTAATAGCACTCAGTAAAAGTTAATAAGATTGGAAAAAATATATAAATACTTTCTGATATAATTTTTTATTTATGACTTTACATCTCCAGTGAGCCACCACACTCCATCTCCACAATCCTAGCAAGCTTCTCTACTAGCACTGCTTCTCATTGTGCTGATGAACTATTTCACTTTTTTTCATTCTTTAACTTCCAGAACCACTACTCCACTATTTATTCTCGGTAGGTGACCTTCATTTTTATTTCTCTTAGAAAATAGGACCTCTAAGAAGACAATTACCACATCATTCAATCATCCAAGTAAAAACCCTGCTAATATGGAAGAGCTATATCTCTTCCAATTTCAGAACCATGCTTCTGCTGGTGATTGGATTCTATCCTCTCTTATCTTCTTAGAGCTTAGCTCCAGAAATTCATCATGATTTCCCCCCTTGCATCATCACTCTCTTGTATCATCAGTTCCCCTGTCCAAATTATCCTATTGAGATGAAAATTGATTAAATTATTTCCATTATTTAAAGCATAACCTTGACCCCTCAATTTCTTCCATTTACTACCTTATTTCTCTGTTGCTTTTAATAGTAAAACTCTTTTAAAGAAATGATTATATCACTGGCTCCCCTTTCTTATTTCCTAATAAACCCTCTAATGAAAGTTTTCTCACCACCACTACATGGAAATCATTTTCATCAAGGCTTCCATGGGCCTTTATTTTTCCAATTCTAGTATCCTATTTTTTATTTTATTCAAACTCTTAGCAGACTGACAAGTAAAATTACTATTCAAATATTCACTATTCAACTGGAAACAATATTTTTCACTTTGTCTAATAGAATACATTCACCTTTTTTTTTTTTTTTTTAACAAACTTCACTAGACACTCATTCTCAATTTGATTTGCTGTCTCATACTTTCCCATATCTAAAGGATTGCCCTTGGCCTCAATCTTTGGACTAATTTTTTCAGTCTATGTTTCCTCCCTTTGTGATTTCATGTTGCCCCATGGCAATAAATATTATGACTACAAAACATATAACTCTGGTTTCTCCCCTAAAATTTTATGCTACTTGTTCAGTTTTCCATTTACATGTCCTAAGTCATGTCAGAATTTATAGGAGCAAAATAAAATGTTTGAATTGTGATCCTTCCACCAAATGCTGTCCTTTTTAGTTTTTCTCAATGACTATGTGGCCTTCCAAGTGATTAGATTACAACATATATGTCATCCTTCATTCTTTACTTCACCAAAGACCTATATTCAATCAATCAGAAAACTATATTTTTAAAATATACCTGGAATGTGGCCACTTTACACCATTGCTTCTTACCTGCAATATGTTTCAAATCAATATCCCTGCTGACACTCTTGCCCTTCCACAGCAATTTGTCATGCAACAGCCAGAGCACTCTTTCAAAAATGTAGAGAAGACTCTCTTGTTTAAACTCTCTGTTGGCTTTAAATAATGAGAAAAAAATGCAAGGAGTTCCATCATGATTTGTTCTTTGTCTATCTCCTCAATCTCAATTTCTCTTTCTCCTTATCTCTTCCGATCCAGCAACTAGAGACTTTTTGCTCATCTTTAAATTTGCACATACTTTTGCTTCAGAAATTTCATATGTAGCAATTTTTTGAGTAAAAAAATAACACACAAATAAAGGGGTTCAGAATAGGCCTTCCTCAAATATACCACTTTGACATGTGAATTATTTTGAGCTGAAGGCAATCAAGACCCTGCAGGCTCATGAGAAACTTTTACCTTTTCCTTAAAGAATTTAAATTAGAGGCCCTACCCATAATAAGTGTTATCACCAGAAATAACATTTTCTCACCTATATATTGGACAGGACAAACTTGTAATTACTGACCATCTGCTCCTCTTACAGTCCTGAAATAACTTTTCTTCTCTCTGAAGCTCCAAGGAGCCTTACTTCATCTCTAGCTCAGAATGTGATATATACCTCATTTTCTCTTTCTGTCTCTGAATGTCTCTTGTATGCAGGATCACTGACTCTCTCATGGGTTCCAATGCATATGTATGTCATCGGATTTGGTTATTTTCTCTTGTTAATCTCTTTCATGTTGATTTGCTTGTTAAACCAGTCAGAGAAACTGAAAAAGTAAAGCTTCTTCCTCAATGCAAGCAAACAAAATCAGGTGATAATTATAGGAGTATAAAGATATTTATTGTAGTATTGTTAATAACTTGAAACATTGAAATGATATAAGTAATGTGAGTTTTTAAAATAAATTATCATACATAGAGTAAATAAATAATATATTTAGGAGTAAATTTATTGATATGTGATATACACTATAAAATGTTAAATAAAATAAAAACCACATTTATAAAATAGTATATACAGTATGACCTTAAATTTATTAGAAATGTGAACTAAGCATACATAAAAAACAGAATATATATAAGAATATATTAACAATAATATTCTTAGGATTGGAGAAAAGTTAATTTTTATTTTCTTATTTAAGCTTCTTTGTTTAAATATATTTTTTTGTATAAGGAAATAAAGAAAATTTATATCTATAAAATGTGAAAAATTACAATTACAAGGATATTCTGGAAGCGAGACCACCTGATTAAGCCCTCCTTTCTGTATACTGTGAAATGCATGGGGATTGCCACTTCAAGTGACTACTAGGACCTAAGGGAGAGAGTATTTGATGCTTTGATTTCTAACCAGATTTCTGAAAAGTACTAATGCACAGATCCATCCACCAGTGGGCAAGCTGATAATGAGAATCAGAACAAAATAAGGAGACAATCAATTGAATGGGAGAAGATATTTGCCAATGCCTCCCATAAGGGGCTAATATACAAAGAACTCATAAATCTTAACGACAAAAAATAAACAATCCAGTTAAAAATTTAGGCAGAGGATCTGAACAGAGACATTTATGCCAAGAAGATACACAAATGGCCAACAGACATATGAAAAAATTCTCAACTTCACTAGCTATTAGGGAAATACAATCAAAACTACAATGAGATACTTCACACAGATTAGAATGGTTATCAAGTAATATTAATGTTGGAGAAGTTATGGGGGAAAAAGAATCCTCATACACTGCTTGTGGGAATGTAAACTGGTGCAGTCACTATGGAAAACATTGTGGAAGTTCCTCAAAAAATTAAAAATAGAGCTATCATATGACCCAGCAATTCCTTTTTTGTGTATCTACCCCCCAAATTTGAAAACATTTATCTGTAAAGATATACACACCCTGCTGTTCATTTCAGGAAGCATTATTTATGGTGGCTAAGACATGGAAACAACCAAAGTGTCCCTGGATAAAGAAAATGTGGTACATATATACAATAAAATATTACTCAGCCATAAGAAAAGATGAAACACTGCCATTGCGACAACAATGAATGGATCTTGAGATCATCACGTTAAGCAAAAGAAGTCAGACAGAAAAAATTGAGAACCATATGATTTCACCCATATGTGGGGTACAAAACTGAAAGCAACAAACAAACAAAACAAAGAAACAAAAATTCATAGATGGACAACAGTTTAGTGTTTACCAGAGGGAAAGTGGGGAGGTAGATAAAAATAAAGTGGGTCAAGTATATGGTTACAGAAGGACACTTATGCAATATGCATATATGCAATATACAATATACATGATATATTATTGAATTATACATTTGAAACCTATATACTTTTATTAACCCATGTTACCCCAATAAATTTAAGAAGAAAAAAATTTTTAAAGAAAAAAGTTTATTTTAAGAAGAGCTCCATTTCATGATACCTGAGGATTCCATAAAAGAAGGTAAATATTGACATTCTGGGTCCTTAGAATTTCAAAAGGCAAGAACAAGTCAAAGTGTGATGAAATGTTACCTATCTTTGAAGCTGTGAAAGAACATAGAGAGAGTATGGAAAAGACACTTTCTTCAAGCACCGGAACATGGGAATACAACTTGCTTTTAGACCGCAGGTATGGGAACAGGAATGAGAACCTCATTTTTATCATATATCCATTGTATTTTTGCTATCAGAATATCATAGCCACCTGTCTAAGACCAAAAGAGCTAACAACAGAAGATCTCAGCTGCCATCTAAAAAGGATCAGCAATAACTAACAAAGGATCAGAGAAATAGAACTCAGATAAAACCTTTAGTTTAAAAAAAGAGGAAAATAAATTAAAATAAATTACTTAACCTTCAAATACAGCAGCACCCTCCAAAAATAAGTAAAAAAGACATTATAAAACAACTTAAAAAGTTTGTTTTCAATATAAAATCCTACCTCATTTTTAAAAAGATACACTACTTAAATTAAATAGATATTAAGAAAAAATCTCTTTACTTGATTGAGATAATGGAATATAAGTGTTCAAGTCTGAAAACCAAATGGCTTCATTGAGTTCAAGCAGTATGAAGGAGAAAAAAGTATACCATGGGCTTCTTCCCAAGTATAAAACACTAGTCTGCACCTCCCAGTCTCCTCAAAGGTATAGGTAGCAGCATAATGAATAACTTTAATGAATAAATTCTAAGAGGAAATGATGTGTATCACTTCCATGTCTGCTCCATGGAAACCTTTCATGAACATTCTCCATGTTCTGTTCTTGCAAGTTGAGTAGGTAGAATGGAAACGACTGCTAAGGAAATTTTATAACCCACATTGGAGGTGGTAGAAGCATCAGTAGAAGGGATAACTAGATAAGTTAGGGGAGAAAGACTATTCCATTGCCTGGCCACCTGCCCAAACAGTAAAGTCTTTTTGGAAATAAATTTCACTCCCACAAAATATAAAAATAAATTTGTCAGTTGATTGCTAGACTTAATCTTGTAGATATAAAGTCAAGAATATGAAAAACATATGGAAAAGATTGTTTAATATAGCACAGGTTTCAAACAAAATGAATTTCTGTGAATCAGGGATTTGACTAAATGCACTGATACATCCACATCAAAATATATCAATGCAGCCATTTAAAAGAATGAATTAGACTCAATGAGTTTTACCAATTTTCAAAAAGTTTCTTACTTTGTAGATGAAGAAAAAAAACAAAATGTGGGATAGTGTGTCTTGTATGATGCTATTAAAAAAGTCAGTGTTGACTAAAAAATAATCACTATTTATAAATACTCATATACTTAACAAAAAATGTTGAGAAATATACACAAGTTTTTTATATAGATAGTTTAAAAGCAGAAAGGAAATGATATCGGGAAGCGGAGGAGATTAGAGAAGAGGATCCAGGCAGAAAAAGGAAAAAAAAATGCTAAAAGAATTTTTATGCTCATATGTGTGCTTAATGTACAATTCTTTAAAAGTTCATATACACATAAAGAAATTTAATAGATATTTAATTAAACAAGCAAATTACCCTTTTCAATTATGTTACATTGGTGTTTTATAGTTATATGGTAGGCTGAAGATATACTTAACAAGTGAAGTATACCGTTGTATTGTTTCTAAAAGATATTTTGAGTAAAATGTACATGGCAAATTAAGTCATACATACCCCATCTCCTTATTTTCCTAGACTCTCTTTTATTTTAAAACCTTAAAACTTAGATAAAGTCTACTTTCTCTTCACATTTTAATTTTTTTAATTATCAGATATATGACATTTGTTCCAATTCGTTCAACTTGAAACTACTCAAATATCTATTCTTATCTACAATCTCCATCTATTTATCCACTCACATTAATTTCAGCTATTTCAAAAAACATTTACAATGTAGAAAAATTATGTGATGAATTATTAAATACAGCGTATACTTCTCAAGGTTGGAATTCTAGATTTTATTATCTGAAAATTTTGAACATAGGCTTTCACAAACCAGTTACCTGCTTTCTTTGTCTTTCCTTTGTTATATTAGTATTTTAGAAAAAGCCAACTTCATTTATGATTATAGCACTTTTTGAAATTTTTACCTTAGGTGAGAATTGTTATTTTGACAGAGTCCTTTACATGTTTGGCTTGATGACAATTTAGAATATAAAGCAGCCAAAATTTTCTTTTGTCACTTCAAAAGAAGAATATCCACCTTCATTGTGTTACATGTATCAAAACAATCCACTGTATTGAGAAATATACTAGTCACAATGTGAAATATGCAAATTTAAGAATAATTTTTATTTGACTTTACTCTATGTAGAGAATAACTAATAGCCGGAAAACAAAACTAAACACTCACTGGTACTTTCTGAAAAATCACTTTTACTTTGTGTCTTCTCTTAGTATCTATTAAGAATTGCTATTTACTGAAGTTGATTCTTCAAGTCTTTGGGTTTTCGAAATTTCTCTAAATGGCACTTGAAATTCCTGATATGTTCAGTCTGTTTTCTACAGCTTGCCAGTACTGCCTTGTATTAGGAATTCTTAGCTACTCCATTTGCTGTTGTTGGCTTGGTTTGGTCTGGCTTGGTTCTGGTTTTGGTTTTTGCTTTGGCTCAGTTAAAGGACTGTATTACAAATCTCTTTTACATGGAGTAGTCCTTTTCTCTGCAGTTTACAAACTAGATGTCCATTATCTCAAAAAGTTGGTGGGTTTTTTTCAGGAACTAATTTGTTACTCACTGAACTTGCCACTGAATATTTAAATTTTATACTAAATAGCTGCTGTTTTCAAAATATTCCATTTAGAAAAATAATAAATTTTATTTTATTCCAATTATTAATGATGATGATATTCATAGATGTGTAAGGTATTTTTCTACAATATTCCAGTAAGTCAAACATAATGAGTTTGATCTTCCTCATGAATAAAACAAATGGTCTGCCCTCTGGGAAGTGTCTTTTTTGTCAGGTCAGTAAGGCACATGCAGCACAATGTAGTCATTCTACCCATAGGTGTGAAAAGTCATCTGGTCCAGGTAAAGTAAAAATGCTTAAATGATTTGGCACCATACCATTTTGTACACCCCAAGTAAAATGCCACCAAACTCTGATAGAAATCCATACTGATAAGAAGAAAAAAAGACAAATAAATACACCAAACCGTTTTCATTGTGTTTATTTAAAAATAAATAATCCAATTTTAATGGATAAGCATCTATTTATTTATAAATAAGCATGGCAGCTGTAATATGAGATTAGATGTTCAATTTGGAACTATTGTACCTATATTATTAAAAGTCTTAGATTTGTATTATAAGATTTCAATAAAAAATAACTTTTATGCATTAAAACACTCTCAAAAATGTTAGGAAAGAAGATATTTTACACACTTTCCTTATTTTTACACAGTATACAAAATTCTTGCAACCTTAGTCACTCTTACAGAAAAAACTCACCTTCAATGGCCTTATGTGGTAAACAGATTTGTATGATTTTGCTTTAAAACCACAATGTTATGTGCTTTTTAATCATGTTAGCTTATAACTCAGTAAATAAGTATTTGTTAATGCCTACTAAAAACATAAGTAATGTGTTAGAATGAAGGTGTATGAAAATAAAAGGAATTGTTTATTATCATAAAGCCTATATCTATTGTAGGTGACAGGTGTGGAGAAAAGTGATTACAAGCTAATATACTTGTTATAGTTGAGAACCATGTCAGGTGCAATGCGCCTAAGACCACATCTGTGCATTTCAATTGAGTATGTGAACAGAATTAAGAAAAATGTTTGGTTGTCCAGGACGGATTTTAACTATGCTCTTTAAATAATATCATATTTAATTAATGTTTATGCATTTTTTTAACCATAAAAGGTAGAATTGGAAGAATATCGACTGATATTTGTTTAAAATGTCTCTTTTCCTTTTAAACTTTTTTATTAAAATGATTATAATGCCAAGATGAGGCTTTATGGTAACTAGCAGAAGAAAATTGTTTCATTTCTGGCATTCATATGACATGTTTTATATTAGCAGACAAGTAAACATGAAGGATGCCAGAATGCAAAGCTCTGTAATGAAATTGAAGGTGGAGAGAAAAAAGCAAATCCCATCTCTATCAGGAGAAGAGAGGAAAATATCAGCTCCTGCTAGAGCTAAAATGATGTTAGAAAAAATCCAACAACTGATGCAAACCATAAACCAAAGGTCTCCTGAAATAAGGATTAATAAGGTCTTCACAATTAAATTTATAATGAATTTAACTATTTTATAGTTACATTCTCTATAGTACATTTTAAGATGAAGTCCTGTCTCCATACCGTGTTTTAAGATTAAGTCTTTCAATAAAGAATATAAACATTTCTTAAGAAAAGTCTGTTGCAAGAATCAGCTACATTTTTTCTGATTTTAGGCCACATAAATGTCCCTTTAATTGAATTATAAACAATAGACTTCTCATTTTTCTATATTCTGTCTTTTTATCACCTCCTAACCAAAATGGTTTAGTGAATTGTATGCCTTTCTCTTTTCTAAAGCACCTTACTATCCTTCAATTTTTATCCTATTACTGACTTTTATTCTTCTTTCTTTAATACACTCCTTGTTTTAACTTCCTGTAAACATATCTTGAAAAATAAATAACGATTTAGATAGATACTGAATAAATGATAGCCACTTAAAACGTGTATTGGTAATTATATTTATTGATTACACATAGTAAGTATTTCTAACCATACTTCTTTCAGGTTCTTAATTAATTATTGAAAACTATTTGACCTATTACATGCCTTGAGACTTCACAATAAAACCACTATTTATTCTAAGTTTTCTAAATGACTCTCAGTTACTGGAGCACTGTTAATTCAATTCTTACATCAATCATAGAAGATCTACTATTTATGGCCACCATATAGAATTAAAAATAAAGTTTTGAGAAGTTTATTAACTTGACCAAGAAGCACATCTCAATAGAAAGTTAAAATTTTAACACAGATCTATCAAGTATATGCTGTACTTTATACTCTATTTAACCTCCATGAGGAATAAGATGTTCTAAATGCAACATATTATATCCATCTGAGGAAATAATCAGGAATATCTGAGGTGATCTCAGATAACAACTAGCCAAATTGCAAACAGGAATGCAAGAAAAACTTGAAATATCAGAAATTGAGTATTTGCATGTTTGGAAAAGCTACATGCTTTTGAAACCTAACCTGAAAAATGAAGAAATGCTTGAGCTGAGTGAGGAAGTAAAGAAATTAAGCAATCATGAGAACCAATTCCAGATAGAACTTTAATTTTGCTTACTAGTGTATGAAATTGATTGGGGACTCTATATACAAAACCTACCATTTTAAGTCAGATTCTCAAGAACCTAGAGCCTAGAGGACAGGATTAAAATGTTTATATTTTATTTGGAAAGTGTAAACCCAGGTTGGTGAATGTGATGGAAAAGAGAAATGAAACAAAGATAAAAGCTGGCCACTTTTTTAGGATGAGCTCTAAAAGATATAATATATTTCTCAGGAGAGGTGGTAAGCAGTCCATGAAAGGAGGTGGAGTACATCTGCCTGGCTGCCTCTCATGTCCATTTCTTATTAGTTAATTCTTCATCGTGGTAATTTAATTCCAGGTTGTGTTCCCCAGCCCCATAATGCTTACAGGAATCATATCTCATATTATCTGCTGTGCCATCTCATTGGAACATGGAAATAGAAGGGTGAGTCAGGGTCCACAGAAGTGGAGTGTAGACATAGGAACCATGCAGGGCTGGGTCTTATCTAAGACTCCAGCCAGCACAGGAAGCTTGGCAATGGTGATGGCAGCGTGGTCTAGGATATAAGTGGTACCACTATGAATGAAGCAATAGCAGAATCTAAAACATCTCTACATTGTACTGCATATAAAACTATAAGTCTAAATTGAAAATGTCTGTGATTTTTCAGGTTTTTAACGGACCTTTTGTACTCTAAAAATACTAGTCTGTTAGTTTCCTGTGACTGTCAAAACAAATTTCCACAAACTGGGTGTCTTAAAACATTGGAGATTTATTCTCACGATTCTGGAGGTCAGAAGTACAAAATCAAGGTGTTGGCAGGGGCATGCTACTTCTGAAGACTTCAGGAGAGAATCCTTCCTTGCCTCATTTGACATCTGGTAGCTGCAGGCATTTCTTATCTTATGGCTATGTAACTTCAATCTCTGCCTTCATCTTCTCATCCCCTTCTCTTCTGTATCTATATCAATACCTTCTCTTTTTCTGTCTCTTATTAGGAAAATGGTCATTGGATATAGGGTCCACTCAGAAAATCCAGGATAATCTCGTTTTGAGATCCTCAGCTTAATTACATCTTTAAAATTCTTTTTCCAAATTAGGGAACATTCATAGGTTTCAGGGATTAGAACATGGACATTTTTGGGGGGGTGGAGGAACCATTCAAATAACATACCCAGGAACAGTTTGTTAAATATATGTGGTCTTCAAAGTATGCCAACTCTCCAACATCTACTTCGGAAGTGGCCTAAAGCACAGAAGTCAGTGAAGAATCTCCCAAAAAGCCAAGTCAGAGACTCTGGAGACCAATACACAAGGGAGTTCTTTAGGGTTCTTAATAAGGAAAGGAGAGATAGGCTAACCATGAAAAGATGCCATAGGCAGAAAATATTTGAAATTCTTGACCAACAGGATTGAATAGTTGCTATAAAGCAGCGACTTCTTCATGGAAGTTGCATCATGAATACCTTGGATCTGTTCCACCACTAGAAGTACTATGTGTAGTAGAAGATGAAAGGGAAACATGTAGCTTGCATTTAATTTAAAGACTATCATACCATAGAGAGCCACATCCAGACCTGATGAAATGACTGCATATCACACACAAATCTTGGACTTATGGATTGCACTTAGGTTGTCTTGTTTGATTAAGGGATGAGTTTGATCTACTGTGTGAAGAATGGAATATAGAGGCAAAGGGGTGCACTCTGACAGAAATCATTAGTTGCCCCCCAACACACACAGTGTTTTTTCCTTCCTGTAGGTAGAGTTGTAGTATGTAGTTGGAATATGGGCTACATTCAGGGTATATTTTTAGCCCCTTTACAGCTAGATATAGTTATGTAACTCTCCAAAACCTATGGATCATGAGTGGATGTGGAACATGCCATGTCTGGGTGTGTCTGACAAGATCTCTTGAATTTATTCTGCCATGTTTTTTCTCTGCCCTTACTGGCTGGAGTAACCAGAAAGATCTTGAAATACACATGTTTTAGAGAAAAGAGTCACTGTCAGTAGATGGCCCAAAATATCTTTGTGAGACTGGCATTTTTTTGAGCTGTTCAGTGATATATAATGATGTTTAAGACACACCCCACATACTTATGTAAGTATGAAATGCTTTTTCATGTAAGTCATATTGTTTTGAGATTTCTTGTTATAGTTACTAATCCTTAACCATGATTAATATCCATGAAATTTAGATAGTTCACTTGAATTAAATTAATTCTTAGCAATTACTATTGCAAGACAATGTACTAAGTATTGTGGGAGAAGACAAGCAGGTAGAAATTTTAGGTTATTGGTGGTGTCTGGGGAAAGAACAGAATGAAATTAGCAGACAAATAATTAAAACACAAGATACATCATGATAATGTTTCATAAAAGCAGTCAGGAAGGGTCAAATATGTATGGGAGAAAACAAAGACTTTACAAATAATGTAATATTTGTGGTGGAGATTTTACATTGATAAGAGATTGTTGGGTAATCAGAATGTGAGGCAACTGCAACTAGGTGGTTATAGACACGAAGGTGAGAAGATTTATAGTATGCCTATTCAAATAAGCGATATACACCTAGCATATGCAAGGCATGAGCTACATCCTGTGAGAAATCTAAAAGATAGTAAGTCTGGTTCTTCTCTCAATATACTTGCAAGTTAGCAAGGAGTCTGAGGCATTTACAGAATTAACGGCACTACAAACAAAATAGAATAAATACTATGAGGGACTTATCAATAAAAAACACACAATTCTTTACCTTTTCAAGCAGCATTTCTTCCTTTTGGAAAAAAATGGGGAAATCACTAGAATTCACCTCATGATATTATCAGTGTCAATGTTAAATGAGCTAAAAACTGTAAAATGTTTATCAGAGCACCTAAAATATGCTAAACAAGCTGTTGTTCTCGCTTTTATTGTTTTTTGTTTTGAGTTGACTCCTGGAGATTGTGTAAACTTTTGATAGGCAGATTTCATGTTAATTTAGCTAGAAAAAATATCTGTACAAATAGTAAAATCAGGAATATTCAGAGGCTGAGAACAGGAAACAATTTATTTTCATTGTGACATATGTGTATACAGGGTAGAAGAAAATGGCTCCCCTTGAGTCCATAAGGAGTTTGGACATCCTTTGATTGGTGTGATGTAATCTGCACATGAATGCTTTTGATCAGGAAGTTTCATATTAAAGTTATCATAAGTGTTTTGGCCAGATTAAAAATCAAAGAAGCTGAAATCAAGGTGACCCAGATTGCATACTACTTTCATAATCTATTGAGAAATAATTAAAGAGATGAGATAGAGCCAAGCTGTGGGGAATAAAGGGAAAGGGGGAGTTTCAGAGTGTCAAAAAGGTAAAACTTACAGATTTTGGCAATTGATTATATATGAGAACTGAAGGTAAAATGAGACAGAGAGGAAGAAAGAAAAAAAAAAAAAGAAAAGAAACTCCCAGTTATTTGGATGGCCAGGAGAATGACTGTGATAAGGACATAAATAAGTGAACAACAAAAAAATACTGTTTTGGGCAATATTGGTGAAATTTGTTTTGGATCTGTATTCTTGGATGTGATGGTAGATCATCTCAGTAGCATTTTCACTTAGGAGTTGAAAATATCAGCCTGGAGATTGAAGTCCAAGCTGGGTAACATGCAGGCTGAATTCCTTAGTGGAGATAGAAGCAAAGAATAGAGACTAAGAATGTTTGATACTATGGCCCAGGAATTTTCCTGCCCTTTATTTTGAAGAGGATATTCAATAAATATGTGTGTCAACAGAAGACGAGTTGGAATTACCTCTCTTAGTACTTATGTCAATGATGTATTATTCTCATCAATAGCTCCACTGATTCCATGTCTGTGGACCTTGTGCCCAGGACATGAGAATCTTGCTAAATGAGACCAAGACTATAAGTGTAATTCTTTTATAAAATAAATGACTGTTAGCTTGACCTTCATTCTATCAAACATGCCCTGTTTGAACTAAAGAAAAGAAAAATGTACGATTAAAAATGGATCAGTAAAAATCTATCTTTATTGTCATTAAAAAACAAAAAAAAACAAGCAAGCAAACAAAAACCTTAAAGGATCTACTTTCTTGTGTTTAGTAAATTCATTGTTTTGGTAGACTCATTTTTTCAGTAAATTTATTATTGTGTTCCTCATATCTATCTTGGTGTCAGTGCCAAGCTGATCGAGAAGGGAAGGTTTCGGTCCTGAGATGCCCAGTTGAAAGAATGTACAAGGGGCCAACATGAGAATGAAACAGCAAGCATCGACTTTATTGCAGGGAGCACACTTCTATTGTGAGGAGTAGGTAGGGTATGTACTGCTGAGTTAGGGGACTGTAGGGGCTCCACATATATTAGAGTACAATAGTGGAAGTCTGCCACTATGCATGATACAATAAGCTGAATCATGCTTACGTATGTTAGGCGTAGGCACCCTACTGCTATAATGTAACATTTTAAATCTGGGGTCCTATTCCTAGACATAAGCCTGGGTCACAGCCGGACCTGGAACCAGCCAGGCCTGAGCCCTACACTACACCCCTACAGGGTCATGGAGTGTGATCTGGCCCAGAGGGCACTACCTTGGGCCCACAACCCACTTTCCATTCCTGCAGTGACTTAGCTCTTCAGGGCATCACCCCCAGGGTACTCTTTACCCACCATCAATCTGGGTGCTGCTCAGCACATCAGGGGCATTGTGACACAGAATTAGACCTTGATACACAGCCCAACTATCAGTGCAGATGTACACTGGGCCAGTTTTATTCACGAGGACCAACCACACAGCGCAAAGCTCCACCCAATGACTGAACTGCTCAGCACCAGTTTAGTACCAAAAGGTTTCTATGGTCAGCTGCACTGCCATGGCAGCCCATGTAGGAGGAGCCCGACCCTCTACATAGGGACTTGGTAGGTCTCCCGACTCAGAAATGGGAGCCCGACCCTCTACATAGGGACTTGGTAGGTCTCCCGACTCAGCAGGCTCCTCCAGAAGCTCTGCTTGAAACTGGTTCCAATAGGGAGTGTACTTGACCCGACAGGGCTTGCAGAGAATTGTGTCCACTGCTCCAGGTACAATCTCCACTTGGTCGGTGTAGGGGTCTGTGCAATTCCCATTTGGGGACTCTTCACTTAAGACCACAGCCACCTCTCCACGGGATATGTGTCTGCACGGTTACAGGATTAGGGCTAGTGATGGCCTCGCTGGCAGAAGGGCTGCATATATGGCAGCCAGCGGCTTCTCTATCAGAGAATACCGCACTTCCGCGCCTATCCATCACTGGGACCAGAAGCCTATTGGCACCTTCCAGGAACCATGCTTCTGCTACAATTCCTATCTAAACCCTGCATCATGCACCAGCACCATAAACAGGAATGGGAGGGCTGGATCTACTACACATAGTTTGGGCTTGTGCTACTGCTTGCTTTGTAGTCTTAAAGACCACTTCTATCTCCAGAGTCCAATCCTACTAGGCACTCCATCTCACTAGACAGTGCAGGGGTCACATCAAGGAAGTCAAATGGGGAATGAACACTCTCCAAAACCCCAGCAGTTCCAAATAGGTTTGGAGATGCTTCATGGTTTTGGGTTAGGGATATGCTTGTATCTTATCATTCACTGCCTCTGGCATTACTTTTGTTTTACCCAGCCAGACAACTCCCAAGAATTTGACAGAGAACCCAGGTTCCTGGACCTTGTCCTCATTGACTGCCCAACCCCAGTCAGTGAGAGCTTCTAGTTCTGTAAGAGAATCAGAGGTTAGTATTAACACCATTAATGCAGTGATACAAGTGCACTACGAGTGGTCATTTCTATGTGCTAAATTTTGAGCCATGAGACGATGGCACAGGGTAGGGCTGCTCAGATAGCCCTGGGGAAGAATGAGGAATGTCTACTGTCCCCATTCCCAGGTGAAAGCAAACTGTTCTTGACTTTCTGGGGCTATAGCAATAGAGAAAAAGGCATTTTCCAAGTCCACTACATAGTGGTATCATCCAAGTTCATGTAACAGCTGGTCCATAATGTTTCTGAAGTTCCACACTATAGCATGTAGGTTTGGCATAACTTTATTCAGTTTCTGAAATCAGGTCGACTAGCTCCCTGCCAACCAGGTGTCCTGGCCAAATCCCTAATCAGGGAAGTAATCAACCAGTCATACCTCACAGGTGTGGCTTTCCCAGGAATAAGAGTGATTGCTGGTCAGGGTGCAGCTGATTCCACAGTGCCAGCAGCACTTCATTAGGTTGCTGCTCAATCTTTTCTGAAGCAACCCCTGCTGCTAAGAGATCAAACCATATCTGTCTATGGCTCACTTTCACGGCTCAATGGACTGGGGACTGCTCCTCTCCTCCTTTTTGGCCGCCTCCGTCCATGCACTGGCAAATCTGGTAGTGTGGGCAGTGTGGTACAGCACACACTTGGGTAGAACTCTCCTTGCATTTCACTTCCATATCCCCCAACATAGCCATAGCAACTTCACCCCGTGGATCCACCTATCCATGTAAGGGGCCAGTAGTGTTACCATTGTGCCAAAAGTACCAGCCAGGCCTGAAGCCAAGATCAAATCTTTCATATGGGTTGTAAATACCTCTTCATTGGGGCTTGTATACTGAGTGTGAAATGTCATCTGTCGCATGCCCATTTCTCTAATTATCTGGACCAGATCTAAGTATGTGGTCCATCTGCTCATTGTCTCTAGCATCTCCCCTGGGTCGGCCCGCAGTGTCCATGCCTGTACCCTGTGCCATAGGCGCCACATTCTGGAGGCACTGCCTGAGGGGAGGTATCACCATTATGGAGGCTAGCTGAGCCATCTCTTCTGGAGATAATTCAGTCCCTTCGGCCCCATCATCCCATAGCCACAGCAGCCACCCTGGAACTGTCTCCCTGACTCTCTGCCATGCCTGTTTTGTCAGGTTCCGGAGTTCGGCAGGGGTGTACTGAATCAAGGTGGTATTCTTTTTAATCTGGGGGGTGCCGTCAGCTCTCCCTACCCACCCTTCCCCCCGGACCAACCGCTGTTCCTTTTCAACCTGCTGCCCTATCATCAGCTGCGCCTGCTGCGGTGTCACTGGTGGGCACTCAGACCAGGACAATGGCAGTAGCCAGTCAAGGTCCCTCAGCATGCAAGCCGCTGCCACTAGCCACCTTTCCAGTGCTTCTTCCTGATATTGTAGCTGCTGCACCCTCTGAGCCTGATCCTGAAACTCCAGGGTGGCCTGCTGCAGCACCACCAGGAACATCCAGGCCACCTGACCTGCTGCTTCCCAGTAAGCAGTCGGGACATTCAGCATCTCCAGGGCTTTCTGGACATCCTTCGGTCACTACTTCACTCCATCCCAATTATCCAGGGACGTTCACGTGGCCAGATACATGGCCACGAGAAACCACTGGGAGACGGGGGTGGGGCATATGTCCTCCATCCAGGTATCCTCTACCTGGGGACCGTCGGAAGCACTGGGGGCTGCACTTACCTCATCCATTTGGCTATGCCACGTGTCAGCGCTGAGAGAAGGGAAGGTTTCAGTGGTGAGATGCCCAGTTGAAAGAATGCACGAGGGGTCGACATAAGAATGAAACAGCAGGCACCGACTTTATTGCTCAGAGTGTGCTTCTATTATGGGACCACATGGGCTCTATATATATCAGAGTACAATAGTGGAAATCTGCCACACACGTGTGATACAATAAGCTGAATCATGCTTACATATGTTAGGTGCAGACACTCTGCTACACTAATGTATCATTCTAAATCTGGGGTCCTATTCTTAAACGTGAGCCCAGATCAGTGCCAGACCTGAGACAAGGCCTGGGGCCCACACTTGTTGACTGAAATTTACTTAAAAGTTTATTTTATTCATTTTGTAACAGTTTTCCAACATGTATGAATGGTATTTTTCTCTCTTGTCTACTGGCCCAAAGAGTTTTTTGTTATTTTCTTTCGATCAACATAGAATTCTTCATTAAATATTCTAATATTATCAGAATTTCCTGCTCTCTTTTCACATGCGTGCACACACACACACATTTTAGGGTAATTCATAATATAGAATAACTTGTAATTCTCCCAGAGATTACAATAATTCACCGAGTACTAAAAAACAAATTAAAATAACACATTAAATTATTTCTCTATGGAGTTATTATAAATTTCATCAGCTGAGATGGGACTTCATAGAATATTTCTACAAATTTCATTTAATGTTAAATGAAATACTTAAACTACTTATTATCTGCAAATATGATCAGCAGAATTAACTGACTGAAATCATAGGTTGTACTACTTTTTTTGAATATATATATATATATATATATATATATATATATATATATATTCACAATAGGTGCATAATTGATTCTTACCTCCCTGGATGCGAACATTGAAAATAGCTTAGTATATGTCAGACACTATCATAAGCACAATAGGATATGGCTAGTGGAAATGGCAGTTGTAGTCATAATAGCAATGCTAACAAAAGTAGTGGTAATAGTAGTAGTAGTGGATCAGTGGAATTTCCTTCTAAACTTCAAATGAATGTAGAAGAGATGGCAGTCTGGTGGTAGGTAAGGATATAAGAATAAACAAGGTTACCCATAGAAAAAGCAAAGAATAAGGAGGGAATAAGATGAAACTGAACCTGAGATAACTCCCAAATTTGAGAGAAAGAACAGAAGATGCATGCATTACAAAACATAGAGAAAGGTGGAAGATAAGTCAAAAAGGAAGGGATAGTGAACCTTGCTGAATTCACTAACTTGAGCACTGAAAAAGTGGAATGGGCTGAAAAATTATCTGTCTTCCAAGGAGTGAGAGTGAAATCTCAATAATAATAAACTTATAAAAAAAAAAAATCACAAACTAAAATGAAGGCAGTAAATATAAATATCTCTTGAGATGTTTTGTGGTTAAAGAAAATGTAAGTTATCTCAGTATTGGGAGGCTTAGACATGAGCTTTTTTTGGTAAATAAAGTTTTATTAAAATACAGCCATGCCCATTTGTTTATACACTGTGGTTGGCTGCAGGCTAGCTACACACAAGCTGTCTCTCTAACACAGCTTTAATAAATTGTAACAAACACTATGGTATTAACTATCTGTCTACTTACAAAAACAATTTACAGACCTTTGATTTAAATTAATATAGGAAAGAGGCATGAAAACTATATGAATTGAATAACTATTAAACCAAGTGGAATTTAGAGTCTGCTACATGCTGTTAGACATGAAATCTAGTTTATTATCCATGTGGCCACACCGCAAGGAATCTGCAGAATGAAGAAAGATTCCTACAGAGATTAGTAACAATTATTTATCTGCAACATTCAGGTTTACCCATACCATAAAAGAAAAACAGACTTCAAGCTCTACTTTGTACAAGTTAAAGATAAACCCAAACTTTCATTCCATTCTTTACTCCCTATAATAAGTAATTTTTCATAGAATTTTTTTTAAAATTCATAAAAACCCAGCATTTGGATGCTCAGGGTTTCATTCTCTGACTCTGAGAGGAGACTACACCTCTGTCATTCCTTCTCAAATAAACTTTTCTTTGTCTTTAACTCTGGCTCACTCTTGAATTTTTCCCCTTGCGAAGACAGGTACCCTATCAGCATAGGGCTTGAGTCCCCAACTCAGGGGAATTTGTCCCGTCTGGCATCAAAATTATCCTATAAATACTGACTTTGGAACTCATAGATAGAAACATGGATTCATTCTTGAAGATATATTTTTTAAGATTAAATATTTGTGCAGATTTGTTACTTTATTTATAGATTCCAGCTTCCCTTCTTGATTAATTAGCTTCTATAGTCCACAAAGAATATATTCTGTACCATAACTTATTTTTTAGTGTATTACTAAACAAAATTAATAAACACCATTGTCATTCTGTCAATTATATAAAACTAAATGTAACTTGAAAGTAAAATATTTATCACCAAAATATACTTTTAAAAACAACTTGATAAAAGTAGAATAAATTTTCTTACCTGCTACTATACGAAGATTTATCTGAGTAGATGATTGAATTTAATTAATATGCAATAAGTGACAATTAATTTATTAATATGTAATGACTTTATATTAATTTTTTAAAATATTGACTCATTCAATATATTATCACTGAATTAGTAAATGATTAAAAATATTTATTACTTGCAATGTGTGTGAGCATGGGGAATTAACAAACTTGTTTCAGAAAATATCATTTTGGTAAGTTGTGATTTCTACTGTGCTCAACAAAAAATATATGCCAAATTTAATTTTAATTTCATTGTAAATTTCTAAGGATATATTGGAGTATGTTGGATTTTGGAAATGCTAAATAAACAGTATGTATTTCTTATATCTTTTAAGAAATGGATAATATCTGACCTCAAATAATTTGAATAAGAAACAAAATTGAATGTTTCGCTCAAAGCCTTAATGTTACATATGTTGCAGCTGCCAAGTTCTGAAATTTCTAATTAATGTCTATGCAATAAAGAGTAAAATATTGAGCAAAAAAATTAAGAATGATGCTTGTATTCTTTTAATGAGGCTTTTAGTGTTTGCAAAGACCAAAAACTTCAGTGTTATTCTCAATGATTTTTTTTAATGATTATTCTCCTTGAGAGAATCTGAATGTTTTCAATATAAAGGAAAATCACATATTTCAAAACTGAATTGGGAACAAGTGATTTAGAAGTACAAAAATACACATAACCATAAGATTTAAAATACCTTATTTAAGTCATAATAAAACACTATCCAGAGGCAAAAGTGATATCCACACTCAAAGTTTAGAATGCTTTAAATTCATTAAGCAGAACAGGTAAGAAACATGATTTCCATCTAATTTATTTGCATTTGTTGATAACTTATAAACAGGAAATTTCATTTTAGATTTTATTTCTTTTAAAAACTAAAATGATTATATCAAAAGAAGCATGTAGATTAAAATTGTAAAACAATAGTAAATTTTAGGAAAATCCTTATAGTTTGGCTAAGAATATTTGGATATTCAGATATGATTAAGCATGTTAAGTGAACTTTCTTATAAAAGTAGTTATTAAAATTGTAAATGCAATGAGGCCTACACTTTGGCTGAAATCACTTTTGAAATTAAAAGTATTGATTCTCAATTAGACTATGTATTCTTTAATTTAACCTAAAATTTTGAAATTTACCTATTTGTATATTTTGTAGTAAAATTAAACCTACAACCAGTTATCTTTATTAAAGTTTTTAGAACTACCTCCTCCCCAATTTTTACATTGTTATATTTTTTTATAAATCTATCTGAATTGCTGAATCTATACAGACTTTTTAAAAAAATTAAATGATCAAACATGACTTGGTTTTAATTGATATAGCTCCCCCTGGAAAAATGAGCAAAGCTGCCTTTGGGGTCATTGTTCCTCTCTAGATAGAAGTCAAAAGAGTAGGTGAAAATTTGCAGAAAGTTTTATTAAAGTGACAGCTTAATGCACCAAGGGGACACATTTTGAAAAAGAATGGATGTGGCTCCCCACAAGGTTTACAGATATGGTGGTTTTATAGGCTCTTGGGATTGGGGGCCATCCTTTCCTCTTTCTCTTCTCCCTCCCCAAATATGTTGAGGCAGATTCTGAAATGAGCCTGTGCAGTGGTACCTACATGGTATTTCACACATCACATGTCCCACTATCATCTTAAATCTCCACCTAGGGGAGTGTTTTTACTATGATAATAAGAAAAAGTTAACTATAGGACAGCTCCTAATGTGCATGCATGACTTTAAAAACTTTTCCTGGGCAACATTTCTCCTGTAATTATGGTTCTGTTTGCTCATTCTTTCTTATTGGCCAAGAATTGTGGCTCAAGGTTGTTTTCCCCAGCTGTAGGTTCTGACTATGTGACTACCCTATGTGACCACCTACCACAGTAACCCAGAAATACGTTTTTTCTTTTGAACTTGGAAAGGTCTTAACAGAAAAGAGAGTAGTTGAGATCTCTGAGTCAATGATATCATCTAGATGCCTGACTCACAGAAATGATGAACTATTAGACTTTTGTTTAGACACATCTTCTCAAGGATGCAGAAAGTCTGATTGATTTGTAACACCTGTTTAAAGATAACCAATATAAAGTAGAACATTTGCTTCTTAAGACACATGGTCACTGGGCACTCGGGTCACCAAAGCAAATGCTTCAGAAGGTTGCCTCTTATTCAGTAAGAACAAAATAATCAGTGGACTTTATCAGTGGCTTGACAATCCTAACAAGCAAGAGGGTCCAAGATTGAGCAGGTGTGGATTTTCTGTGCTGGGAAAGGCTAGGACAATGTGAAATCAATTTGCAGTCATTAGCCTGCCATTCACACCAGTTTCTGAAAAATAAAATGAAAGGTTAAAGACTAAAAAGGGAGGCTTCTATAACAAGAAAAAATACTGAAGTCCTGTTCTCACACAAGCCCCATAAACATCAAACAAGAGGAACTTCAAAAAATCATTTTTCCCATGGAGTTTGGAGGACACAGGGATATCTGAGGCACATGGGGAAACTCTTAAAGGCCATTTCTGTATGAGCCTAGAGAGAGATGCGGCAGAAGGGAGCCATTCTCCACCTATGGTGGAGCATAGGGTATGTTTTCCAATGGTCAAATATGGATCTCATAAAAGACATCCAATGTGAGCCCTCACTAACAGATCCCATAGCAGCGAAGTAGAATGCTTTGTGGCCAAGAGCAGCGCATCAAGACTGAGTTGTAAGTCATTTGCTTCCACCTGGAGGAAGTTTTGCCTGACCAGAAAATCACCAGTTCATTCTTGATGGAGTCCTCAATCTGATGAGTCCACAAGGGCCCTACTCAAAAAATAGCTGTAATTCTTTTGGAGATTTGTGAACATACTGAAAATAATATTGTTAAATTGGTAGAATTTTTAAACTTTCTGGCATCTTCTAATCCTTAATTTCAATTTCAAAGGAAAATCTTTATAATTTCACCTGTATGTTCACCATTTCAGTGACCTTACTAAGATATCTATCTACTCTTAATTTCATTTCTTCATCTGCTCCCTCTCTGCATGATGTTCCCTAGAACCTGCAAACATTCAGTATTCTCTACATAAACTTTTAAACAAGCAGCAAAAAACAAACAAAATTTTGCTTAACTACTTTTCTCCTTCAAACTTTGAAGGAACTTTTCTATTTCATTAACTACAGTGATAAAAGAAATTATCTATACCCATAGCTTCTATTTCTTGATCAATAATTTAATTTCTAATGTGCTAAAATGTGTTCTTTTACTCTATCAAAATCAGTTTCAAAGACCATTAGCCATTTGCATCACACCTAAAGAAAAGACTTGTTTTTTTTTTCTTTATTTATTCTTAGTTACTTACTAGTAGTATTTTTAACTCTGTATTGAGTGTTGAGAGTGATAAATATTGAGTAAAGCTTTATTTTCATGAAAAAATATAGAAGATTTTTCTTAAAACAAGAAATTTTGACAAATATAGTTGAAATTATAACTTAAGAAGAAATAAGGGATATGCAAGCCAATATATCTATAAGATGGTTTTGAACTAAAAAATAATAATTATAATAGTACCTAATAAAATATGAAGATAATATGGCTTCCGTAGCATGCAATACAGCAAAAAGCCATTCTTTTCCATCTCTATTAAAGACAAATGAGCTTACCTGACAAACAAATTGCCTACTGTTTTGCTGTTAACTAAAACAACAATGGTTGATGATATTTAAAGATAAACTCATTTACCTAATAGAGATGAAAAAAAAAAAATGTGCTGTATCCACATTCTCACAAATAAAGTAGAAGTAAATTCTACTTCCGGACTGGTTCCTCTTTGCCTCGTAGATTGCTTTTGTCCTCAGTGCAGCATGTACCAGATTTAATGCCTCACATTCCTCACTGTGGGCCATCTTTCATTCTAAACTCTTAGAGAACACCATAGTTTCCATTTACATTTATAAAAGAATATGCAACATTTACTCGAATTGGCTCACATCTTTTCCTTGAGTCTATGGGATCTGGTTTTTGTGAGTCTCTATTGTTGATGTCAGGGAAGTCCACTTGGAGAAAAGAAACCCCATCAGAAACAGACTTGTAAGGTAGTCAAAGAAAACAATCAACAACTACTTCCTTCAAATGTCATAACTGAGAGGAGAGCTACATGCAATACCCATAACATACAGTGGTATTAAAACACCTTCTGAGGCATATTGATTTAACATTCTCTCAAAATGCCCTATGTTATGTGAAATTTTCATTTCATTAATTTACATGTTTATTGTAATCCTTCCTACTTTCTCAGTCACAAACACCAAGACCATAATTACATATGACATAATCCAGATTTGAATGGTGAAATACACATGCAGGAAAACAAGTTGATTAGGAAGTAAAGGTATTTTGTCATTGTAGTTGTTATTTGGCCTAGCTCCAGAAGGCGTTTATATTTATTCATAAAAAAATAATATGAGCTACATAAAATACAACAGAATTAAGATCTACTTTTGTTAGAGTCATATAATTCCACAGTTTTGAAAAACATATCTAGACATCTTCTTAATAGAAATAATAATGATTTTTAAAACCACTAAGTAAATTTCACAGCTAAATAAAAAAACTATTATATATAATTTCTCTGCCTGATTGAGCCTGAAAAATCAATAATGAGGAAGTTTACCAAAATCATATGGTCAAAATTCACATTTATATGTGTATGTATATGTGTGGAGATATACATATATATACATATATGTGTGGAGATATATATACATACATTATATATATATGTATATAATGTGGTTGCATATTATCAGAAGTAAAAGCAAAAAAATTGTTTAATCCTTCTGTGTTCTGTAAGATTACAATTTGAAAACAGTTCAAATAATGGCTAAAACCTTTAAAAACAATTTGAATGTTACAATTAATATAACCCAAAATAAAAGCAGTAATTAGTCTAAATAAGACAGCAATTAAGTGACAAAGCTTTGGATTTTGGGTTTTGATTTCATTATAAATGTTAATGCATACAGTTGAGATATGTATTTATAAACATCATATATGATGAGTGTTTATAATAAAATTTCTGTCTTGAGAAATTACTGTCATCATTTTTAATTATTTAGGTGTATTAAAATATTATACATGTATATGTATATACATGCATCATTTCTTAAAAAGCTAACTGATAACAAAAAATGATGAGACAGTAAACTTGCAAAATCTACTCATGCCTATTTCCTATTAAGAATTCTGGAGAAGGTGAAGATCTCACCGTATTCTGGGGTTATATAAGGAACTCTCCCCAACACACCTGCTGTACTTGAGTCTACATTGACAATAAAATGGAGAAAATACTAAAGACTTTAAGACTATTTTAACAGGTATATTATTGTATTAAGCTAAATGAGGAGCAAATAAAAAAAAAAGCTTTTTTATTTACCGTCACTAACTGCTTCTGTCTCACCTCTTCCTTCAGCCTGTTTTCCTTCCAGGACATATCCTAAAGCCTTCTGATGGCATTCTAAAAGTAAAAAGATCCTAGTAGGCTAATGCAAAACCTCTATCTGACATGTGATTCAAGGATTCTCCCTAATCTCCTGCTTAGGCTTGATCCTTGGCTGGGTGATGTACAATGGGAAAGGGGCTGTGCCTGTTCTTTTAGTCTTCCTCTTTCTATATAGAACTTATCATCTGTAGGAAATTCAGGGGCAAGACAAGCAGAGAGCATATTAAATGAGACAGTTCATATATTAGATTCAAGGTCACATAGTATGGATTCTGCTGTTAGAATGCCCTCTTATCTAATATGGCAATAGTGAGCATGCTCCCTACTTGGTAAGCATCCAAACACCAGCACTTTCATGCAGCATCTTATGGAGTACATATATACATTACATAATATATATTATATATACAGACACACATATATACATATATGCACACATATATACTCATATATATACATACATACACACATATAAGGTTACTTTAATAGATGGAAACATAGCAAAATAAAAATAAAATAGGCTTCACTACTGTGATGTTCTAATTCTCGCTGGTTCATTCTCATTCAGATATTAGTAAAATCATTAAATAATGTCTACCTTTCTCAATCTCTGCTTTGCTTTTTTTAAAGATTTTAGTAAAAAAACATGTGATATTGTATTATTTTCAGGTGTACACTATAGTTTTTCAACATTTATATGCCTAAAGAAGTGATGACCGTGATAAGTCCAGCAATTATCTGACACCGTACAATGTTATCACAATTATTGACTATATTCCCTCTCCTGTACACCAAATCACTATGACTTATTTGTTTTATACCTGGAAGTATGAACCTCTTATTCCCCTTCACCTTCCCTCTTTTTAAAAATCTCCTTAAGCTTCCTGAAACACATCTACAAATTGCAGAGACTGTTAGTTACTCAGTTGTTCTACAGCAATAGAAATTAACTGAACGAATGTCAGTCAAGCTAGAGAAAACATTCCCAGGATTACTGTAGTTTTCAGTGACTAACTGCATCTACTAAAGGTCTAAGTACATCCAACAAAGGTCTTACTAATCCTGAGAGGGCTGTTTTCAAGTAAAACTCACCCAGTTCCAGGGGGAACTCAAAGTTATCACAAATCAGCTTTGACTGTACAGAGGAAGGAAATATCCTGGAGATGATGGAGTAACAGTTGAAAGGAGCCTGGGTCCCTGAATGACTCTGTGGGGCGGAGATACTTCTCCACTCACCTCTGGAATTTTATGTAAGAAAATTTCAGGCCATTGCATTCTAGTTTATCTTCTTTTGTTACCTTAAACTTTCCCTTTGTAATATCCCGATTTGCCTAATGTGACTTACTCTCAGCTCCTGCTGCTTTTTCTTTACCCTGGCAGAAAGCTTTCTTAGAAAGATCATACCAAAAAGGCTCTGGATCAGCTACCTTCTCAGCTGTCCAAGTTATCCAAGGAAGATTCACATACTTTTGCCACTTTTAACAATGGGAGTATTCCTTTTCATACATCTTCTTTCTTCTTCACCTATTAAGTCAGGTAGCACTGCCTCCTGCTTTCTGATTTCAATAGGCAGAATATAGTCATGAATCTCTAGGTTCACACATGACTCATTAACCCCAATGGCAGCACTGTATACCATGGCTGAATTGAATATGCTTTGAGGAGAGAAATCCCAGAAATTCAAATCTCCACACCTCAATTTCTTCCCCAGTATCTCCAGATATTTGGTCAAACGTTATTCTTTGAGCATGTTTTTGAAAGGGATTAATATTTGAATCACTAGACTGAGTAAAGAAGATTGTCTTCCCCAATGTGGATGGACTACATCCCATTAGTTAAAAAACTTACTAGGACAAAAAGGCTAACTCTCCTCAAGTAAGAAAGAATTTTTCTATCTAACTACCTTCCATATAGTACATCAGCTTTTCCTAGGCCTCAAGTCATCTGACATTTGGACTGGAACTATATCACTAAATCTCTTGATCTCCAACTTGCCATGTGTACCTGGCAGGTCTTGGGACTTGTCAGCCTTCATTATCATGTGAGATAATTCCTTATCATAAATATATATGTGGTTTTATTTCTTTAGAGAACCCTAACTAATATAAGCACCATTCTTTTGAATGTGGGAACTTATCACCTATTTTTCTTAGCCTTGAGACTTCAATTCAATATCTAAGACACAAGAAAAGTTAAAGTTATACTTATTGTTTTAGAAAATTTTTTAACATTAAATTCAGATGGAATATATATATATATATATAAATTTGGCATTTATTTTGACCTCAATTAAAACAAAAGCTTTTATCATACAATGGAAACATCCAGAAGCTAAAGAATTCCAAGAATGGCATGGGAGAGGTAGATTTGATGTAACTTTGTGTCAAAAGTTACTTATATGGTAATTTCTAAAATTAGTAGTTTTTCTTCTAATGCATATTGGTACATGGGGTATTTAAACTTTGATTTTGCCGCTATTACTCTTTCTCTCCCTTCATATTTATTGTTAAGAAACCAAACGAGATGAATTTAGAAATACTGTCTACCTGATACAAGTTTGCATAAGTAAGTTTTCTTTGGCAAGTTTTTTTTTTTTTTTTAGAAGTAGCAAAGTAAGAAGTATCTTATATGTCTTTGTCTCTATGACCTTCAATAACAGAAAGAATGACATAACATTTATTCTACTAATCATTGCTTAAATTTTAAATTTATAATTCCCCAAGGAAACTCTAGGAGGTAGGTATGACTTTCATCCCTGTTAAGGTGAAGAAAGAGAAGCTCCAACAGAAAACATGCCCAAGTTCCAGAACTCCTAGGGGAGACCAGGAGTGCAGAACAGCTGCTAGGGTCCTTCCTGAGCCATGAGAGCCACCATACTGTCCTCCAGCTGGGGGCACTCAGGTATCCCTGGGTAAAAGACACTTAATTGTGCCAAGTAATCGAAAAGAAAGGCTACAAGAGGGGCGGAGGAGGTGAGTATGTATTGCAAACACAGTTTTTCTTAATATTTAAGATGATTCAGGAATGCTAATTGTCATGAAGGTAGGCTGAGCCATTGCAAGCCATCTTGGATGCTTCCATGGAAAACATGCTCAGTTAACATGAGGTAAGGAGTGGATCCCAGGCCTGACTGTGATCCAGGCTTGTTGCTAGGAGTAGAACCCTGGATTTAGAATGTTACATTAATGTAGTAGGATGCCTGCGCCTAAAATATATAAACATATTTCAGTTTATCGTATCATACATGTGTGGCTGAATGCCACTATTGTACTCTGCTATGTGTGGAGCCATGTGGTCCCCTGGAGAGCAGAAGAGAAGCACAAGAAGGCGAGCTATCCCCCAACAGAAGTGCGCTCTCCACAATAAAGTTGGTGCCTGCCATTTCATTTTCATGGCAGCCCCTAGTGCATTCTTCCAACTGGGCAACCTACCATCTAACCTTCCCTTCTTGATCAGCTCAGCACCTATATAAGTGGTCACATTTGTTTGGTGCCTGGTCATGATTACATCATCTCGAGAAAATGCCTGACATTCTTTTCTAAGCAAATTTTCACAATCAGTATTATTTTATTTAACGTTTCATGCCACTTCATTAAGCTAAAAAAAAAAGTTGCATATTCATTAACTTGAATTTTCTGTGGCACATCTCAGAAATCCATCCAATCCCCTGAAAATGCCAGAGAGGAGGACCCAGAGCTGAAATCCACATTAGTTCACATATTAGGGAAGTTAAAGGGATTCAGGCACCTGTACTTTTTCATTTCATTCAGTACATTTGGCTTTTTTAGTCCCTGGATTTATGCCTATTAATTTATAGTTTTTATAGGGACATGATTTTTCATCACATACTCTAACCTACATAAAATAAACTTGATTTTTAGTAACAGAAATATAAATATGATTTTCATTGAAAATATGAACTTGACTAATAGTTTTATAGACTTAGTTTTATATTAATAATAATATTCCAGAAGCTGAAGTGCCTCATACGACCTCTCTATATTCATTTACATAATTTCTCATTTGTTTACAGATAGTATTCTAATAATCTTCTTCAAGGTAAAGTTTGTATTGTTTAGAATGTTCTGAAAGCAACCTAAGCAATATATCTCTGCTTATTGACATAGTTTAACATTGTTTTTGCTTTTATTTTGTTTTTTGGTCTAGAGATAGAAATATCAATCTTAAACATGTTAAGTTAGAGAATACTGAGCATGTGTCACATTGCAGACAATGACTTGAAGTGCCAAAGTAGGACCTGGCAAAACGATTTCTATGCTATCAGCATGTATGACAGCTTGCAACTACTCCAGAGAGAGAGAGAGAGGCAGCAGATTGAGAGCTGAGATGAATAGAGATAATAGGGCTGCAGCTATAAATGTTGTTAAACAGCAGAATTTTAAAGCCATATGACAAAGTAAAAAGCAGTATCAGCATTCTTTAATTAATAATTAAATAATTCAAATAAATATACATTAAAGTTTGCAAAAAAAAAAAAAAAAAAAAAAGAAAGAAAAAGAAAAAGAAAAGATTAATGAGACCCCTCTATTTCCCTGAAAGGCTTTATAAAAGTTCTAATTAGAGCTACCAGAAGGTAGAACTACTTGATGTGTATAGGGTGGCTCCAGGTAAACAAGTTGATTTATTATTAAAAATTCCACTGAAGCACTGAACATGAGATAGAAAAGGTGCAAGACTTTTGGCCCATTAGGAAAAAAAATAAAACAAAAAACTCAAAGAATCTTTCTCCAGTACAAGGTAGTATCTTTTTTGACAGTATGTAAACTTGCCACACTTTATTCCCCAACACGAAGGAAATGGTTTATCTTGAGGCCAGTGACTCAAGAAAACATTCTTTCTGACTGATAATATTTTATCTCTGGTTGAGCTTGTTTTGAACAACTAAGAAGGACAGCTGACATTTTTGTTCTGCTGCACTCAGTGTGGGCTATATGCTGCCAAGATTGTCTGTTGTCATTAAAATTCCTAGAGAAGCAATGTGATGTGTCAGAAAGAACATGGGCCTGGGTGGTATAAGATCTGAGTTCTATTTCTATCTTGCCATTCTGAGTGATCATATACACACCATTTAATGTTTCTAAGTCTCAGGTTTCTCAAGTAGAAAATGAAAATACTATATACTTTACCTATCTCACAGTATTGCTGTGATGATCAAATGAGTTTGATAGCAAATATCAAACTTAATTGTGAAAGGCTAAAAGTATCCTACTTAAATTTAGGACCAAGAGAGAATGTTCCATATCACTACTTCTATTCAAAATTGTATGGATAATCCTAGCTGATGTAGTAATGCAAAATTATCAAAATAAATAGTATTAAAAAGGAAAATCAAAACTGAATATTCATATATAATATAACATTTTGAGATTCTAAGAAATTCAAAAGAATCTAGAAATAAATTAATAGGTCTAATTCAAGAATTTAAGAGTTACTAGCTTTATGATCAATATAAAAATTGCACACTTATATGTCAGCAACAAGCACATAGAAAACATAGTTTTATAAGGATCCATTTTATAATAGCCATAGTAGCTTAATATTTCTAGAAATTCATCTAACAAAATATATGGAACACGTTTATGGGAAAAAATTCAGTACTACTAAAAAAAACAGAAAAGCATTATATAAAAGTAAAGATGTAGTCTATATGTGGAAAGACTCAATTACATAAAATATTTCTATCATAAAGTTTAAAATATCATAAAATATATTATAAAATATCATTAAAATATTATAAAATATCAATTTGTCTATAAATTCAATGTAATTCCAATCAAAATTCCAATAAGAATTCTCTTAGGAAACTTTAACCTGATTTCAGAATTCATATGGAGATGCAGAAGACCAAAACTTATCAAAACACCAGTGTAGAAAAGAGTGACTCCACTAGCCATCTCAGGTATCCAGACCCCCTCCAAAGCTCTGATGATGAGGGCTTGTTGGAATTGTCACCAGGATAGACAGATAAGCCAATCCAACAGAGTACAGTCCAGAAACAAATCCATTGGACATAGAAACTTTATACACAACAGGAGAGGCCTTAAAAAACAATGAATCAGTTATTCAATTAATAGTACTATTTATTATTGAAAGGATATAATTAGATCTATGTAAAAAGTAAATTGCAGGTAAATTCAAGACTAATATGAATAGAAAGAAAAATACACTCAGGAAAAAATGTAGGAAAATGTATGGTTTTACTCAAGACTAGGAAGGATTTCTTTTAAAATCTAATATTATAAAGAAAAATGATAAAGGAAAACCTCATAATGTCAACTATTTTAAAGCCTGAAACATCTATACTACAAAGTTGCTATGACAAATAGAGAGATAAATCAAGACGGGTGTAAAATATTTGCAATACATACAAATGACAAAGGATTAGTATGTAGGATATATAAAGAATTCCTAAAAATCACTGTTTAAAAATGTGAGAATCCTAATTGAAAAATAGACAAGAATAGAAAGGGTAATTAACCCCCAAGAAAGAGGAAATATGAATGAAAAATACATTTTTACTTTTTATCATAAAAATTCATATTAAAATCACAATGAGACAGTCTGTCAAATATAGCAGTTAGACATTAAAAGTTTGGCAATACTAAGATTTCTAAGGGAAGATATAGGGAATAAAATTTCTCATATTCTGCTACTAGGAGTTTAAATTTGTACAACTTTTCAGAGTAATTTGACAATATTTGATAAACATTCATACAGTAAAAATTATATTACATATATACATACAAGTACATATACATTCATTACATTCTCTCTTCTATCACTTTAAATATTTTATTTAAGAAAACAAACATGTTTTTTTTCTCAAGGTGAATAATAAGTGTGCATGTGTGTGTCTATGAATCATATACCTACCTGGGAAGTAATTTAAACCTTTAAAACCAATCTAAAAACTCAATATAGCACATTATTTGAGTCCTAGCTGTATTAGTAATAACCCCTCCACATTTGGATAATTATCATAGACATTTATTTTCCCTTTTAGAAAAGAGAATGTTGAATTAGAAGGAACATATCTTATTTATTTATATATCCCCCTTTACCATTATCACATATTTTGCTTTTAATATATTCAAAAATATTACAAGTTTGCTTGAGCAACTTGGGTCCCACTAACCCAAGAGCAGTAAAAGAAGTAGCATGTTCTATGGAGCCAATTCTAATTGACAGTAATAGAAAACTGTTAATTCTGAGCTACTTATATATGCTTAAACCCTAGTTTAGGGATCCTTCTAAATTTGTATAGGTGGCTGGAATAATAGCAGGCTATTCTTCCGTGGTTGCTTCTCTTGAATTAATTCTGATCCAACTCTCCAGCAGGAGTCAGAATTCTTGAAGTCCAGAGATACCTCGTGGGATGAGATGCTTATTTTATGGTGCTCCAGAAGGTAAATGTGAACACTTAAAAGTATCATTGTGTTTTCCAGGATAAGAGTTTTATTTGTTTACCTTCGAGGTCTAATACAGTAGTTATTGTCATTAAAATTAGATAACAGTTTTCTAATGTTTTCCATCTATCCTCTTACATTTACTATGAACTAATCTTTCAGTCTAATTCTGCAAATATTTAGCTGCATCCTGTTCAACCATTAAGAAAATGGTGTATGCATTATAAGAGTCCATTTGATTATGCTATACACCATGTATTTGTGTCAAGTAGTTATTTTCAGTGGTTTTCTCATTCACTTTTTCATGATATAGAAGCATAAATAACTTATAGACATGAATAATACATCAAATGAAGTGGAGCTCAATAGCACTAATTTACTTTTCTATAAAATCAATTGCTACTTTTTTGGCATTCAATTCAAACTGCCTGTTAACACTGTTATCTACTCATTTGACGTTCTTGAGGGAAAAAAGTACCAAGATAGCTGAAATGTACTGTTATTTCTAAAATAAAAATATTAAATGCACAAAAAAATTTGAAATGCCCATGAATCTGTCAGATAAAACCTTTTCAATATAACGAAAGAATACTCAAAAGCCAGAATAATTAGTAACTCATACACATTTATAGAGTTAATTCAGAACATAGCCCCTCCACTTACTCAGAAGACTGATAGCTGCCCGGCCAGAGGCCAAAAGACAGTACACAAAGAGCTTTCAACAATGCCTGCTCCCAAGGACATTTGCTGCTGCTCCCATGGACGTTATCTGCTCCTGTAAGCAAGCAGCACATCTTGCTCCCATCCATCTGAGAAGGCGGTTGCTCCTCCAGTGAAGTAACCCTTCCCCCTACTTTTGGGCATAAAAAAAACTCTGCTTGTACTTGGTCGGTAGCAGTTTTTATTCCTGAAACTCCAACTGACGACTACTGAAGTTTCCTTGCCTCATGAGTAGTAAATGGCATTTCTTACCCCTCTGGTCCTCATGGTAGTTATTCTAGAATATCCAAACCCACGTTCAAGTTCCAGGCCTGGGGTTCTGTTACAATTGGCATAGCCAGCAGGATATTTCAGAAAGTACCTAAGTTAAATTGACCGAGAGTGAGGGGAAGAACATGCCTGGTGGGGGTCTGCAGGGGGCAATCCCAGGTGGGCCTCTGGATCCATGTTGTTTGAAGTAGCAAGCCTTTTTACATTCTTGGGGTAACTAAGGGAATGGGGGTATGCTCTCAACACACCTATAGGCCTTTTATAGGTTTTACTGAAAATAGGGGAATTGCATTCTTTAAAAAAGAAGGAGCTGTGGGCCATAGCAACTGCAGTGGGCTGGCTTCTTCTTCAGGCACTGTGTTAGGCTACCACTAAACAGTTGCAGGCTGAAGAAAGTGTGGAGAAAGTAGAAGAGAGGAAGTAAAGCTAGAAAAAGACCTGTGAGTCATACAGGCTAATAGCAAGGATATTCTGGGATGACAGAATAGACTAATGAACAACTGCAGGACCTATCCTGCTGCTTTGCAAAAGTTTGGGGGCAAAAGCTTACAAGAGGTCACATACAGGCAATAATTGCACAGTCTGAATGGAATCCCAGTAAGTGGGATCCCAGAGCAGAAAGTGAGTCTGAGTCAGATGAGGAAATAGAGGTGTCCCTCCCAGAGGAAGCCACATGTGTGTCTCAGGCAAGCCCGGTAATTGTTCAGAAACTAAAGACCCAACAAGAATATCTTGAGAGACAAGATTGGAGGAACCTGTCTCTTCCCCTTAAACATCTACACACCTCCTCCTGCCCATATACATTGGCGGAGTTGGTAGAGCTGGCCATCAAGTTCTGCCAGAAAGGATCAGAGTCCATCACGGGGTGGCTACTCTGCCTCTGGGACACTGATGTTGATGACATAATATTGTTTGTGGAGGAATTGACCCAGATGGCCAACCTTCTTTGTGCCAACACATACATGGGGCAATCTAATATGTAGAAAACGCGTTGCTGCTGATTTGGCTCATGGCAGGTAGCCACACAGCTTGGCCAAATGAGGGCGATTTGCCAATGGCCCAGCCATAATGGAAGTCCATGTTGGAACTGCAGGTGTTCCTTAGGGAGATGAGAATGTGGCAAGCTATTTATGTCAAATTATTTGAGGGCCTTAATGTGGTGCCATTTACTGCAGGTATGCGGGACCACATCATCCAGACGGCCCCGCCGGCCTATTATGGTACTTTGCTGCCAGGTAGCATCACAGGCTGTTTTCCATTTGGAGGAAATTGAATTGGCCAGGCAAAACCAGAGGGCACAATGGGCCCAGAGGAAAGACAGTAAATTGTGGGTGTGAAGGTGGAAAGTAAAAACGGCCTGGTAAAGGTGACCAGAAGACAACTATGGACGGATCTGATAAGGGCCAGAGTAGACCCAAAAAAGATTTATAAGCAACCCAATATAGTACTGGTAGCCCTGTGGCATCAGCTTAAACCAGAGAAGAAATTCCAACCCCTTCTTGACAGGCAGGCAGCTATCCACACCTTGGAATGGACCTCAAGTGGAGCACACCCTTGACCTTCAGCCCCTTGTCTGGACACCTTTTTGTGGGACAAGGGCATGTCCAAAATATTCACCCAGATAGTCAAGATCAATTCGCCTTTACCTGGGAAGGAAAACAAGGGACTTTCACTGTCCTACCAATGGGGTATCTCCATAGTCCCACTATTTGCCATGGTTTTGTGTCTGAGGATTTGACTGGCTGGGATAAACTCCCCACCATACAACTGTACCATTATATCGATGATGTCATACTAACCTCTGACTCTCTTTTAGACTTACGGCAAGCTGTATACTACCCCTGCCTTTTCCTAACCTCTTGCTCCCATCCATCTAAGAAGGTGGCTTTCCCCTGAGATAACCCCTCCCTCTGCTTGTGGATATAAAAAACTCTGCTTGCACTCAGTTAGCAACAGTTTTTATTCCTACATCTTTGACCAGGTCTTGCTGAAGCTTTGCTGCCTCAGAAGTAATAAATGGCATTTTTAACCCTCTGGTCCTCCTGGTGGTTTTTTCAGAATATCCAAACCCACATGCAAGTTCTAGGCCTGGGGCTCCTATGTTACAACATTATCAATTCCCAGCTGGATATGTACAATGGAACCCAATATATTGAATTATTTCTCACCAATTGTTATAATAATTCTGATGCATAAAAAACTGATGTAGTTGTGGCAGACACTAAAAGTCCTCCATCCAACAGTCATTCACAACCTCTTTCTCCTATGTAGACATTCCACCACAGAAGCTATGAAAGCTAAACACTCATGTTCCCAGGCTCCCTTACAATTACGTGTGGTCGGGTGGCATGGTACCAGCAAATATAAGCAGAAATCTACTGGGAGCAGGGGTTCTGTGCAGGTCTTGATTTTCTAAGAAAAGGGACAGTAAGCTTTAAACATAGATATCTATTTGTATTAGCACAGTCATATGAAGACCCTGAAGCAGCAAACATGAGCACAATTATGTCAGAGAAGTTGGCCCTGTCACTACACCAATACCAGGAGGCACCATATTCACATTTCTTATTTTTAAGACATTATAATCAAAACTAAATACTGTTCATAAATATTTATAATATAAAAAGTAAAATAATTCTTTCAACAGTACAGCTATTTGATATATAAAGGTTTAGGTTCTATTATTTTCCCTTTAGATGTCTCTTGTAATTATTTATTACTTCTCATTTGTTATTTATGGCTATAATTCAATTTTTTATCATCTTACACAAAAAAATCCAGTTAGCATTTTTATTTGTTATTGGATCAATTATGAAAAAGTTTATTTGTTTATTGATCCACAACCTTCTGTCTTCTGGGTCTCACTCAGCCTGTTCTTATATATGCACCTTGAATATAAAACTTATGCCCATAGGATCAAGAGATAACCCTCTTAATAGTTCTCTTTGATAGAACTTTCTTTGTGATAAAAAATGTCCTTTATCTGTATGGTCTAATATAGTAGTCATGTAGTCACTAGCTATAGGCTACAGTTGACTAGTGAGCACTAGAAATATAGTTAATGAAATTAAAGAAGTAAAATTTTAACATCATCTAATTTAATGGATTTAAATTTATATATCCATATGTGGCTAGTGCCTACCATATTGGACAGCAGAGTCAGAGCAACTAAAAGAGAGTAATCCAGAATAGTCCATGTTCACTGTATACAAACTGGCTTATGGACTAAATTTTAGATTTAATTGCCTCCAATTCTTTGTTTTTTAATACAATTTGCATCTCTTCTCCACACTTAAATTCCTAAAGCATTGGGTATTTCACTAGCTTGCTCAGATGACTATACATGATTCTCATGGTCTAAGAATTAAATTCTAACTTCAAAGACTGGCATCAAGTCTTCAAAACTTAGACCTTTTTTTGTCTTCTGAAATTCTTCTGTCCACATGATTATTCTTGCCAAAATGGTCTGCTCACGGTGCTCTGAACATATTTTTTTTCCTGGTCAGTGTGATTTTCTCATCTGAAATGTCCTACATACAACTGTAGATCAAATTGGCAAGTATTGTCATTTTATAATATTAATTCTCCAATTCATAAACATGGAATGTTTTTCCATTTATTTTGGTTCTCTTTAATTTCTTTAAACATGTCATTGTAAAATAAAAAAAAAGTTTCTTCGTTAGATTTATTCTTAAGTATTTTATTCTTTATTGATGCTAAAAATAAAATTATTTCTTTAATTCATTTTCATTGTGCTTCTTGCTGGTATTAGGAATATGATGGATTTTTATATATTTATTTAATATTCCTGCAACTTTATTGAGCTTGTTTATTATTTCTAGTAATGGTTAGTGGATGTCTTAAGATTTTCTGTGTACAAGATTATACCTTTTTTTAAATAGAGATTGTTTTACTTTCTTTCCTAGGTTAATGCCTTTATTTTTTTCTTGCCTTAGTATCCTGGCTAGAAATTCTAGCACTTAAATGAATAGAAATAGTGAGTGGACAACTTTTTCTGATTGTAAAGGGAAAGCATTCAATCTTTCACCTTTAAGTATGATGTTAGCACTGGATTTTTCATAGAGGTCCTTTATCAGTTGAGAAATTTTCATTCTAGTCCTAATTTGTTGAGGGTTTTTATCATCAAATGGTGTTAGATTTTGACAAATGCTATCACTGTATTTTAAGATAACTGCATGTGTTTTTCTGTTTGTCCTTTATTGTTATAGTGTATTACATTAATTGATTTTCAGATATTAAAACCAACCTCGCACTCAGGATAAATCTCACTTGGCTGTGAAATAAATTTTATATATGTTACTGGATTCTGTTTGCTACTATTTGGTTGAAGGTTTTTTATTTATAGTCATAAGAGATATTGATCTTTGATTGTGATATCTTTGTGTAGATTTAGTATCAAAATAATTTTGATCTCAGAGAGTGTGTTTAAAAGTGTTCCTATCTCCTATATTTTTTGGAAGGGTTTGTGAAGAATTGTTATTAATTCTTCTTTAAATATTTGTTAGAATTCACCAGTGAAATCATCTGAGCCCGAGTCTCCTTTGTAGGCAGTTCTTGAAATTACTAGTTGAATCTCTTTACTTGTTTTTGATGTATTCACATTGTCTGTTTCTTCTTGAGTTAGTTTTGTTAGCAAGTCTAGAAACCTTTTCATTTCATCTAGTTATGTAATTTTATGGTATATAACTATTTCCTTATATTCCTTTTTATTTCCAAAAATTTGATAGTAATATTTCCTCTTTCTTCATAAATATTGGTAATTGAGTGTTTTTCTCCTCCCTCTCTATTTGATTAGTCTAGCTAAAGTCTGCCAAATTATGATGGTCTTTCTAAATAACTACACTTGTTTTTGTTTTTTTGTTCTCTATTTTTCTATTTTTTACTTCATTAATTTCTCTTCCTTTTTTTCCATTTTTTTAAGGTAGGAATTTACATATTGATTTGTGATATTATTTTCATTTTTTCTTAATTAAATTTATCAAGTTACATTTGTTAATAAAATCATATAGGTTTTGAGTGTACAATTCAATAATATGTTATATGTATATTGCATTGTTTACCACCCAAAGATATATTTCCTTTTGTCACTGTATATTTGACTCTTTTTACCATTATCTACCAACCCTTCTCCCACATTTTACTCTGCTAACCACAAAACTGCTATTCATACCCATGAATTTCTGTTTGTTTTTCTTATTTGTTGGTTGCTTTTAGTTTTATATTCCAGATATAAGTGATTCTCAGCTTTTTCTGTTTGATTTATTTTGCTAAGCATGATAATCTCAAGATACATCCACGTTGTCACAAATAGCAGTATTCCATCTTTTTTTATAGCTGAGTAATATTCCATTTTATATACGTAAGACATCTTCTTTATTCAATCCTCTATCGAAGGACACTTCAGTTATTTCCATATCTTAACCACTGTGAATAATGCTGCAATGAACATCAGGGTGCATATATCTTTATGGATAAACCTTCTCAAATTTGGGGGGTAGATACCCAGAAGAGGGATTGCTGGATCATATGGTAATTCCATTTTTAATTTTTTGAGGAATCTCCATACTGTTTTCCACAGTGGTTGTACCAATTTACATTCCCACCAGCAGTGTATGAGGGTTCCTTTCCCCACCACTTCTCCAACACTTGTTATTACTTATTACTTCTTGGCCTTTTAGCTAAGATCAAGTGTAGTATCTGTTCTTATCAGTTTAATATTTTCATTATTAATATAGGCATTTATAGCTTTTAATTTCCCTATGTTCATGTACTTAACTACATCCCACAGTATATACACACACACACACACACACACATATGTATATGTATATATATACACACACATATACTTATTTATCTCACAGTATTTTGTATTTTTTTGTGTGATTTCTTCCATACTTGCTGGTTATTTAACAATTTTTTGTTTTTAAAAAATTCACATATTTTTAATATCCCAAGTATTTTTCTGTTATTGATTTCTAATTTCAATTCATTTGTGACCATAAAACATATTTTGTGATTTTAATTATCATTTACTAAATATTATTTTATGGCTGAACACATGTCCGTCTTAGAGTATGTTCCATATTTTTTTCAAAGAATGTGTATTGTGCTAGTGGAATGTTCTGTTTGTATCTGCTCATTCTAGTTGGTTTATACTATTTTTAAATTCTTCCATATCCTTGCTTGATATTTTGTCTAATTGTTTTATCCATTACTAAAAGTGAGTTTTAAATTCTCTATTATTATTGAATTGTCTATTTCTTCCTCAATTTTTTTCTGTTTTACCTGATGTATTTTAGAGCTGTTTTCAGGTACATGCATACTTATAATTGTGATACCTGCCTGATAGATAAATCCTTTTGTCATAAAATATTTATGTTATGACCAGTAACATTTTTGTTTTAATATCTATTTTATATGATTTTAGTATAGCCACTGGAACTCTCTGGTTTCTATTTTCATAGTACATCTTTCTTAATCTTTTACTTTCAAACTATTTGCATTTTTGCATCTAAAGCGAGTGTCTTGTAAACAAGATATAGTTGGACCTAGCTTTTTGGTTGGATGTTTGTTTTTAAAATCCAAACTGACAATCTTTGTTTTTCCTTAAGCAGCCAAGAACAGATTTTTTAAAAATGGACCACTACCAAATGTACATGATATACTGCTTAATTTTATAGCTAAACAACTCTTATGCACCGTTGTTTTGTTTTATTTTAGATAATCTTAAACTCATTTCTTGTTTTGCAATAAAGTGATATGAACTTTAAATTCTATCATAAAGTAGATGAGTTGTACTATCCAATCAGGACATTGTCATATCTATCTCAAATTTCTTTACATAAAAGAATATTAAGAATGTACTGTGAGAATGAAAATAGATGCCATAGACTTACCAATTCATTCTGGAACTTATCAAAACAATACCTACAAACACATATATTATAAAAGCCTACCCTTGCCTTTCCCCATAATTTTTTACTTTGATCTCTAGGTTTTAATTTATTGGATATCAATTCCATTGCTTGCTTCTATTTTTAATGTTTACTGTTGACTGACCTCAAACATAGACTTGATTTTCTGTTTTAATTTCAATATGCTGCAAAATGCAAAATCTAATTTCTACTATATGTCTCTACTTTGGAAAAAGGGCAGCCCCCTAGGCTCTGCGACTTAACCTATACTCCTAGCTACAATTATATCTGTCCTGGCCTTTACACTCTCCAAATAATTTGAGATTTATCCTCATTATATTTGTTGTAGTTCTAGTTTTATGTTAGTAAACATAATATCTTGTTAATAATATCAAAGAGAAACGAGCTTGCTTAAGTATATAATTCCAATCTTTGAATGATTTAAATGATTAGATCCTCAGAAATTTTGTAGTTCTGCATTAACTAGATAACACTTTTCTGCTTTTACAATTGAGATACTTCATGGTTACACTATTTAAATGATCAAGATAAAGATATTTTTGTTGCTTTGTGTTGTGTTGTATTTGTTTTGTTTTGTTTTGTTTTATGGTATTACTTCCTTTGAAAATAAAGTTTCAAGATGGTGAAAGTATTGTGATTTGATCTCTCAAAATGAAACTACCCTTATTGCTCTTGCCTATAGAGTATCACGCTGCCTGGAACAATGCCTAGGGTCGAGAGTCAGTATAACTTCTTATTTACAGGTCAGCTCAGGTTTTTGAAGCCGAGCCACTCCATCTCTGACTGCCATCGGTTGTCGTGATGCCAGTGTGGTGTGTTAGCTGCTGTAATTTTCTAACTGTTAATGTAATGACACCTAGCTTCAAACTACGCTTCAGAAAATTGCTTCTTCTTAAGATTCTTTATAATTCCTGGATCTCATAGTCCATATTTATTTCAGTTTTAAAGCACAAAAATATGCCTTTATTGCCTGAAACTAATTATGTAAAAGAACCATGCCTCATTGTAATGCAAAAAGACACTAGCTCGTATTTCATAATAATCTCACCCCTTTCTTCTCTCAGATAAGAATCTCAGGAAATGGCAAAAACATAGAATCTTTCATCTATTATCAAGAAAGTTAACACATTAAATAGTTTCAAGAGACACATATTTTATGTGTTCAATTAACAAAATTTACATTAATGTAGTCCAACAAAATCATTGTTCGGAACATCTAAATACTATACCATAGCCTTTGCCATGTAGAAGTAGAAAGTTATTAAATAAATAAAAACATAATCTATAACAATATTTTTCAAGATTACAGAAAATGTAGTAATATCATAGGAATTATTTTAATAAAAAGTAATTTGTATCTTTTCCTTGGCCTACAGTATTGGACATATATTTACAAGAAGAAATTATGAGAGTTTTATGGGTACCACATGATGGACTTTAACATTAAGTAAGTGTGAAGGTAATGGATTACATTAAAATAATATATATGTGCTTAAAATGATTGGTGAAAAATACAGTTCTAGTAATCGAAACTGCATTGAGTCTTTCAGATTTTCTAAAACATCATCAGCAACAATTCATAAACTAATGAATTTACAACTAAAAATTTGTTTTCTTACTGACCTTGTTTCTATATAAAAATTAATTAATTAATAAACATGAAAGGATATGGGAATGTTTGTAGAAACTGATACAAAAAAATTGTTTTTCATAAAAACAGTGACAAAATAATTAATCCCTGTAGAGCAGATACCCAGATTTTCTAATGTGGATTTTTTTTTCCAGCTTTATTGAAATAAATTTTATTGACAGTTGCTTGTATTTACATTGTACAATTTAATGAGTTGTTTTTCAATTAAAGTTGACATTCAATAATATACTGGTTTCAGTTGTATAACATAGTGGTTAGAGATTTATATAACTCACAAAATGATCATCCCACTAAATCTATTACCCCTCTTCCCTGTTATATATTTATTACAACATTGTTAACTATTTTCCTTATGCTACACTCTATATCTCCATGTCTATTTTGTAAATTTCCGTTTGTACTTCTTAATCTCTTTGCCTATTTCACAATCCTCCCAACTCTCCTTCTATATAGTAGCCCTCAAAATATTCTCTGTATCTATCAGTTTACTTCCATTTTTGCTGTTGTTGTTTATTTTGTTCTTTATATTCCACATATATATGAAATCATGTGATATTTATCTTTTTCTGACTTATTTCATTCAACACAATACCCTCTAGGTCCATCAAGGCAATATATTTTTTATCCCCTTTTTTTTAGTCTGTGTGTCTTTTAATCTGACGTGAGTCTCTTGTAGGCAGCATATGTCAGAGTCTTCTTTTCTTATCCATTCAGCCACTCTCTCTTTTGATTGGAGCACTTAATTCTTTTTCCTTTGAGGTACTTTTTGATAGGAATGTAGTTATTACCATGCTTTATTTATGTTTTTGATAAACATTTTTTCTTCTTAAAGAAGTCCCTCCAACATTTCCTATAATACTAGCTTGGTGTTGATAAATTCTTTTAGCTTATTTTTGTCTGGGAAGCTTTTTATCTGTCCTTCAACTCTAAATGATAGCTTTGCTGGATAAATTATTCTTAGTTGTAGATCCTGGTTACATCGAATATTTTGTGTCAAGCCCTTTTGTCCTGCAAAGTTTCTTTTGAGAACTCAGCTGCCAGTCTTATCTATAGATAAGGTGCTCCCTTATAGATAACTGTTTTTCTCTTGCTGCTTTTAAGATTCTCTCTTTAATTCTTAACCTTTGGCATTTTAATTAAGATGTGTCTTGATGTGGGCCTCTTTCAGTTACTTTTTTGGGGACTCTCTGAGTTTTCTGGAGTTGTATGTCTATTTCCCTCACCAGATTAAGAAAGTTTTCCATCATTATTTCCTCAAATAGCTCTTCAACTTCTTATTCCCCTTCAGGTACCCCTAAGACACAGATATTTTTGCATTTAATTTTGTTCCATAGCCTCTTTAAAACATTATTATAATCTTGGATTCTTTTCTCTTGCCATTCTGATTGGGTGTCCATGACTTCCCCATCCTCTATATCAGTGGTTCGATTCTCTCCTTTATCCACAATGTTTATTCCCTCTAATATCCTCTTCATCTTAGATAATGTGTTCTTCATTTCTGACTTATTCTCTTTTATAATTTTCATTTCCATTTTTATGTTTTTTTATCTCTTTGTTAAAGTTCTCACTGAAATTCCACTAAGTTCATTGAGCATCTTTATAACCAGTGCTTTGAACTGTTGAATTGCTTGACTCCATTATTCCTGGATCTCCGTTCTGTTCTCTCATATAGTTTCTGCTTCTTTATCTTCTGATTTTGACTGCCTTTCTGTGTCTGTTTCTATGTACTAAGCCAAGCTCCTAAGTCTCCCAGTCTTATTAGCATGGCTTTGTGTAGTAGGTGTCTAGTGGCACAGTCCTGAGAGAGGTTCAGCTGCAGGCCAAGTTTAACCCCAGGCTGTGTCCCTCCAGGGCCACCTGTTAAGGTTCAGCGAGCAATCTACAGTTTCTGTGCTTATAGTTGCCTCAAGAAACCACACCAGAAACTGAGACCAGCTGCCACCAGTGTGAGTTTGGAGTTGGCTTAGCAAGGAGCACCAGATTTGCTGAAGATAAAACTGGATGTGGCTTGGGTGGGGCCACAAGTTGGGGTGCCACAGTTTCAAGGAATCCTCTGGGTGGAGTGGCCTCTTATCCAGCTTGATGACGTTTCAGCTATGGCGGCTCTGCTTCAGTACAATGGGAGTGGGGAGGGCTTAATATAGAAGCAGTGGATACCACCAACACTTCTGCCCCAGAGAAAGTCTCACCTTCTGCCTTCACTCTGACAACCCCAGTGTTCCCTCGTAAGTCCCTGGTGACTTCCCAGAGGTGGTGCTCAGAGTGAGCAAGTCCATCACCAAGAAAGTCTGGTTGAAGACATGGCCCCTTTAAAAGGCGTCTGCAGCTGCCAGCTGTTGCTACCACAGCCTCTGCCTCATTCAGCTGCTAGGGACCAGGCAGCCTCTCATCTTCGCTCCCTCCTACTTTCTACCATTGCAGGGTGATTTTTTATTTGTCTCTCTAGATGCAGTGCTTCTGTTCATCTAGATCCCAGGAGACTGCTTGCTGTTTACTTCATGTTTTTCACAACTTTGATTTGGTTGCAAAAGGGATGAACAAAGCCTCTATCATCTATGCCATTTTTTCCCCTCCTCCCTAATCTATTCACTGTAGTCTGCTATAGGAGGGGAGTAGAGCACGATTTTAACCAAAAATGTTAAAGCTTTCTTTTAAAGTTCTGTTTGTATCCTTTAAGCATTAAAAAAAAAATGTAGATCAAATTAGACTAGAATTTGAGGATACACACACACACACACACACACACACACACTTCATGATATAGGATATGTTTTGTGATATGCATACATACATACATACATATGTAATAGTGCTCCTAATGCTTACTGTAAGTACTATTCAAATAAGTTGGTTTGCTGGCCTTATTTTCTATTTTCATTTGAACCTCAAACACTTGGAAATATTGGAAGCATATTTACTTTCTGTGTTGTGTAACATTTGTGAAAATTTGAGACTGTGAAATTCAGAAGCAGGATTGGGTATTTTTTCTAAGACTTTTAACATACTAGTTTCATGTCACCAGGCACAAGTTATAAAACAGGCACTACACACTTTGGTCATCATTATTTCCTCTAATTGGTAAAGACATCATTTTAAAGTTATTGTCATTCACAATAGTAGTGATCCATCAACAGACAGGTGACTCTAACATAATTAGCAATTACGAGACTCTGCGTAAGTGTTCCTCCCCCACTATGTGTTTCTATTACTTTCCACTACCAATACAAAAGGATAACAGACTAAAGGATATTTTTTCCCAAATGGTCTAAGATTTATACATTTTTTTCATATTTCTCATTGTTATCTTTGCCCTAAATGTCTACAATGACTCATTCTATGAATTAGAGATCTATGTATCAGGTATTCTGTAGTTACTATGGTAAGAGAAAAATCTTAAGAGCTAAAAATATAAACTATTTAGATGAGGTCAAAGTAAACTATGGCTCATTGCTCAATTCTACTTCACAATTTTAGTTGTTCATTCCATAAGTTTCAACTAGTATTTTTTTCTTTTTAATTTTAGGTCCAGTCTAAATATTTCATAATATCCATTCTAATTCTTTTATTGTTGATGAACATGCATGTATATGGTATCATTTTTTCTTATTGTCTATTTTGATTGTGCTGTTATGAAGTAGCATGATGTGTAAAATACCACTCAATCACCAAAATTTGTTAAAGTATGCCAGGTAATCTGGAGTCTATTTTTGAAAATGTTTCATGCAGAATTTAAAAGAATATGTATTATTTTACTTTTAAGGACAGGATTTTTTGTATAAACATTAGATCATCTATGTTAATTGTATTGTTAAAATTTTGACTTTTATCTTCTCTATATGTCAGTTTTTGTGAGAAGTTATCAACCAGTAGTCATTGGTACCAATTGAACACTAACGGGAATCCCCAGTTTGGGGTGCCAGGGAGGAAGAAACTATTCAGTGCAAACAGTTCAGTTGTGAAACAGCACGGTTGCAGAACACCATGGCTCAATAGTGTTAAAGTTCAGTTATGATACAGCACAGCTATGAGGTAGAGCTTTGGGAAGGTCTCAAATGAGGCAGCACTCTGTATTCTCTCTGCTCTGGTCTGGAAAGATGTCTTCAGTGTTTCAACTCCAGCCAGGGAAATTCAGTCTTCAGTCTTCTTTGGAAAGGGAAATGCGTTCACGGAGCTAGAGGGGATATGACTTATATAGAGAGAAGTCTTTGCCCCTGTACCTGACTGGTCTGGTCTGTTCTTATGCAAATGAAGACTCAAAATCCTTGCAGCTTGATTGGTCCAAAAAGCACTGTCTTCTTTTATGTATCATTATTATTTATGCCTATAGCACCTGGTCTTTCTAAGTGGTTTCCTTTTCCAAGTACTAACCAGGCCCAACCCTGCTTAGCTTCCAAGATCAGACACCAGGCTTTTTCAGGGTGGCATGGTTGTAGACTATGGACTGTGACTCCACTGAGGCGTGAACTCAAGACCTTCTGCATGTAGAGCAGATGTGCTAACCGCTACACTATAGAACCATGTCCTAAAAAACACTGTCTTGATTGATCAGAACAGAGCTACTCTGATTGGTTAGTGAAGATGCTAATGAGGATATAGTACATCTCTGATCAGATAGGAAAAATCTCAATCTTATTGACTGAAATTTAATTCCAGGAACTCCTGTATAAAGGTTGGCTCAGATAGCAGAAACAGTGCAGACAGGCAGTTTGGTTCATGCGGCAGGTAGTTGACTGCAGGCTTCTTCCTGCAGTGGGGCATGTGTGAAAAGCCCTTGTTTAACAATGGCTGTTAGGCTCTGTTTTTAAATTTGAGACCAGTTAACCATCAGGAGCTTTTCTTGGTACATATATTCTTAATTGGGGTTGACAAAGTATATGAACATCTGAAAAAGAAGTAATTATAGATTTGTAAATCTGACAGTTCTAAATGTGAATATTATGATGTTTCTATGTCTATTAAGGTGCAGAATTGTCATTCCTTTCTGAAAATTTTTTTTTTTTATCACTAATAAATAACTATATTTATCCTGTATTAGTTGCAAGGGCTGTTATAACAAAGTACCACGAACTCAGTGTTTTAAACAACATAAATGTTTTCGCTCACAGATTAAGGTGTCAGCAAGGTTGGGTCCTTCTGAGGGCTTTCAGGGAAGGATCTATACCAAGTCTCTCTCCTTGGTTTGTAGATGGCCATTTTCATGTTCATAAGGTGTCCTTTCTGTTTGAAAATCTGTCTGTATCTGTCTCCAAATTTTCTTTTTCCTAAGGACACCAGTTATATTGGATTGGAACTCACCCTAAGGACCTCATTTTTACTTGATTGGTTCTATGAAATCTCAATCTGCAAAGAAGATCAGCATCACATTTTGAAGTACTGGAGGTTAGAGCTTTAACATATACATTTTAAAGAAACACAAAAACCTGTAAAATGTAGCATATTTCTCTTTATCCTTTTATTCTCAACATTTTTTGTGACATTACATTTTAGTTTTATGTTGTGTGTGTGTGTATATGTGTTATGTGTCTGTATATATAGTTTTTTAAATTAATCTGAGACTATGATTTTATTTGATGAGCAAACATTTTATTTAATGTGATACAAATACATTTAAATTTATTGTTACTATATTATTCTTTTTCATTAACTAAGCTTTTTCTTTATTTCTTTATTTCTCTTTCTCTGCCTTCATTTGAATTGATCATGTTTTTCTGAATGAAAATTATACATTTCTATTATTTTAGTCATTACACTTAAATTTTAAATACATGCTCAAATTAAAATGTATTGTTAATCAATTTCTTTATAAATTTTACCAAAAAATAAAGACTTTAGAATTATTTAACTCTGGATGCCACTCACACTGTTAAGTTACATTCTTTAATTCTTACATTTTACTCTGTTTAAAAACAGTCTGAAATTAGTTATTATCTTGTAAAATTTATTTAATGTTTTCTATCTTTATTGTATCATGTTTCATTCTTCATAACTTTCTTACATCTATATTACAGTTGAAAATTCTCTTCATCATTGTCTAGGCCAACTAATATCTTATTTTGATCATTATTTTTTTCTTTTTATACATTATATTTGTTTCTTTTTTATCTGTCACTTTTAAAGTTGATGTCCTATATTCTTATAGTTCTATTATTTCTCTTATTTCTTTAAAACTTTAAAGTTGGAATACTTTAGTCTCAGAATGTTCAATTATCTAAAATTCTTGAGGTGCTAATAATTGTATTTGTTGTGATTCTCGCATTTTCTATATGATGAACTGCTTCCTCACATGGTTTATGATTTCCTAATAGGCATAGAGCAAATGTTTTCATTAATTTCTTAATGAAATTTCTTAATTTCTTAACTTGGGATTTCTATACTTCAACGGTTGTGCAAATTTGAATTCATATTTTTACATAGTCTTTAACTGTGACCCAAATCTAGACTCATTAGTATATATCTTTGCAGATTCCAAGTCCGTTTCTTCATCTCTGGTTCTAACTGTTCTCTTCATAGTTATTCAAACATACATTTTAGGTGCTTTACCTTTATAAGTCATTTTTCTTTTATGTTCTGTCTTTTTTTTTTCTTGTGGGCAAACAGCATTCTATTTAAATGTTCTAGACTGAGTTTCCCATTCAATCACATAGTCCCTTACTCTGCCAGCAAATTATATTTTTCTTTTACATGTTTTTCCAGAAAACTGTTGGTTTGATTTTAATTTTTAGAGAATTCTAAGTCTCTAAATATCCTACTTTTTTCTAGCTAAACGTAGTCCTTTGACTCCTAAACTATTGTTACCTCTTCATGAGGGTAAGCTATGTCATTCTAGCTTCTCTAAGTCCTGGGCATGCCATTCCATGATCAGATCACTATCTCCAAGGCCTAGGTTTTTTGCACAACACCAGATGCCTTTTCCTATGTTGATCAACTAGATGCACTCTTGGTGAATGACTCATTAAAGTGTTCTTAAGTAATTTTCAACAAAAACCAAAATTTGGAATTATTAAAGTGAAGTTCCTTACTTGTTAAAGAAGAATTTTATTCTTTAAAAAAATACATGAATTACTCTTAATTTATCATATATTATGCTAATGTACTTTTTATGTATTTAAGTATTCGGCAATTGCTTTTCATTAAATAATGTGATACATACAGATGAAAACATATGAGTCAATATATTTTTAAATTTTGTATCAGAGATCCTTCCTTAAATGATTTTTATATATTTCTAATATTTTAGAATATATTTATGTACATGGAATTAAGAGTATTCTCAAAACTCCATTGACCAAAATATGGATGTTGGGTAGCTCGATAAATAACGGATAAGTAATTTTATAGTATATTTTCTTTCACAGACAAAAGTACAATTTTAAAGTTTTATTTTGGATCTTTCTAACACACATATATTCCAAATGAACACCAATATTTAGTTTCCAGAATATATGTATGTGTGTATGTGTGTGATTTTACATATATATATAAAATATAAAATATAAAATATTTTATAAAATAAATATATATATTTTAATATATGTAAAATCACACACACACACACATGCACACACACACACACACACACACACACACACACACCTAAATCTTAGGGATGAACTGTTTTGGTTTATTATTAAGTCTAAAGAAATTATTCTCATTTATTTTACAGAGTATATTAATAAAACTGAAAATGAACTTCATAATTTTGGAAACATATATTGTTTTTCTTTAGTTTATGTTTGAAATGCAAACTTGAACACTGATTCATTTCTAATGCTTGAAATAAAACTCAGCACATCATCTTACACAAGGGCTTAAAATACAGCATATGGAGTTATATTTAAGATATAGATTGTAGCACTACTTATTTTTAGTACGTCAACCCTCATTTTGTATATTTGTGAGAAACAAATAGGTTTTACACTGTTTTTCACAAACTCTATGTTGCCAGTAAATCTGGAGGACACTCAAGTAAATATGCCTTTTAATAGTGTGCATCTTTCCTAAAATGGAAGATAAGATTTCTGTGTGAACTATCTATGAACTTGATTTAACTTACTAATAAATTATATTTTATTTGCAAATAAAAATGCATTGCACATGGCATTGGTCAATGGATATTTATAGTTATTACAGTCCAGTAAATCTAGGTAATTATCATTTTACAATTAAATGAAAAATAAAATCCTTATTTGGTCCTTAACAATTTTTCTTACCTCTGCCGCCTAATATACAGGTCTAGAAAATAAGCAAGTTAACATAACTGTCATTCTTCTCATACAATTATTTGCTTTATGTGAGTGTTAAAGACTGTTAGTTAAATGCTCTGTTTTCAATTGTCAGTCCAAAGTAAAAGCTGTCTATATCCCCAACAAATATGTGCCATCTAATTTCATGGGCAGTGTGGATATTTGTGTATATGTAGTATAGGATGGAAATTAAAGTGCCCCTGGAAGAAAGGAGATGTTTTTCTACCTTTTCACACAATCATACAGCCTGGCTAAGGTTTTTGCTTTCTTTAATTTGAGGAAATAAGAAAAAGAGTGAGCCCAATGATTTTTTTTTTTTCTTTTTTGGATATACCTCTCTGTGAAAAAGGAGGACACCTGATCTATTTTGACCCTTTTTGTCCCTCATCAATGATTGTCACATATAAGAAACGTTAAACTTTACCTAAAGCGAATTTATTGGCAGGATCTGATATGTCAAAATATTGTTAACAGATATACTTGTATTTTCAATGTTTTAAGGTTTTTTAGAATAAACAAAATTATTAAAAAAGATATATCATCTTATTTGAGTTGCATAGACAACATATGGAAGAATACATACAGATACAAAGTCACACATACTCCAAACTGAAAATAGCAATTGAATTTGTACTGCAGATATGGAAGGCAAAGGTATATGTAATTTTGGGAAATATTTGAAATTTATATCATATACATATTACTTTAAAAAATGAATCATTATTGAAAACATTATCTAGTATATTTTATAAAGTAAAATGCATAAAGCAAAAAGTAATCCACATAATTAATTTATAACTATGTTTATGAAAGTGACTGAATTTTTTAAATAATATTTTTAAATTTTCACTTATCATTAGCATACATTTTATTAGTTTCAGTTATACAACATAGTGATTAGACATCTATATAACTCGAAAAGTGATTACCTCTATAAATCTAGTACCCCTCTGACCCTGTTTATAATTGTTACAATATTATTGACTATATTCCTTATGCTATATTTTATATCACCATGACTATTTTTTCTAACATTCACATTTTTTATGGTAACATTGGTGAATGAAATCCAATAAGTTTCAGGCATACAATTCAACAGCAAGGCATATATATATATATATATATATATATATATATATATATATATATATATACACATACACACATTGCATTATATATTCACCACCCATAATTAGATTTCTTTCTGTTACCACATATTTGATTCCTTTTACCCCATCTACCTCCCCCTTACCCCCTTCTTCCCTACCCTCTGGTAACCACTAGTCTATTGTTCGTGTCCATGAGTCTCTGCTTGTTTATCCTATTCATTTGTTGATTTTAGGTTTATATCCCACTATAAGTGATATCATGTGGTTTTCAACTTTTTCTGTCTAGCTTATTTTGCTTAGCATGATTATTTTGAGGTCCATCCATGTTGTTGCAAATGTCAGTATTTTATCTTTTCTTATGGCTGAGTAATACTCCGTGGTATATATGTACCACAGATTCTTTATTTAATCATCTATTATAAGACACTTCTGTTGCTTCCATGTCATGGTCACCATGAATAATGCCGCTATGAATATCAGTATGAAAATATCTTTTCTGATACAGATTTTCAAGTCTTTGGGGTAAATACTCAGTAAAGGGATTGCCAGATCGTATGGTAGATCTATTTTTAGTTTTTTGGGGGACTTGCATACTGTTTTTGATAGTGGCCGTACAAATTTGCAATCCCATCAGAAGTGTATGAGGGTTTCTTTTTCTCTGTATCCTCTCCAACATTTGTTATTACTTGTCCTGTTGATTATAGCTATTCTAACAGGTGCGAAATGGTATCTCATTGTGGTTTTGGTTTTTATTTCCCTAATAGCTAGCGATGTTGAGCATCTTTTCATATGTTTGAGGCCATTTGTATGTCCTCTAGAGAGAACTATCTGTTCAGGTCCTCTGCTCATTTTTTGATTGGATCGTTTGTTTTGTTTTGTTGTTGTTGTTGTTGTTGTTGTTATTGAGTTGTATGATTTCTTTGTATATTTTGCATCTTAGGCCCTTATCGAAGGTGTTGCTTACAAATATATTTCCCCTTGAGATAGTTGTCTCTTTACCTTGTTGACAATTTCTTTTGCTAAGCAAAAGCTTTTTAGTTTGATGTAGTCCCATTCATTTATTTTAGCTTTTACTTCCCTTGCCTTTGAGGTCAATTTCATAAAATCCTCTTAAAGTCCAAGGTCTTTTAGTTTAGTTCCTATGCATTTTATACATTCAGGTCCTTAATCCATTTTGAGTTAATTTTGCTGTGTGGTGATAGACAACAGTCTAATTTCATTGCTTTTCAGGTAGCTTTCCACTTTTCCCAGCAGCATTTATTGAAGAGGCTTTTCTTTCTCTACTGTGTGCTTTTGGCTATTTTGTCAAAAATTATTTGCCAGTATAAATATGGGTTTAATTCTGGACTCTTGATTCTGTTCCACTGGTCCATGTGTCTGTTTTGCTGCCAATGCCATGCCGTTTTGATTACTGTCACTTTGTAGCATAATTTGAAGTCAGGCAGAGTGATACCTCTATCCTCATTCTTTTTTCTCAGGATGGCTTTGGCAATTCGGGATCTTTTGTGCTTCCATATAAATATGATGATGTTTTGTTTCATTTCTTTAAAAATTTCCGAAGAGATTTTAATGGGGATTGCATTAAATCTATATAATATTTTAGATAATATGGTCATTTTAACTATGTTGATTCTTCCAATCCAAGAACATGAAATATCTTTCCATTTCTTTGTATCTTCTTCGATTTCTCTTAATAGGGTCTTATAGTTTTCATTATATAGGTCGTTCACATGTTTTGTTAAATTTATTCTTAGGTATTTCATTCTTTTTGTTGCAATTGCAAAAATAATTATTTTTTCCATTTCTTTTTCTGACAATTCATTATTAGCATATAGGAACACCTTGAATTTTAAAACATTGATTTTGTATCTAGAAACTTTACTCTATTTGCTTATTGTTTCTACTAGTGTTCTTGTGGAGTCTTTAGGATTTTCTATATAGAGAATCATGTCACCCCCAAATAGTAACAGTCTGACTTCTTCATTTCCTATTTGGATGCCTTTTAATCTTTCCGTTGCCTGATTGCACTCGCTAGAACTTCCAATGTTATATTGAATAGCAGTGGTGATAGTATACAGCCTTGCCTTGTTCCTGATCTTAGAGGGAAGGTTTTTAGTTTTTCACCATTAAGTGAAATGTTGGCTGAGGGTTTGTCATAGATGGCCTTTATTATATTGTTACTTTCCTTCTATTCCAATTTTGTGAAGTGTTTTGATCATAAATGGTTAATGTAATTTGTTGAAGAATTTTTCTGCATCTATTGATACGATCATGTGATTGTTATTTTTTATTTCGTTTATGTGGTGTATCATATTAATTAATTTGCATCTGTTGAACCATCCCTGTGACCCTGGGATGAAGCCCACTTGATCGTGGTGTATAATCTTTTTAATATGTTGCTGTATTCGGTTCACTAGTATCTTATATAGGATTTTAGCATCTATGTTCATTAGAAATATTGGTTTGTAGTTTTCTTTTTGTGTGTTATCTTTACCAGGTTTTGGTATCACAGTAATATTGTCCTCATAAAGTAAGCTGAAAAGTATTGCCTCCTCTTTGATTATTTGGAAGAGTTTGAGGAGAATAAGTATTTAATCTTCTTTGAATATTTGGTGGAGTTCACTGGTGAAGCCATCTGGTCCTGGACTTTTATTTTTGGTAGATTTTTGAATATTGTTTTAATTTCCATATGGTAGATTCGTCTATTTAGATTTTCCAGTTCTTCTTGATTCAGTGTAGGAAGGTTGTATTTTTCTAAGTACTTGCCCATTTCTTCTAGGTTGTTAAATTTGGTGTTATATGCTTTTTCATAGTATTCTTGTATGATCCTTTGTATTTCTGTGGTGTCTGTCATAATTTCTCCTTTTTCATCCCTGATTTTGTTTATTTGTGCCCTTTCTCTTTTTTCTTTGGTGAGTCCAGCCAGGGGTTTGTTTTGAAACTATTATATTTTCCTACATCTTAATCCCTTCCCCCCTTTTCATCTATCCTCCAAATCCCTGTCCCATATGGTAATCCTAAAAATGATCTCTGTATCCATGAGTTTGTTTCTTTTTTTGTTGTTTGTTTATTTTGCTCTTTAGATTCCACATATAATTGAAATTATGTGTCATGTGTCATTTGTCTTTCTCTATCTGATGTATTCCATTCACTTTCAGTCTGTGTGTCTTTTAATCTGAAGTGAGTCTATTGTAGGCAGTATATGTGAGGGTCTTCTTTTCTTATCCATTCAATCACCGTATTTTTTGATTGGAGCATTCATTTTTTTGTTTGTTTGTTTGTTTGAAGTACTTGTTGATAGCTATGCAGTTATTGTCATTCTTAATTCATATTTTTGATACATAATTTGTTTTTTCTTTTTAAAGAAGTCCCTTTAATATGTCTTGTAATACTGGCTTGGTGATGATGAATTCCTCTAGCTTTTTCTTGTCTGGAATGTTCTTTATCAGTCCATTGATTCTAAATGATAGCTTTCCTGGGTAGAGTAATCTTGGCTGTAGATCTTGGCTTTTTATTAGTTTGAATATTGCATGCCAATCCATCTGGTCTGCAAAGGTTCTGTTGAGAAATCGGCGACAATCTTATGAGAGCTTGTAGATAACGAATTGCTTTTCTCTTGCTGCTTTTAAGATTTTCTTTGTGTCTTTAACCTTTGGCATTTTAATTACGATGTGTGTGGGCACCAGGCCTGGCCGGCCCAAGTTCTGGCTGTGATCCAAAGTCTGCCTATTATCCAATGTCTGGCTGATCTAAGGCCTGACTGGCCTAAGGTCTGGCTCGTCCAAAGTCTGGCTGTGATCCAGGCTCCCGGCTAGAAACAGGGCCCCAGATTTAACATTAGTGTAGTTGAGTGACTGTGCCTAAAATATGTAAACATACTTTAGCTTATTGTGTCACTCATGTGTGACTAAAGGCCACTATTGTACTGTGCTGTGTGTGGAGCCATGCTGTCCCCTGGAGAACAGAATGGGAGAGCAGAAGGGGAACACAGAAAAAGGGAGCAGAAGTGCATGAAATACTGTGCACCCCCCGCAGTGGAACACCACTTGTCAACAGAAGTGCACTCTGCACAATAAAGTTGGTGCTTGCTGTTTCATTCTCATGTCTGCCTTTTGTGCATTCTTCCAACTGGATATCTCACCATCAAACCTTCCTTTCTTGATAAGCTCCCCGCTGACACTTGGCATAGCCACACAATCAGCTCAGCCCTGACAATGTGTCTTTGTGGAGGCCTCTTTGAATTCATCTTGTCTGGGATGCTCTGTACTTCCTTGGCTTGTATGTCTATTTCCTTCACCAGATTGGGGAAATTTTCAATCATTATTTCTTTAAATAGTTTTTCAATTTCTTGATCTCTCTGTCTTCTGCTTCTGGTATCTTTATGGTGGGGATGTTGTTATACTTGATGTTGTCCCAGAGGCTCCTTAAAATATCTTTACTTTTTTAGATTATTTCTTCCAATACCCCATCCTCTAAATCACTGGCTTGATCCTCTTCTTCATCCATTCTATTAATTCACTCTACCATACACTTCATCTCAGATATAGTAGTCTTCATTTCCTACTGGTTATCTTTTATGTTTCCATCTCTATTTAGTGTTTTCTGTCTCTTTATTAAAGTTCTCCCTGAGTTAATCTACTCTTCCTCTAAGTTCTTCAAGCATCTTTATAACCAGTGTTTTTAAGTCTGCAACTGATAGGTTATTTGTCTCCTTTTTGTTGAGCTCTTTTTCTGAAGTTCTGTTCTCTCATGTAGAACATGTTTCTTTGTCTCCCCATTTTGTCTGCCTCCCTATGTCTGTTTCTATGTTTTAGGCAGGGTCCTAAGTCTCTGGGTCTTAGTAGAGTAGCTCTCTTCTGTGGATTGTATGTACCCTCCTATTATAGTTGAGCCTTGGTTGCTGTTTGCACTCTGATGGGCGGAATTGACTCTTAGCCTGATTGGTTGTGAGCTATGGCTAGTGAAGGGCTGACCCTACAAAACAGGATTCACTTTAGCAGGGATCTTGTGCCTGCTCAGTCTGCCCTTTTAGTGTATCCTCCTCAGATGCAGTCCTGGGTGGTGATCCAGCTCCAGTGCTGGTCAAAGCAGGCCATCATGTGTGCCAGTCCAAAGCCTCCTGGGAGCTATTTAGCTGCAGGCCAAGTTCAGCCATAGCCTATGCACTTCTGGGCCACCTGGTAAGAGTCACCAAGCAATCCAAAGACGGCTGCCACCTGTGCTGAGCTTATAGGTACCTCAAGAGGCCAAGTCAGGAACTGATACTGGCTGCTGCTAGCATGAAACTTGGGGCACTTCAGCAAGAGGTATGAGGCATATTGAGGCCAGCTGCTGCTGCTTTGGGTTTTGTGAGCCTTTGAAAAATTTTAGGAAATTTCAAAGCAAGAGCCAAGACAAGCCATTTGTATGGAAGCAGCTTGGGTGGGCCTGCAAGTTCGGAGAGGTGGAGTCTCAAGGAATCATCTGGGTGCAGTGAGTTCTGTTATCCAGGTTGATAGTGACTGAGATTATGGCAGCCACCTGCATCTGCATACTGAGAGTGGGTAGAGCTCAACAAAGTATTAATAGATACTGCCAGCACCTCTGTCTGGGAGAAAGCTGCCCCTCCAGCACTCTCCCTGAAGCCCAACAATTCAGTGTCTCCCAGTATGTCCTTGGTGCTCCTGGAGCAGCTGTCCCAGTGTTGGAGCTCAGAGCAAGTGAGTCCATCAGTGAGTAAGTCTGGGCACAGGCCCCTTAAGAGTAATATCTACCTCAGCCCTCTGTCTCACTCTGCCACAATCTCTGTTGGTTTTACAAGGACTTCTTTTCCTGTCACTGGAACCCTGGGCTTAGGAGCTCAGTGTGGGGCCAGAACCTCTCACTCCAGGCTGTTTCATGTCTGCCATTCCTACTTGTTCAAGGTGACCTCTTATATTTTTCCCTAGTTGTAGGGCTTCTGTTCAGCCAGACCTCAGGCGACTCCCAGTGATTGTTGCTCTGTAGTTTCATTATAATTTTGGTGTGATTGTGAGAGGAAGGTGTATAGCATCTACCTTCTACACTGTCTTGGCCAGTCCCCCTAAAAATAACTGAATTTTTATGTTTCCCTAATAGTCAGTTGATATGCATTTTCAAAATTCCCATATGGTTAATCCAGTTCCATTTTAAATGATAATTTCATTCTGTTATTTTGATATTTAATTATGTTTAATGAGTTAAACATATGTAACAGGTGGCCTTCAAATAGTCAGTGTTTAACAAATAATATGAGTGACCATATAGGTCTTGCTTAGACTTCAATAAGAAGATAATATGACAAATTAAAATGATGAGAAATCCAAATTATTACAAAGTTTGTTATTATCATTTGCAGTATGTTTACTGTGATTAATTCTGAGGAACAGATTTTTAGTTTCATTTCACATTGTTCATTTTAAAAGGCCACCAAATATCAAGTTTTTGGGACTTGTTAGGTTTTTTTCTCTCAAAACTTGGTATAATTAGAAATTATTTTAAATTTTAAAAGGTATTAAACATAACAATTTCAGGACACATTAAGTTTTTTCCTCAAAACTTTTTAGTAAAAATTATTTTAGATACTGAGAGGGAATCACTAACACATTTAAAAATAATGAGATATACTGAAACTCTGATAACCTATGTCTTCATTCATAGTACTAACATTTTAATCAATAAATCAATAGTTATACTTTTTTTAAGTTTTTTTTTTAATCAATAGAGCTATCTTCCTGAGAGCCCATCTGAGCAGGAAACTACATAAAGTCATTCATCAATAATTTTAGAACAAATAAGTTTTTAAAGAAATCTACCAACAACTTCAACCAACCTCCACATACATGTGAACATTTTTATACCTTATTTTAAAATAATTCATCTGATATTAAATGAAGCTCACCTAACTTACTAAATATTCAATTCTGAGTAAATAAACCTGTTGTCTACTGAAATATATTTCAAATGGTAAAACAGTGTGCCCAAATTAGATAAAATCTCATCATAGCATCTTTTGTTAACATCAAAAAACATTTTTAATCTCACAGATAGGAAATTCAGATTGCTCCTGAATTTCAAACTTAACAAATTTTAATTTTGACATCTCACAGGTGATAATAATAAGAAAAAGGCAGATATTGAGTAACTCTGCTTTAAAGTCTTGTTTCTTCATAGCGTTTGTATTTTCCAAGAAAATGTAAAAATAGCAAGTTCCTTAAAATAATTCTGTCACTGACTGTTCACTAATATTCTAGAAGGTAAAGCCTAATGAAGGTTAAGGGCCTTCCCAGCAAACTCTGACCACTAAGTTCTAGATCTGAGAGAGGAAGTGGAGTGTGGAGAACAGCATTATATATTGCGCCAAATTTATTACAGATCTTTTCAGATGACTTCTCTAAGCGAAAAATCCATTCTCACAAAATTTTTGGAGATTATAAAACCTTTCTGAATTTTGAAATGAGAGATTTTCCACAATCCTCAGATTTAAAAAAATATATTATTACATGATATATTTTTTATTTACATATAAGGTATATAAAACTACAAGAAATATTTCTTAAGATCAAATAATCTTATGCACCTTACAGCCTTTAATTTTTCATTATTGTAAAGAGTGTTAGCAAATGAAAAGATTTTCAGTATGCTGAAGGCTTAAATGAACTAGCTTACTCTTAAGTCAGTGGTTTCTGTGTCAAGTATGTTACTACAGGTTAAAAATGCTGAAGTACTAAGTGCCTGACTGTTTTTTCCTGCAAAATTCTTCATTCAGAGCTCAAGGGCAGAAAACATTGGTAAACATTTCTCTGGGGACTCAGCTGGCATCCCTGAGTCTCTGCAGAATGGAGAGACTGGATCATGGAGCTGGGGGATAAGTCACTACCATATACATGACCTGGCCACTCTGAAAGGCAACATTTAAAGATCATTTTCATGTTTTTTTACAGCAAAATTACTTTTTTAAAAAGTTTCTTGTAATACATAATCTGATAGGCTGACTATCTCAACAAAATAAAAATTGCTCATGCTATGACTTAATTTTACATATAATTGCTATTAATTCTTTATTTCTATACATTTGCATCATAAATGGCAAGGCTAGAAGTGCTAACCTATAAAATGTTGCCTCCCAAACCATTTGATATGGAGGGTGGTATGCCTGGGGAAATTCAAGAATTTCAGTGATGGAGAGGGGCAAGGAGGAGCAAGATAAATTATGTTTAAAAAGCAAACCAAATAAATGCTGTACATTTTTCTTTTGGTGAATATTATGAAAACACTTTTTAATATTTGCATAGAATTGTGTAGTTTACCAAGTACGTTTGTAGTGAGCCTGACTGGAGAATAATAAGTTGAAGTCAAGCCCTAGTTTTGCCTCAGTTCACTTGTGTGACCTTAGGCAAAGCTCTATAAACTTCCTGCATCTCAGTTCTTTCATTTGTTAGTGAAAATAGTAAACTGTGGTATCTGGCAAACACTCATTAGATGGTAGTCATATTTATATCAATAATCAGAAACCTCAAAATCTTGACCTTAAAAATATACATAGCATCTATTCATTAAAAGAATATTTTTTTCTCTTTTTGAATTTTCCACTTATTTCTCAACTGGCAGGCTAGTAGAAACTTCCAGCATCACATATCTTACAGGTATAATTAATGCAGTCTTCTTTCATCCAGTGTTCATTGTCCTTCCTTTGAATCTCTTTATCATCTGTACATTCTGCCTGCCCAAGGCATGCCTCCAGCTTGTTTATCTAAAAGAGGAGGTGAAGAGAAAGAAAAAGAGAATTGAAATAGCAGTGACAAAGTCAATAAATAACATGGTTTGATGAAATGCTCTGTTCTGTAAACACAGCCTAGAAGGCAAAAGAAATTTCAAAGCAAACATAATTTTTCTTAATGTTTTTACTAAAAACTTAATGAATCTGAACAATCCAGTGTCTAAGACAATAAATAGTTTCTTATATTGAATATGAATCTAATATTTGAAACAATTTATAAAGGAAATTAAATTAAAATCAAATATGTAAAATTATATATTTGAAAAATATAGGTAGGCATAAATATTAATTCAACTAATCAATATTTTATATTTTATATTTTTTGTGTCTAGGTTATTATAAACAGCATTCATATAACATATTTGTTAAGTTTCAAAGATAAAGCAAATAATCCAGGTTCTGAAAGAGCTTAAGATTTGATGCAAAGACAAATCAATAAACCACAGCTAAAAGTTTATTCGATGATGAGTGTATATCAAAGTGTAGAGGAGACAGAAGACAAGCTACACCCAGTTCTTCCTCAGGGAATTGGGTGAGGCCTCACATGAAAAAAAAAGCATTTGAGCTATAAGTGCAAATATGACTGTGTCTTTCAGGAGAAGAAGCAGGGAAAAGGCATATGAAAAAAAAATTTAGCTGAAGCATTGGGACCATAATCAGGTTAATATTTCAGACATGTAAAACTGCGGAGGGTAAAAGATACAGTGAGAATGTTGGTGGGAGTTGAGGCTGGATGAGTGGGCAGTAAAGAAAATTAAGACCTTGACAGTTATATAAATTAATTTAGATCTTAAAGACTCTAGAAAATGGGGAGAAATTCCTATGATTACCATAACAGCGATATGAAGGACAGACTGATGAGAGTTAGGAATGAAGGCAGAGAAACTGGCAATGAGATCCATATGGGACCAAATGGGGAAAAAAAAGTGAGTCAAAACAATTTAATAGGTAAAGATGCTCAGTTGCATATGGGGTGGGGGAAGTAAGAAAAATGCAAAATGACTCCAAAGTTTCATTTTTCATAAGGTGCATAAAGTATGGTGACATTCACCAAGATATTATTCTAGAACTATATTACAAGAGTAATAATGCATGGAGAAATGGAAGTTGTTTGAGAAAGTTTTTATAAATAATGCAAATTATATAGTTTTACCAAAGAAGCAGCTAAGTTCAAAAGCATTGAATGACTTATGAAAGTTATAGCTGCATCATTATGGGCTAAATTGTGTCCCTTAAAAAATTTATATGTTGATTTTCTAGTCAGGATGTGGAGTAGTTAAATGCTGTTCTGCCATCTCTTGCAAATACATCAAAATTACAACTAAATTACAGAACAACCATCATTGAAAATCTCCTGAAGTCTACCTGAACAAAAGTCGTACCACTAAGGTCATACAGAAGAAGCCACCTGGAGACTGGTAGGAGAGGAAGAGATATGGAAAAGGCTGATACTACACCCGCATGTGCCAATTAAAAAACAGGAGAGACATCTCGGCTGCAGAGGTTCCCCTGGAAGAGCAAGATGTCTCAGACCCACATCAGACTTCCCAGCTCAGGGTTCCAGTACATGGAAGAGAAGGCCCCACAAAACATGGATGTAAAAATCAGCAGACATTGTGGCTGAGTGAGATGGAGGGCTATAAGAGTCCCAGAAATTCCTCTTAAAGGGCTAGAACATGGACTTACCTGTTGATGAACTTGTTCTGAGCTGCAGCACTGAGAAAGCAGCTCAACAATGTGCCAGGGCTGTATGGGGAGGAACTGATGTGCAAATAGCAAGCATGGCTCAAGTACAACAGGAGGACACTCCCAAGCCATAAAAGGAACACACCTGAAGCACCTGGCTCAGGTGACCAAGGAGGTTGTGCAACTGGGTCCCACAGGACACCTACTACATAAGGCCACTCTACGAAGACTGGGAAACCTAGTAGCTCTACCTAATACAAACCAAAGCCAAAATGGGGAGACGAAGAAAGATGTCCTACATGAAAGAACAGAACCAAGCTCCAGAAAAAGAAATCAACAAAATGGAGACAAGCAATCTACTGGTTATAATGCTGCCTACTAAACTTAGGGGAAGAGTAGATGAACTCAGTGAGGGCTTTAACAAAGAGATAGAAAACATAAAATATAACCAGTCAGAAATGACTAATACAGTAACTGAAATGAAGAATACCTTAGGAGGAATTAACAGTATATTAGATGAAGTAAAGGATCGAATTGGTGATTTAGATTAAGGTAGCAGAAAATACTCAATCAGAATAGTAACAAGAGAGAAGAATCCAAAATATGAGAATAGGTTAAGGGGCCTTCAGGACAACATCAAGCATCCCAGTGTTTGCATCATAAGGATAACAGAAGAAGAAGAAAGAAAGAAAGGAATTAAAAATTGATTTGAAGAAATAAAGATGGAAAACTTTCTTAACTTGGTGAAGGAAATAGACATACAAGCCTAGGAAGCACAGAGAGTCCCAAACAAGATGAACCCCAAAAGTCCCACTCTAAGATGTCTTACAATTAAAATTCTGAAGGTTAAATACAGAGAGAGAATCATAAAAGCCACCAGAGAAAAGCTGTTTGTTAACTACATGAGAGCAACCATAAGACTGGCAGCTGATTTATCAAAAGAAACTATACAGAACGGAAGGGTTTGTTACAAAATATTCAAAATGACAAAAAACCAGAACCTACAACCAAGATTTCTCTATCCAGGAAAGCCACCATTTAGACTCTAATGATGGATAAAGAGTTTCCAAGAAAAGAAAAAGCCAGAGGAGTTCATCATCATCAAGCCAGTATTACAGGAAATCTTGAAGACTTTTTTAAGAAAAAGAAAAAAAAGGTCAATAATATGAATAATAAAATGGTAATAATTACATATCTATCAACAATTATTTTGAATGCAAATGGATTATGTGCTCCAATTAAAAGATAAGGTGGCTGAATGGATAAGAGAACATGACTCTTACATTTACTACGTACAAGAGACTCACTTTAGTTCCGAAGACACAAAATGACTGAAAGTAAAGGGATAGAAAAAGATGTTTCGTGAAAATGGAAACAAAAAAGCTAGAGTAGCAATACTTATACCAGATGAAATGGACTTTAAAGGAAAGGCTATAACAACAGACAAAGAAGGTGCCAGTAATCTCACTCTGGGTATTTATCCAAAGAATCCCAAAGCACTATTTCAGAAAGACATGTAAATCCACATGTTTGTTGTAGCATTATTTACATTAGTCAAGATATGGAGGCAACCTGAGTGTGTCCATCAATGAATGAATGGGTAAAGAAGAGGTGGTACATATATAAAATGGAATATTACCCATTCATAATAAATAATGAAATCTTGCCATCTGCAACAAACATAAATAGACCTAGAGGGTATTGTGCTGTGAAGCGAGTCAGACAAAAACAAATGCCATATAATTTCACTTGCATGTGGAATTTAAAGAACAAAATAAACAAGTAAACAAAACAAAAACAAACTCATAGATAAAGAGAACATTTTGAGGGTTGCTGGATGGGAAGAGGTTAAGGGTTTAAAAGGGGAAGGGATTAAGAAGTACAGATTGGTAGTTAGAAAATATTTATGAGGTTATAAAGTATAGCATAAGAAATATAGTCAGTAATATTTAATAACTATGTATGGTGTCAGATGGGTACTAGATTTATTGATATGGTCACTTTGTGAGTTATATAAATGTCTAAGCACTATGTTGTATGTCTGAAATCAAAATAATATTGTATGCCAACTGTAATTGAAATATAAAAATAATATTTTTGAAAAATTTATGTGTTGAAGTCCTAAACCTCAGTACCTAAAAATGAGACTATATTTAGTGATAAGTTCCTTAAAGATGCAGTTAACTTAATATGTTGTGATATAGATGGAGTCTGATTTGATATGAATCCTCTAAGAATTGGAGATTAGGACACAGACACACACAGTAGGAAAATCATATAAAGATTCAGGGAGAAGATGAACATCTTAGACTTCTAGCCTCCAGAATTGTGAAAAAATAAATTCTGTTGTTTGATCCATTCAATCTGTAGTATTTGTCATGGCAATGCTAGCAAAGTAATACATGCATCATTAGGACTAGATCCCATATTCTCAAATGACTTTTCTAGTGTTTTACACTATACCTATGAATTATTATATTTCTATTCCTTAAAGAGTGTCCCTTTCAGATTCTTCTGAACTCTGTTATTTGGTTCTAAATTTTAAAGTAATTTTGATAACTTGACCAAGGTTGTTTATATGTGACAGAAATTATTGTGCCCAAGAAAATTTTTGAGACAAACTGACCAGACCATAAAAGCGACAATTTATTTTTAAAAAGTTGTTGAGCATCTACTATTTGTCAGCTAGGCTTAGAAGAAACTATAATAATACAGAATCTTGGGTTTCTATTCTTAAAAAACTCTGCAGTCTAGTAGGGGAGAGTGAATTTTTACAAAAATTAATATGATACAGGCCCAGATGTTGTATGCTGAGTACACATGCATACACACACATATATAAATATATATATATGCATGTACACAATCATATGTATGTATGTCCATATATACTCATATATATGTGTGTGTGAATACTCTTATAGTACACAACATCTGGTCCTGTATTATATGTGTATATGAGTACAGAGTGTGTGTGTGTGTGTGTGTGTGTGTGTGTACAATGCACAAGGATATGGAAATTAAAGGATAAACAATTATTTTCAGAACAATGGAATAGAAAAGGGATTAGTCAGAAGAATTTACTATTTCAGTGGTACAAGCCTTGAATAAAGGTAGTGTTTGGCTACAGGAATACTTATACATGGGTATGTGGGTGGGGGTACAGTACATTTCAACTACAGAGAAAATATATGGATGAAGTTAAAAAGAGAGTGGCATTAACAGTGTGTATTTTAATTTGGATAGAATACAAAAGCTGTGAAATGGTTAGTAGGAAAATAGAAAAAAGGTGACATAAAGAATATAGTCAAAAATATTGTAATAACTATGTGTGATGTCAAATGGGTACTAGATTTATCAGGGTGATCACTTCATAAGTTATATAGATGTCTAATCACCATATTGTAAACTTGAAACTAATATGGTATTGTATGCCAACTGTAATTGAATTTTTTAAAAAATTAAGAAAATAAATAAAAATAAATGAAAAAAATGGGTTAGGACTAGATTTTGAAGAGCCATGAATATTCATGAACTATGAGTTTATTGGGGAAGTAAAAAATCTTGATGTCAAAAAATCTTTGATTCTGTAAAATATTTTACCACTTTTGGGTTGAAGTATGACAGCACGATGTGCTCACTGGAGATAATTTAGTATTAAAGTGTACTTTGGAAATGTCATCCATTGTTCACTAATTTATTCATTCCCCAAAGAATATTAAGTACCTAATATGTGCCAACTAAACACTAATGAACTAAAAAGACTTGACTTCTGGCTTTATGTGAACAGTGAAAATGGAGAGGATGATGGGATAAATTAAAAATTATGATGGAGGCAGGAATGATAGAGTTTATAATGACTAAATATGAGCCAAATTATCCATTGCTTGAGTGGGGTCATAATTGTCATGAATGAAAATCACAGAACTCTCCAGGGTTATTAATGATTATAGCCTATAAATGTAAGACTAAAAAAAAAATTTATTTCTAAAAATACTGAAGAAAAAGGAAAACCATTAAAGTTGAATAAATTTCAAAAATGTATAAAAGAGTAGAGGTAGTTCTAATATAGGGAAAAGATATTCAAGTGGGTGGTAACCTCTGTCCTCAAGAAGAAAGGTAGAGAAAAGTAAAATAAGCAAATGGCAGTAATACAACTATTGTAAACTTCAGGAATTTATAGCAATAAAATAATTTTAAATTTTAATGAAATGACAAAGAAACTCTTCAAGAAGAGAAATAGTCTGAGAATATTTTATGTACCATAAATAAAAGAGATATAGTTATAGTACATGATGCAGTTTTGTTCTGAACTTAATTACAAAGTTAAGAAGAAAAAGATATTTGGTGAGGAGTCATGGAACATGCTGAACCATAGTTTTACTTTTTCTGTCCCCCATGTGTTCATTGCTAGTATACAAAATGCAACTCATTTTTGTATTTTTATCTTGTATATCTTATATTCTTCAAGCTTGGTGAACTTGCTTTTTAATTCTAAATGATCAGTAGATTCCTTGTGATTTTTTAAGCAGATAACTACAGGCATACCTCCTTTTATTGGATTTCACAGATATTGTATTTTTTTTATAAACTGAGGGCAAGACCTTCCACCAGCATAAAAGGTTATGACTCACTGAAGGCTCGGATGATGGTTAACATTTTTAGCAATAAAGTATTTTATTTTCTATAGGTAAATTATATACTTAGAAGATAAATTCCTAGTTTAAAACTTTAAATAAATTCTAGCTCTGGCCAATAATATGTCATAATGACAGAGGTATAACCACCATAAATCTCAATAATAAAATAAAAATAAATCTGTATGAGAGCTTTCAGTGAAGGAGATATATATGTATTACACCAAAGGCTTGTGGAAAAAGCATATACTATAGAAGGAATACAGTTTAATATTATTAAAATCTTGACCTTTATTATAAATTTAACATATATATAATTTATACTTATTTTATTAATTTAAATATTGAATTAAATGCAATCTTTTCTGCTTTATTTAATTTGAACAGAATATGAAATAAATTGTTTAAGAGCTTGTTTAAATGGCCTAGATTCCTTTTAAAAAGTGAACACTTTAAAGTCTGAATGTTCATCTTGTTTTTCTCTATACTAGTTCAAAATGATATCAGGAATCTGAGAATTTGTCCCAAATTTTCAACTGTCCTTTATAAAGCAGTTACCATGACATCAAACAATTTGAAACCTCATGAAGACTTTATAATTAAAGGTGTAAATTTTTATATATCACCTGATTGTTCATTATATACTCCCCTACTTTCTTTCTCTGTGTCTTTCAGTCTCTCCCTGTATCTCTGTTTCTCTTTCTCTCTGTCTCTGTTTCTCTCTCTCCACATCAGGTAATTTTGGTGCAATCTCAAATTGAAATAATTAAATATTCTGAGTGTGGTTATGGTTCTAGTTATCTCCACATGATTAGAATCATATTAAAAGGTCAAATACAATCTACTGTAACCTACTAATTATCAAATACTATAACACTCCATGGGAATTTTCAGACCACTTTTGTTGGTTTGATTCTATCATGGTTAGGTACCAGCATCAAAAAGTATCATCCCTACACATTCTAAAATGACTTAATAAATCTAAACAATGAACAATGTTAAAGCCAACACTATTTCATAGCCACATAAACATAAATGTAACCTAGAGATGGAAAGTATAAGTTAGAAACCCTTGGCTAATAATTCACAATTGAAATCTCTTGACAGAGGTTGGATCTCAAGATCAACAATAATCTCCTAAATGATGAGTGTTACTATGGATTATAGTTTGCATTTCCTTTTTAATCTGCCTCTTCATTGTCTTTAATTTAATCACCAGAAATACACATTGACTTTATCTGTATGCTCATTTTTCATAAAATAAAGGATTAAAAAATTATTTACAGAATTTATTGCATCAGCTCTGATGAGTAATAGAAAAGCCACAAAGTAACACATGCTGCATAGCCAGAAATGTTCTTCTTTAGCTAAGAGGCTCACTTTCAGAATTCATATTCCAGCACGGACCACTAAAACCCATGACTTTCTATAGCAAATAACAAATTAACGGCAAGTGTTAATTTCATTAATCTTAAGGGCTTGTCATATCTGAAAATACGCTTTGCCTTCAAGAAATGACTTTATCATCCTGTGCACCTCTGAGTGCTTATGCTCTGGTCTAGTTGTAGATGCTCCAAAGGGCCACACAGAAAATATGCTCAGCTTATCTCTGTTTTCTACTCTCGACTTTTTTTAAATCTCCTTCATATGATCTAGGTTGATTTCTTAAGTGAATCAACATTCTCCAATGCTGATGTTATATAGTATTTATTCATTTGATTTTCATCTCTTGAGCTTTTGTTATAATGTCATTCAGTGTGCACATGGAACTGTGCACTACTACAACCTGATCCCACCTGTATGTGAAACAAAGCTCAGGTAAACCTTGGACATCTGCAATAGTCTCAGGACCTTCTAACTTAGTCTTCTATCCTTGTCCAGCCCTATCACACCCTTTATATTTCTGATAGATCTGGAGCTAGCTTTCTGTGTTCCAACAAAAAGAAACTTTGATTATTTTTGAACAACTACTATGCATCAGGTACTGAGGATCCAGTAGTGAAACAGTCACAACTATTAAATATTTACAGTGTAATGGAAGAGGTACAGCAAATTAAAAGGGAAAAATACTGTGTCTTGATACATTTAGAGATATATGCAACTTCTGAATGTTATCGGACACCTAGGAGAACCCCTACTGCATTTTGGGGGTGTCTGAATGCTTTTAGTCACTACAGCACATATCAAAGATAAAATTATCACTACTGATATGTAGATAAAATTGGATTGAGTAGTTGTTTATGTATTCTGTATATGCAAATCCATAAAATAAATGTCTGGAAAAAAAGTGCTCCATGAATGAATACATTCATATTTAAGTTAACAAGATGCCCCTTCTATGCCCAAGTCTGAGAACTAGGCTCTGCCAGTATAACTTCTCTTCTGTGACATGTAAACTCACTGCAAATGAAATAGAGGTTCCCAGACTCAGTGGTATCCCAGAGTCCCAGTGTCCCAAACTCCATTATTCCATGATGAAATAACCTTAACATTTAAGAATAACCTTCTAGAAACAATGCCTCATGTCTTTCAGATTTATTTTGGCCTCAGATTGGTCAAGTGATTTCAGATGGGCATTCTGGTCACAAGAAAGGGCACTGATGAGTAGCACACTGATACCGTGGTGCAGCCAGCCTCTAAGTGTAGCACACGCAGCAGGTAATTTTGTGTCTCCAAATAGAATGATGAGTTTACATTCAAAAGCAACAGTAATATTTTAAGGGGGTCACAGTTCACAAAGTGCTTCTACCATATAATCTCATTCAATCTTCTCGACACTCCTGAAAGTTCAGATGAGAACACGTATTCTGAATGAGTGAATATATTGCCAAGGTCAGACAACTAGTAAAGGCAGAACCTCCTAACAGCAGACCCTGGCTCTTTCAGAATGTTTTCTACTTTAAGGTCTTTGATGGTAGGAAGGAAAGTGTATTTGTCAGAGTGACATTAAATTCTAAGAAGGAATGAACTCGGCACCATGCCTTGAAAGAATTCAGTCTTATATTTCTGAATAAAAATATCAACATCACCATTTCTAATATGAGCCAAATTTCTTATTGATTTGTTCCCAAATTTTAGGGAAACAACAACAACAATAACAACAACAACAACAACAACAACAACGATGAGCCAGAACAACTGAGAAGATAAACAAGAGTTCAGAGGAGTGTGGAAATTTAAGAATAACTTTTTCAGAAATAAAGTCAGACAAAGCAGTAATCCCTAAGAGACTTCTTTGACTCCATCCTCCCTCCAAAAAAAAAAAAAAAAAAAGATAAGAAAAGTATGTGTTGTGCCTGTTACAAATTATCTACAAACACAAAGATGAAGAGAACACCCAAACACAACTATTCAGAAATGCACCGACACAAACTCAGAAATTCACTGGCAGATTACCCTGGACTCTAGAACCTTGTGTATTGAAGACATTGGCATTAGATAAAGATGAAGTTATCTGTATCAGTGTAATGTGAGTTTCACCCAAGCTCTCCTTCTCCTAGTTCAACTTATTATTGCAATGAAACTCCCCTTATATGTAGCTATTATCTGTTATTGTACTCTATATTTGGAGAGTTATTTTAATATTTTTTTTAATTTAGTTTTTCCAATCTGTGTAATAAGGATATGTTACTTGGGGAAAAAACAACAACTTTTTCTCTGAGAGCTTTGATTTTTTGAATTTCTATTGAAGAATTGCTGAAATCCTGGGTAAATTTTATTTTTGTGAGGAGCATCACATTTCTACCATCTTCATCCATGTACAAATTATCTTGTTGCCTATTTATATAAGAAGCAAATAATATGCTGAAAAATAGAAGTCACATGACGATAAAATAATTAACAAATATTCCTTAGACATTTAAAACATGCAAGGCATTGTGATTGCCATTCTGTGTGATCATAAAAAATAATGTGACTGGAATTAGAATTTAAAATTAAATGGCATATAAGAAGATAATCCAGTGTCACATTTTCTTCACATAGTTTATTTTAAATAAGGAAGTATTTCTTATGAAATAAAGGGAATATCATGTTATATTACATATATATTTGACATATTTAGATCTCAAAGTATGTCTTTTCTAATGAATTTTTCATTTCACTTTACACAATGAACAGCTGTGACAAATTAAATATTACATATTTTTTTATGTAGCACCCAGGTGTAAAAGTCCCTCACTCTATTTCAGATTCATGGCAAGAATTAAGTTAAGATAAGGATATTACATCTGACAACAACATAATTTTCAGATGCAAAAGCTCAGTACTGTAGATAATAAAAAACATGAAAAGTCTTGGGTTGAGTTTAAGATATGTTTCTTAGAGCTTAACTGAAGTTCTCAAAAGACAGGTAAATGACAAGTTTGAAAATTAAATCGAAAGTTCCATTTATCTATGATTATCATGTGCTATTAAAATATATTTATACAAATTTAATTTATTTGACATGTTACCTATGTCTCAAGTTTTTATTATTTTTTTCTAAATTTTGTTATTTTTTTTCTTGTGAAGAAGACATTGTAACTTTCAAAATTGTTCTACTTTATCCTGCTTGCTATGTGTCTTCTATTGTTCAGTAAGAAAATGGCTTGCCAGAAACATTATATCCTATAAGCCTGTAAAATAATTTCTAAAATCAGGGGCATCAGAGAAGAAATTTAGAAAAGGGAAGCACTGAAAAATAATAAAAGTTTTCAATGCTAGTACCTTAGTCACTAAATTGTATGTCCCTTAAGACACTGAATTTTTGGCACATTAATCAATAGTGCCCATATGTCAGCTTCCACTATGATGCTCTGTTAAAATCAATTCAAGTGTACAAGTGTTGACAGGAATAACATTAATAAAAATTGATAATTTCAGTTAAAATGATTTGACACTTCTGTTTTCATAGCGTTCTCTCCTATAAATCCTCATTGTCTAATCAGAGGATTTAACTACAAAATAGTCTGGATGATTGCATAAAGAGATAATCAAGATTTAAAGTACAGAATATAGGAACATGAAACATGGCTGATGTTGTCAAGACCCAATGTATAAGATGGTATTTGCAGTTTAACAAGTATGGGTGTATGTCATGTATCAGCATTACACTAAGATAGGTCTAAGGGTGTTTTCAGTAGGCTACTCACATTTTTTCTGAAAAGACTAATCGATAAGGAAAGGGGAGATACAATATTAGGAAGACAAATAAGAAAGCAATGACTTCTACCTGAGGCCAGAGTTGGGGATAAGTTCAGAGAAACTATGAAGAGGATTGTAAATCTTTTATCCATTTCAGGGATCATGTAGTAACATCTACTCTGCACCAGGCAGTAGCCTAAGTACTGGAGTCCTCCTCATGTCACTCAATCCAGTCAGCAGTGGTAAGAGATACTTTATATAGTCTTGTTTTTCAGATAAGAATACATGTCCATGTTATATAGCTATTAAATTAACTGGAAGGCAAATCAGGATTTTAAAAAGTTAAGAAGTCCTTCCCTAACCACTACATGGAATGTTTTCCATTCATGGAGTGCTGAGGGTGATTTTAAGCGTGACTAGATTTATATTTTTGGCACTATAGAAGGAGAAAAGAGAGACAAGAATACCAGATAAAGATATTATTGAAAATAAAAAGAGATAGACATTATGGATGTTGCTATAATTCAAATTGTTATTTAAAATATGAAACTCATCAGAGAGTTTGTAAGAAAGGATAATAATATTATACAAGTACATTGATTTTAATCCATGAATAGTGTATTGAAAGGAAGGCTCAATTTGTAACCAAGACAAAGTAAATGCAAGAAAGATGAATGTGCAGAGAAAGGTAAAAGAGAAATCATACCCAAGTGATTTGTGTGCATCAGTTGAGAGGATTTGACCCTCTTTGGTATAAACAACTATGAAACATCTTAGCACAACAGACAAAACAAAGCTCTTATTATTTTTTTGTCAGGTTAGTGATAAAGGGAACTCCCAGTTGCAAGGTTTGTGTTTGAGTACAAGTTTGGTAAGATTGGCAGGAGGTTAAAAATGAAATTAACCAATCTTAAGCTGACTTACTGAGGCAATACGTAAGCAGAACTCTGATGAGGCCACCATTATTTTCTAGTCTTAAGAGTTTAGATAATACTATACATTAGTTGTATATTATTATATAATTAATGGCTATAGGGCAGGACAGAAGGCAGCAATGGGTGTTTTATTTATGCCATACACTTGTCAACATGACTGGAAGAGCCAAATCCTCATTAACATCTTATAAGTAATGGAAAATTTCCCACAAATGTGTGGGTACAAGATGCATTTCTAATTTGCAATAATGAAACATCTCACCTAGTTGGGTCAATTACAAACCAAATAAAATGCCAAAATCAATAAAGGGTCAAGTGACTGTTCTCTGCCACCTGAATTATTTGAAGACAGTTCTCACTGGGGCCACCACTCCTAGTCAACATTCTAATAACCTTGCAGGAAGGAATGCCAGGAACACACGAAGTAGATTTGCTTTCCTTAGCCTAGATGTGAAGGGCTTTCTCTAGCTGCCTCAATCATCTTTCATAGAACATTCTTGAATGATGTTCTTCATCTCTAAGTATTGAACACTCCAGGTCATTAATACCCACCAACCTTAACACTCTCCAAACATTTCTTACTTCCCTTTGCTCTGATGACTTTGCTTATCATACTTTCATACTATAAGCCCTGAATCTCTATCAAATTTTTAATCTATCCTTCAAGATATCTCCTCTGTATAGCCTATTTAAGGTCTCAGTAAGAATTAATCCTCCTTGTTGTTCACTATACCACATCCTAATTGGATTTCTTATCAGTACTTATATGAGCACTTTTGTTAAATGAGTTAATATTTGTACAGTGTTTAAAAGAATATTTGGTATTTAGTGAGCACTATAGGAGCATTAGTTATTCTGTCTTTTATGGAATGCCTTTAAAATGTTAGGTACTGTATTAATATTAATATAATATATGGAAATGTGTATTTATATATATATATATATATATTCCCAATATAACAAACCCATAAAGTAAGTATTATTATACTCAGTTTACAGCTAAGGAAACTGAAACTCAGGAATTTTATATAACTTGTATAGTTATGAAGCTGAATATGAATCTATGTGCCTGGATCTAAAACTTTGCCCATCTCTTCTATCACACAACACTATCTCCTCTTGTAGACTGTAAAGCCTACAAGACAGGGACCATGTCTTATTTATGTTTATGTACTTCACAAGTTCCCACTTGTAATTAAGGAAATGGACCCCAGAAATGTATTTTGAATTTGACTGAATTATACTACATAGGAGTCAGCTGTGAAAGACAAAGTCTTTATGGGTAGTGCCTTCAGTGGTGCCTAACCTATGAGGCTGTGAATTGCAGTCTTTATGCTGGTACTTTGATTACACAAGTGTCTATTGAACTTTACTCCATGAAAAAGAGGTGTTAGATATATCCATGCACAAGTCACTGTTTCTGTCTTCAGAAACTTCCAAGTCAATGGAGAGGAGAAACTTTGTAAAGAAGTAACTATATATGAAGATAGAAGTCCTAAGAGATCTCAAAGGAATATGATTGACATTTCCTAATTTCCTAAGAGTTCAAAAATATTCCATCTTGGCCACAAATTAAGCTTTCCTTGCAATACACTGTACATGAATTAAAATCAACTTAATTTGTTAAATGTTACCTTTTTTACAAACAATATGCTGAGTTTTGTGTTTTTGAAAATAATTTGAAAAACAAGAACATGTATAATGCGATTTAAGGAATCAAAAATAACATCTATGATGTGCATTCTTCTGCACTTTACTGAGAAAAACTTATTGCCAAACATGCCCTGGATATGTTGTTCCAGAGTGAAAGAGAACCCATACATATTACAGAATTTATCTATGTATTTGTTCCTCTTTATGAAATTTGTAAATGAGTCAACTATGGTATTTATACACCCCCTCAAAATGTATATTCGAAACAAATCTATACTAGATAAACTAAAAAATTTAGATATTTCTTTACATACCTAATAGTTACATCACTGAAGTTTATACTTTTCTCTTCAAGATAGCTGTACTGACCAGAGAGTTTCTTTTGAGATTCTTGTATGAATGTTCTAAACTGCCCTCTACTCTTATAGTCTGTGGGGAAAAAGCATCCACATGAACATTGCAAGAGATGGGGTTCCACCTTCCTGTCTACATTATTTCTTTGAGAGAGGAGAGAGAGGGGGAGAGAGAGAGAGAGAGGGAGAGAGACAGAGAGACAAAGAGACAGAGAGACAGAGAGAAACAGAGACAGAGACAGAGATACAGAGAGACAGAGATTCAGTTAAGTTGACACTGGGTCACATATTTCTAGTGTCCTATGGTTGAATCTGTTTTTACTAAAGCACATGAGATAAGGCAGTTTGCAAAAACTTTAGAGCTTCCACAGGAAGAACAATGCTGAATCTGAGTAAAGACAAGGATCACAGAGTATGTTATTTTATTGGCTAAAGGATTTGACAATGTGGAAAGGATCAGAAGTATTGTGGGTGGAATGCTTAAATTTTTGAACAATTTGAATCTTATCCGTACCTGCTACCAACCAGAGATTTGTTTTTTTAAAATGACCTCTACTGCTCAACAATGTGCATATAGTTAACATTGCTGTATTGTGTACTTTAAAATGGTTAATATTAAAAAAGATTAAGATCATAATTTTATTTATTTATTTTTAAATATTGGAAAAATAGATTTTTCAATTTAATTTTAGTATTAGTTTCAAGTACATAGTACATTTGTTACACATTTATATAGCTTATAAAATGATCACCCTAATTTCTCTTTTTCTCCTCTGGCTCTCCACCTAGCCATTATATTAATGCTAACTATATTCCCTATGCCATGTTCCCCATCCCTATGGCCATCTATCAACTATGAATGTGTACTTTTTTAACCCTCTACCATTTCTTACAGCCCCTCCAGCTCCCCTCCCCTGGATTGTCACCAGATTGTCCTCTATATTTGTGAGTCTGTTTTTGATTAGTTTGTTTTTTTAGTTCCCTAGATTCCTCATATAAGTGAAATCATATCTTTCTCTGACTTATTTCATTCAGCATGATAATCTCTAGGTGCATCCATGTTGTTGAAAATGGTAGGATTTCATTTTTTAATGGTTGAGTGATATTCCATTGTACATATGAACCATTTAAACAATGTTTTATTAGTTTCTGGCATAGAGCACATTGGTTAGGCATTTATATAATTTATGAAGTGATTCCCCCAGTTACTCTTGTACCCATCTGGCACTATACATAGCCATTACAATCTTATTGGCTATATTCCTTTTGCTGTTGTATATGTTTGTTTTCTTTAACACAACAAAAAGATATAAGAATGATATGGACAATTTTGTGAACATAAATATGAAACTTAAAAAAAAAGTCTTGTAAATTTTATATGAAAAACAGATGGACTGGAAACAAAGATATTTTCATGAAAGAAAAAAAAAGCAATAATATAGGGACAAATTCTAGGTATTTTCACTGTAAACATCTTTGCCTTAGAGAAATTTGCCACAATTTACTGTGTAACCAATTAGCTATAATAAGGTAGTTTTGCAGTTAAAAAAAAAAGATAAAATCAAGAAAAATTAAAGAGGGGCATTAAAAGAAGACAAAATTAAAAGAATTATTGCAGAATAAAAAATATTTGAATACATTTAAAATGTGCAGCGATTCATGGTAATACTGTG
>CM053511.1:36727241-36758687 GCA_028627145.1 Eidolon dupreanum
TCTTTGCGGTTTTAATTTGCATTTCTCTGATGATTAATAACATTGAGAATCTTTTCATATGTCTTTAGGCCATCTGTATGTCCTCTTTGGAGAAATCTCTATTCAAACCCTCTGTCCACTTTTTTAATTAGAGTGCTTGATGTTTGGAATTGAGTTGTATGAGTTTGTTATAAATTTTGGATATGAAGCTCTTATCAAATGTATCATCAACAAATACCTTTTCCCATTCAGTAGATAGTCTTTCCATTTTGTTGATGGTTTCTTTTGCTGAGCAAAAACTTTTTACTTTGATGTATTCCCAGTTGTTTATTTCCCTTTTTCTTCCCTTGTCTAAGGAGGTATATCAGAAAAAAGTATTACTAAGAGCAATGTCGGAGAGTTTAGTGCCTGTTTTCTCCTACGGGTTATATGGTTTCAGGCCTTATTTTTAAGTCTTTAATCCATTTTTTCTTGCATGTGGTATAAGAAAGTGATTTACTTTCATTTTTTGCATGTATCTGTCCAGTTTTCCCAACACCATTTATTAAATAGACTGTCTTAACCCCACTGTATATTCTTGCATTCTTTGTCATAGACTAAGAGACCATAAAAATGTGGGTTTATTTCTGGGCTTTCTATTCTGTTTCATTGGTCTATATGTCTGTTATTATACCAGTACCATGCTGTATTAATTACTATAGACTTGTAGCATAGTTTGATATTAGGTAGTGTGATACCTCCAACTTTGTTCTTTCTCAAGATTACAGTGGCTATTTGGCTATTCAGGGTCTTTTATGGTTCCATATTATTTTTTGGATTAGTTCTAGTTCTGTGACAAATGTCATTGGTATTTTTATAGGGATTGCATTTAATCTACAGATTACTTTGGGTAGTATGGAGACTTTAAAGATGTTAATTCTTCTTAACAATGTGCACGATATATGCTTTCATTTATTTGTCTCTTCTTCAATTTCTTTCTTCAAAGTCTTATGATTTTATGAGCACACGTTTTTAACCTCCTTGATTAAATTTATTCCTAGGGTTTTTTTTTTTTTTTTTTTTTTGATGCAATTGTAAATAAGAATGTTTTCTTAATTTCTCTTTCTGATAGTTCATTATTGCTGCATAAAAATGCAACTGATTTCTGAATATTAATTTTGGATCATGCTACTTTACTAAATTAATTTTATCAATTCTAACAGTTTTTTGGTTTCATTTTTGGTAGAATCTTTAAGCTTCTCCATATATAGTATAATGTGATCTACAAATAATGACAGTTTTACTTCTTCCTTTTCAATCTCGATGTGTTTTACTTATTTTTCTTATCTGATCGCTGTGTTAGACTTATAATACTGTGTTAAATAAAGGTGGTGAAAGTAAATATTGTTGTCTTGTTTCCTGTTCTTAAGGAAAACACTTTTAGCTTTTCCCCATTGAGTTTGATGGTTGCTGTGGGTTTGTCATAGATGGCCTTTAACATGATGAGGTAGGTTCTCTCTATTCCCACTTTGCAGAGAGTTTTTATTATAGATGAATGCTGAATTTTGCCAAACACTTTTTTTCTGCATTTATTGATAGAATCATAAGATTTTTATTCTTTATTTTGTTTATGTGGTGTATCATATTAATTGCTTTGCAGATGTTGAACTAATCATGCAAATTCAGCTTGATTATGATATATGATCTTTTTAATGTCTTGCTGAATTTGATTTGCTGATATTTTGTTGAGAATTTTTAAAATCTATGTTCATCAGGGATATTGGCTTGTAATTTTCTTATTTTTTTGTAATGTCTTTGTTTTTTGAATCCAGGTAATGGTGGCCCAGTAAAATGAAGTTGGGAGCCTTCCATTCTCTTGAGAGTTTGGGAGCTTTCTGTCCTCTTGAATTTTTTGGAATAATTTGAGAAGAATAGGTTTTAATTATTTGACTATTTGGTAAAATTCACTTGTGAAGCCATCCGATCCAGAACCTTTGCTTGTTGAGAGTTTTTTGATTTTGTTAATAGAAATCTATCTATTCAGATTTTCTGTTCCTTCTTAACTCAGTCTTGGGAGATTGTATGTATCCAGAAATTTATCAATTTCTTCCAGATTGTCAAATTTGTTGGCATATAATTGTTCATAGTATTTTTTTTTTATAATCTATATGTTTCTGTGGTGTCAACTGTCAGTTCTCCTCTTTCATTTCTAATTTTATTTATTTGGTTTCTCTCTTTTTTTCTTAATGAGTCTGGTTAAAGGTTTATCAATTTTGTTTATTTTTCAAAGAACCAGCTCTCAGTTTCATTGATCTTTTGTGTTTATTTTTTTTTATCTCATTTTGTTTATTTCCACTCTGATCTTTTTTCTATTCTTCCTTCTATTAACTTTGAGCTTTGTTTGCTTTTTTTTTTTTTAGTTTCTTTAAGTGTAGGTTGAATTGTTTATTTGAGACTTTTCTTGTTACTTGAGATGAGCCAGTATTTTATAAATTTTCCGCTTAAGATTGCTTTCACTGTGTCTCATAGATTTTGGTTTGTTGTTTTTATTTTTGTTTGCCTCCAAAGTATCTTTTCATTTTTCATTGATGTAATTGTTAATCCATTTGTTCTTTAGTACCATGTTATTTAGCCTCCATGTGTTTGTGTATGTTTTTAGTTTTTACTTGTAATTAATTTTTAGTTTCATACCATTATAGTCAGAGAAGATGCTTGATGTAATTTTAACCTTCTTAAATATATTGAGACTTGTTATATGACCTAATATGTGTTTTATCTTGGAGAATGTTTCATGTGAACTTGAAAAGAATGTATATTCTGCTGCTTTAGGATAAAAGGTTCTAAAAATAACAATTAAATCTCTGGTCTAGTGTGTCATTTAAGACAGCTGTTTTCTTTCTGATTGATAGATCTGTCCATTGGTGTCAATGTGGTGTTAAATTCCCCTAGTATGACTGCATTACTATAGATCTCTCCCTCTATGTCTGCAATATTTGCTTTATATATTTAGGTGCTACTATGTTGGGTGCATAAATGTTTACCAGGATTATCTCTTGTTGGATTAATCCTTTTATTATTATGTAATGGTCTTCTTTGTTTCTTATTATAGCCTTTATTTTAAAGTCTATTTTGTCTGGTATAAGTATTGCTACTGAAGAGTTCATTGTGTTTGTTTCAATTTGCACGAAATATCTTTTTCCATTTCTTTACTTTGAATTGTGTGTGTCTTTCATTGTGAAATCGGTCTCCTGTAGATAGCATATGTATGGGTCTTATTTTCTTACCCATTCAGCTACCCTGTATCTTTTGATTAAAGATTTGAATTCATTCATCTTTAAAGCAATTATTGATAAGTGCATGATTATTGCCATTTTATTATTCATATTTACATTATCTACCTGCCCCCATCTTCTTCTTAAAGAAGTCCCTTTACCATTCCTTTTAATACTGCCTTCATGGTAATGAATTCTTTTAGCTTTTTTCTGCCTGGGATGCTCATTATCTCACCTTCGAATTTTAACTGATAGCCTTGCTGAATAGAGTAGTTTTGGTTGCAGGTTCTTGCTTTCTACCACTTTGAATATTTGGTGACAATCCTTCCTGGCTTAAAAATCAGCTGTTTAAAAATCAGCTGATGACCTTACAGAAGTTCCTTTGTAAATAACTAACTTCCTTTCTCTTCCTTCTTTTATTAATCTCCTTTTGTCTTTAACTGTTGTCATTTTAATTATGATATATCTTGGTGTGGGCCTCTTTGGGTTCATCTTGTTTGGAACTCTCTGTGCTTCCTGGACTTGTATGTCATTTCTTTCAACAGGTTAGGATAATTTTCAGTCATTATTTCCTCAAGAAGGTTCCTAATCCCTTGCTCTCTCTGTTCTCCTTTTTGTACCCCTATGATGTGACTATTGTTCAGTGTGATATTGTCCCAGTGTTCTCTTAAACTATCTTTATTTTAAATAGTTATTTATTTATTTATTTATTTATTTATTTATTTATTTATTTATTTTTACCAGTTGAGTGCTTTCTGCTACCCTGTCTTCCAAATTGTTGATTCAGTCCTCTGCTTCATCCTATCTGTTATTGATTCCTTCTAGTATATTCTTCATTTCAGTTATTATATTTTTCATTTCTGAGTGATGTTTTTATGGCGTGTTCTTTCATATGCTTACTGTCTCTTTGTTGATGTCTCACTGAGACCATCTATTTTCCCTCTAAATTCATTGATGTTCTTATAACCAGTGTTTTGAACTCTGTATCTGGTGGTTGCTTGCCTCCTTTTCATTTAGTTATTTTTTGTCTTTTCATTTGGGACATATTTCTTTGTTTCTTCATTTTGGCTGCCTCTGTGTATTCGTTTTATGTTGTAAATAGATCTGCTACATCTCCCAGTCTTGGCCAGTGGGCCTTATAATAGGTGTCTTGTGGGACTCAGTGGTGCAGTCTCTCTGATCACTTGTACCAGATACTCCAGGAATGTCTCTTTTGTGGGTATTGTGTGCCCTTCTGTGTAGTTGAGCCTTGATTGCTATTGGCATGTCAGTGGGTAGGATTAACTTTCATGCTGACTGGCTGTGAGGTTTGTCTACACCCACATTGCATCAATTGTTGTGTGGAGGTTGGTTCCATGGAGTGGAATTTCCCCCAGTGGGCCCATCTGTCTGTTGAGATCACCCTTTGGGTATACTTTTTGTGAGGCTAATCAGGTAGTGCTTTCTTGTGATCTGTAGCCAGTCTCCAAGTTTATTGGTTTTGGGGTTCTTAGGAAGGTGTTCTCGTGCAGGCCAAAGTCATCAGCTGCCTGTGACCAGAGCTTGTACTACTTTGTTCTGACAGCCCTCGTAAGCTTACTAGTGAAGAATTGCTTCCAAGCTCATTCGGATTGTTGTTAGAATTAATCTTCTCATGGTTACGTGAGTGAGGACAATATCCAGGTCCTAGAGGCTGCCCAGTTTCTCATCATGTGGTCTTCTCCATAGGCAGTCCACAACATGGCTATTTGCTTCTTCAAGACCAGTGGGAGAATGTTCCTAAATCTATTCGTAAAATCTCTTCAATTCATACATTTTAAATTTTGATACATAATATTGTCTTTACCATTTTTTAAATATTCCACTTAATTTTTTATTAGCTTTTGACAAAATATTTATTTGCTTAAGTGATTTTAAAATTTCTAAATAACAATTTTATTTTAAGTTTAATAATTTAATTTTAGATTAGTGAACTGAAGAATATTGCCCATGTGAAATTTGTTCTTGATAATTTGTTTTTCTGGTGATGTACTATATAATCAACTTTAAAAAATATCCATGAATTTTGAAGATAAAGTTTAGTTTTGATACATCTGTCATAAATTGATTTCATTAATAATATTAAAAAACACTTCCATTAAAGTGTAGTGGATGGATACTAAGCTATTTCAGAGTTTCTATGACATGTATAGATTATTAAATGAAAGTGTGTCAGTTAATGCTTTCCTTCTTTAAATTCAACTTTTTGTAATTGCCAATCACATTTCTACCTATCCATGTGCCTGATTTACTCTTATTTATGCTTTTATGTTTGATAATTCTCAATATTTTGCTTATCGATGTCTCTTATAATGGTGTAGAGTAGAAGTTTGCTTTTAGACACATCTAAAATTTTTTCTACTTTTAATAATTCTCTAAATGCATTGAAACTTCAGCCATATCTGGGTCTTATTAGCTTTCTTTCCTTTTATTTTATGGTTCATTAATGTTTCTTTTAGTTTCTACATTGTTGATTTTATTCTCCTAGTGATCTGCATTCTGCAGGACATACATTCTATTTTTATTGGTAAGTACATTTGTTACATAGAAGCATATTTAAAGCAAAATTTCACTAATTACCAATGTCAATACTTAAACAGTATTAATAATTCTAAATATAATCAGAATTTTTAAATTTTATAATATACTTAAAAGAACATATCTGATGAAAAAATAAAGTTTAGGTATTAAGAGACTACTTACTAATTTAAACAACTTAATGAAATCTTGTTTTTTAATAACCTAGTTCTAATATGGGAAGATTTCCCACCCACCTGGGGATGTCGTAGATTGTAAATAAATGCAGAATGCTCTATTTGGAAGATAACTTAAAATCCTCAAAACTTACTAATGGTTATTTTCATGCAAATGTTTTATGCTCTACATAAAGTAGATATTATCAGTAGAGGTTGATTCATTAACTAAATCAGCTTTCCAACACATGTTTTGTATCATTTCAGGACTATTTAATGCCTTTTCTCCTGCTCTGAGGTTTGTTCTCACCTTGATAACAATAAGCTTTCCATATAAGATTTTATGTAATAGCAGAACAAAGGAGACTGGGAGATGTCCTTATGACATTCTATTAAAAATAGCAACAACTTTCAAAGACAAACTTTAGAACATTGTTTAATTAGTTCATAAAAGCTTTATAGGAGTTGCTAAAATCTCATCTCTTTATTGATACTTTGAAGGCATTTTATGAGTTAAGCTTGAAACAGCCATAGCATCATGAAATGTTCTGGTAATAAAATTAGTCTCTTTTAGAAGAAATTACACTTTCATTAGTTTACAAACATAAGCACAATTTATTTGAACTAAAGTCATAAGTAAAGATAAATACATACATTTGTGTGGAAAACATACTGTATTTAAAATTACTTGATGCTTGAAAGACAGAACTTAATGCGAAATATGCAGCTGGAAATTATAAAAACAGATGGTTCCATAAATCCCAGTAGAAAACATACATCTGTTGGCTCTTTATAAAATTGTTTCATTTGGATATTTTATTTAATCAGTGGTATGATGTCTTAACGCATTACCTATCTTGTCTTAGAAAATGTACCACCTTCATTAGATGTTATTTTTCATTTCTAAAAATGAATGGAGAGTAAATAATTTTCTACCTGATTCTCAGGAAAATGTTTTACACTCTATGTAAAATCAATTTTATCAATAGGGTATGATTTATTTGATTTAGAGCACAAGCAAATGTGCCAATTATAATGTTTACTAAAATAAATAGAGTGGTAATAAGGACTTGGGAATATTGTTTAATTGGATCTGCGATGCCCATAATTTTATGCAGACTCAATTTCTTGATTAGATGATAATAAAAATTAGATTAAATTGATTGTAAAATGTCAAGTATTGCATTTGTAATTCATTAGCATAGGATTCTAAAGAAGAGTTCCCATAGTTACTACACATCAAAAAGACTTGGAAGAAATTAAAGACAAGAGAAAGAAAAGACAAGCTAGCTGTGAGATTGCATGGTAGGATAAGGAAAATCAAAAAGAAAAACTGGACTTGAGATATTTGAGTTAAATTCCTAGCTCTGCTAATAATTAACTGAGAGCAAGTTATTTAGACTTTTTCAACTTTTGCTTTCTAATCTTAAAATGAAGTTTTTTTTTTTTTAATCAAATGATTTCTCAGGTTATTTTTAGCTCTGAAAATCTATAACTGAGATAACTAAGGGAGGAAAAGAACCCAAAAGTGTAATGTGAAATGCTATTTATAAATTATGTCAAGTGATATAAAATATAAAATGTCAATGAAAATTTGAGAAATCTGCATTCTTCTTGTGACTTTTTTTAATTGCAGTTGGCATCCAATCTTATATTGGTTATAATAATTTCAGGTGTACAATATGGTGATTCAACATTTTTACACCTTACAGTGTGATAGCCCTGCTAATTCTAGTAATTATCTGTCACCATGTAAACTCATCACAATATTAATAACTATATTTGCCTTCCTCTTTTCACCCATCCCCCCATCCTCTCCCTTTCAGTAACCATCTCTTTGGTCTCTGTTTCTTTGAGTCTGTTTTCATTTTGTTTTGTGTTTTCTTTTTTTTGTCTTTTAGATCCCACATATAAGTAAAACTGTACAGTGTTTGTCTTCCTCTGCATGATTCATTTCACTTAGCATAATACTCTCTAGATCCTTTCATGTTGTCTCAAATGGCAAGATTTTATTCTTTTTTATTGCATTCTTATATTCTGTTAAAATAAAATTAACTTTCTTATTAAATTCATTCATTTCATCATTTTCTAATCTCAATTGCTACAATCTTTTGATAATAACTACTTTAGTATTTCCGTTGTGATTTTCCATGTTCCCTTCTCCTTAAAATGAAATCAAGTCAATACTTTGAATACTTGCTATTTATAACTTCAATAGCTAAGGCTCTGTTCTAGTTCTCTCTTTGTTTCTCATACTTTTCTCTGTGTTTTCAGTGAGAACTTGCAGTTTCCAGTACATATCTATGGCATTGAATCATTACTATGCTGCTAGCTGAAATAAGAAAAATGCTAAATCAAGAAATTGATTCATCTGATAATTATTCCCACAAACTAACTTAATGTTTATATATTCTTTAAGTCAACTTGTAAATTCTTTTGATATCATATAGACATGTCAATTAAGAAGCATTTTCTCATATACACAGAAAAATTAAAACCTCATGGACAAAATGTAATATAATCTCTGATCAGAATCTCCCATGATTTTAATTAGAATATTGTTTCTTTATCCTTACCAGTATTAATCGCAGAAGACTATATTAAAAGATTAACTCATAAGTATCCTAGTTTTCTTCTATATCACTTCTACCAAAAGCATGAATCTATCTCAAGCAAGTTAATATCTAGAATTAGCACATAGCTCTCAATTTGCCTAAGCCATTTTCCCATTTTCTCTGGTACCATTTATAATAGCACTTGTGCAAATTTCAGGCTTCCTGGAATGAGTTCTGGAACACTGCAGGATGGCATAACAAAGAAATTAAACTGGTATTATCTAGAATTGATCCCTGATGGAGGTCGTCCTAGTAGATGGCATCCAATTTGCCTTTAGATACATTCAAATGTATTTGTTCACACATATTTAGATGCAGTTTTTGCTCCTACTGACAGTATCAGGGCTGAGAGAGCAGTTTGAATCCATGTGTCAAAATGCAGAAGCTGAGCAGAGAAATAAACACATGAGGAAAAAGCAAAAAGTTGTCCGTATTAAAATAGAACACATGAGATGCCTATGGAAGAGGGGTTCTCTAACCTTTTGGCAGTTGTGTGATTTTTGTTTTGAAACCAAGGGCCTACGGACTTATTTTTGTTAGGAAGGGAATATATCAGACGGAACAATTGGTCCTAAATCTATCACATACCTTGATAACTATGCTCATTTCTGGACATCTCACTTTAATAAAAATTTTGATAAATTATAGTATTCTGAGACTACCATAACATGCAAAATCAAAATAGTGAAGCAACTCTAAATCATGCGCAATGAAGAAAATGGGGAGTTTGGGGGATTTTTATTTAGTGAACATGAAGAGACATTGGAAAAATGACAATCATCTTCAAAGAATTGAAATTATATCTCGTTTCTCCACAAAGAAACTAAATGACCAAATAGAAACCTTTCGTGATAAGTTTGACCTTAGTGCAATATTAAAAATAAATCTTAATAATTTGTCTTTGAATATAATGTACACTTATGGGAAAAAAAATGGCATGGGCTCGGAGCCCATAGGATTTACACCTTCTCAGACAAGAAGACAAGAAGGAGATTAGATGACATAGTAAATAGTTAATATGTGTTTTGCTTTTTCCTTGTGCTAACTCCTAAGGTTTTATATAAATATGCTTTTAATTTTCAAATAAATGAGTGTTTTATAACTGAATTCCAGGTTCTACCTTAGCTTCAGACAAAAACTGGTTTCTCATAGTTTGTCTCATAATATTTTTAACACAATAGCATAATATTTATGCACAATAGTGTGCATAGAATGATTAAACAGTGACCTCCATGACCTCTAAGAACTGCTATTTAATGATAGCTGCTATTTAATGTTATCACACAGGGAAACTCATATAACCGTGTTTTCCCCAAAGAGTTAAGACCTTGATCTGAATGCAGCTCAACAAAAGGCAAGAAAGGTCTCTGGCCAGATCCAATAGGTAGATGGCTCATTACAAGATCACAGAAACTGCAGCATGTGAACATGGAGCTCACAGGGATTTGTCATGGGTCAAGACAGACTAACCAAAAATATTCCACAATGGCATATTGATTATTTTGAGTTAAAGTTACTTGACAAGCAGCTGCTGCCAGAAGGGAACTTTGATCCTTCCTTGTCTCCTTGAAGGCAAGAAATAAATCTCCCCTGTATAGTGTGTCTTCCTCACACCTGGAAGACACCCTTTATCACTAGAGTTAAAAACCTCAGAGCCAAAAATTTTGTATAAACAAATCTTGTTGCCCCTTTTCTAATTCACCATTTTGTTTAAATTCCTCACTAATGAGTATTCAAACTTACTTACATTCCTTTCTAATGAACACTAAATTTTTCCCCTTTGTTCTGTCAATTCTTCACAAATTTATTTTTCCTTTCTCTAAAAGTGTTAAAAAGTGCCTGTTTTGATTATTTCTTTGAGCCTGATTTTATGATCTGAGCATTATAGTGTGATCCTGCCATGCATATGTGTTAAATTGGTTTTTCTCCTGTTAATCTAGCCTGTGTCACTTTTTCTGTTTTATTATTTGTCCAGTCATAAGAAATAAAGCAGGATGGGGGGAAGAAGGAATTCTCCCACTCCCAAACAGTTTCGGTGAGTCATCCAGGAGAAATTCCCAGCTAGGAAAAACTATTTTTCCTCAAATGGCTGTAGCTAACAGATACTGGGATCTGACAACCAAGCTGGCAAACACATAAGCTTTTTAAAAACCTTTTAATCTCTCAGAATTTCTGTCTGCAAGATATAAGGGTGGGGGGGTGGAATAAAAGTGGTAATATTTTATTTTCTTTTTCTAAATTTAGACTAGCAAGAAAAAATATTTGTGGATCTAGTTCCTCGGGCAAAGTGACTTTGATAAAAACTTGGTTTGAGTATTCTTGTTTCTATTGATCCTTTTCCTTTTTGGAGCTAGTCATTGTTTTCTTTTGTCTAGTTAATCTGGCTGGCAACGTTTCAAAACAGGCTGTGGATCCGAGCTTAAGAAATCCAAAACTGAATTCTGTTCAAAGGGGTGAAAATGTGATTCTTTGTGTTTTAGAACAGTCATTTTATAAAAGAGAGCCCCCTCCTGCCATTTCTTTAGGCTAACTCTGATAGTAAATTTTCTGGATCTAGTGAAGGCTGATGCTTCTTGTATCATTGATTAAACCATAAAAGGCTTATTGGTTTGATTAGCTATTGATATCAATTGGAGTAAAGTTTAAATTGAGAAAAAACAGATAGCTCTCATATAATGGATAGCCATTAAGACATTCTTAAGAAAATGGAAGGACAGAAATAAAAAATAAAACAAATATTCCCTCAGACCACTTCCTATTTGCCTTCAGACATTTCCAGTTATTGTAAAAAGTCAAAAAAGTACATTGAAAGTACAATTGTCCAACACTTATAAAGAAAAATGGGGGGGAGTAATATAGCAACTTAGATTTAAGTATTCCTTAATGAGATAAAAAAAATAGATTTAAAACATAAATCTAACATAAATTTCTTTTAAATAAATTGTCTCTTTAACAATTCTCAAGCCCTCTTATAAATAATTATGCAATAAGTTAGCTGGAGGCTAATATTTAAAGGCTAATAAAAGCAACTGGTATGGCTTATTAACCTTTGTAAAACCAGAAAAACAATTCTAGAAGCAAATCAAAGCCCAATTATCTTTACCAATTTCAAAACTTCATTTATTTCTCTCAAAACTTGCAGATATTATAAAGGATCAAGATATTAAAGGAAATTAAAATTTTTAAATGGAAATTATCTCATAACTTCTAGGAGAAAACTCACATTTCTTCTTTATCTCTTGAAGTTATAAATTTTACCATGTCCTTAAAAGTAAACACCCCAGGAAATAAAACCCACAATCACCTGAGATGGAATAATAAAAAGTCTTAACTATCTAAATGGATAAACTTATTTCAACCATTATTTATAAATTAGTGAGTTTTGCATTATCATACCTTTTCATAGCTAAAATTTCAAAACAAAACTATCAAGTCTTTGATTGCATCTGTCTGTATATTTGTATGTGTATTTATTTGTATGTGTGTCTATATATGTATAGATGTATGTTTGTCTATAAAACTATGGTGTTTTTCTACCATCAAAGGATATTATTAAATTTGGTTTATAAATAATTCTCTCTAGTTGCCTTAAAGGAAGTAAGCATTTACATAAATTAATAAATAGTAAAAACTAACCCAATACTTTTCAAGTTCATATGATCTAGGAAAATATTTAGTATTCAAGTAAATGTATGTAGTTAGTTTAATTTTAAAAAGGTACGTCTTTGTAGTTATACACATTTACTATAATATTTTTATTCTATCCAGTGTACTAAAAGTCAAGTTTATTTGTCAGTAGAAAAAATAGCTTGGGATAATAATAGACTTTATCTAATGTCTCATAAAGTTTTCATGAATAATCTAAGTATGTTTATTTTAAAATAAATTAAATAGATATAAATACAATTAAAGGTTTTAGATTAAACATTTTTAGCATTTCAATCGATATACTTAAAACATTTTAGTCTATATACTTAAAAATAACTTCAAAAAATCTTTTTGGTAACCTGAAACTTCAGAGTTGCACTAAGTTAAATGAAATGATGAAAATTTATTGAATCTCTAGATCTTAAAATAAAAAATAAAACATTAATTACTGAGCATAATAAGCTTATCTCCTTTTGGCTTCCTCTTAAAGAAAAAAAAAAAAAAATGGAGTTTGTTAGTAAATATGTCTTGTGTCTTACTTAGAAATTATACTGTGAAGAAATATGTTTCTAAAAATTTTGAAACGTATTCATAAATTTTCTAGAAAAGGACAGTTTATAGTTATTTACCTCTTGGCTTTCAGTAGAAAGTACAGGTTTCTAAGTTAAAAATTCCAATAAAGTAATTAAACCTACTGAAATGATAAGAGAAACAACTTTGTATGACAAGATGTGTTTTATAGTAGGAAAAATAAAAAATAGAGAGATAAATTTTACAAAGGGAAATTAATGTAATTTTGTCCTAAATAAAGTTAGTTATTTCTGAATGGGTGAAAGAGCAAGGAACAAACTAAAATGGACAGAGAGTTGTAGAATTTATTAAAAAGGAATCTTGAGAATAGAATTTTATGTATGCTCAAGCTAGATAATGTTGAAGGAGATTGTTATAAGGTTCTTAAAATAAATAAATATCAACAGTGTGCTTATATAAATCTAAAACTTAATTTTTTTTTTACATGCTAAAGGGACAAAGTTTTCAAGGACTATTAGCCTTGAAATCATATCCTGATAAGATATGATTGAAAGTTTTCTGCCTAGAAAACAAAGATTGTGTGTCTTTTCAACTGTGCTTCATAATATCTTTATCAGGTCTTTGATTGCTTAAAATCAACCTTTTAATATTAAGAAAGCTAAATAATACCTACTACTGTTTAATTTTCTGTATTTGCCTACAAAGTTTTTTATTGTCAACATGTTTAAACATATAACTAAATATTGTTTTATACTGGACAATGATCCTATTTAAGTAGGTGTTTTAAAAAGAATTATTAAACAAATTAGACTTATTTGATAGTCAAACTACATGGGAAGCATCATCAAACAAGAAATAGTGGTAAGCCTGTTTTATGTTATGTCTATATAAGTAAATAAATGTTCTAAAATTATATGAAATTCATAAAACTCTGATATGTCCTAGTATAATGTAATCAGTCATAATTCTAGTCACTATCGTAAATTGTGTATTACAGAGATAAAATTCCTTTGTCAATTGCATTGAAATCAGATTTTTAACCATGCCATTTTGTCTTTTGTCATTTAGAGACAATTTTCATTTTACTCTGATGTTATTTACGAAAGTGTTTCGTCTTTGATGAGACTCATAAAAAGAATTGTGAATACAGGTTTCTGACAATTTTAAGATCATAAAACTAAACCTGGTAAGAATTTACAGTACTCTAAGGAAAAACTGTTTTTATAAAACTGCTATTATTTACACAGATTCTAAATTTGCCTTTAGAGTCTATCATGTTGTTGGGACAATTTGGGTATCCCATGGATTCTTAATTTCTGTGGGTATACCTACGGCTAACATACATATAATTACTGCCCTATTTCAAGATATTCACCTCTCTTCTAAAATTGCTGTTGTTCACTCTTCAGTCTGATAATAGACTAAACATTTCTAAGAGAGTCTTTGAATAGATTCAGGAGGCTATTAGGGAAGTGGGGCCTATGCACATCTTGTGCCTCAGTTCTCAGAGCTACCATTAAATTGCTACACCTGTTGCTAAACTCAGCTCAGTGTCAAGCCGTAATAATCTGAGTCATAAACATCCTGGAATAATAGCTGCTGTGTGCGTGCATATGGACTTTACCTCCTCCCTTCCTTCCTTGTAGTTTTAGCCTCCTTCATTTGCATATTAGAACTAACCAATCCCTGTTAGCATAGTCAGCAATTCTTCATTTGCCTGAAAGAATTATATTTTGTGGTTTTTGCCATTATAAACCCTGCCTTTCTTTGCTTTCTTCAGAGCACAATTTGTGTGCTACCTGAATCTGCATCTCTTGGATTCAAATAATTTTGACTCTAAATAAACATTTAATTTGTTATATAGTCTTTATTGATGGACAAGTGCATACTAAGGAAACCAATACTATATCTTTAAAGAATGACAGGGCTGACGAAGCTGCTAAATATGCAGCTCAAAAGGGACCCCCTTATCTTTTCTTTACCTAATTTTAAACCTGCCTTTATCCCAGACTGAGATTATTAACTACCAGGAAAATGCCCCACAATCTGATAAAGGAAAATGGATACAAAAGGGAAGCAAACAATTATCAGATGGATTACATATTGGGCCAGACGAACTTCTTATAGCTCCTTTTCTTTCGACTTTTTGGCCTGAAAAAAGTGGGACATATGTGCAGACAGAGGTTAATTAAGGAACTAAAAGACAGTTGGTTTTGCCCTGCCAGCCACAGAATTGCTGAACAAATTATTTTCCAGTGCACTACTTATAAATCTCACCAGACTTCTTGAAAAAAATCAGTGTATCCCCAGACTGTCCACACTGTCTTTTGTAATACTCCAAATGAACTTTATAGATTTCCCCCTGTCTTTAGGCTATTATCACTGTTTGGTTATTGTCTGCATGTTAGTAGGTGTACTAAATGTTTTTTGACTACGTGTGCTGAAGTTACAACAGTGATTAAAAAACTAATAACAGATTATTCCACATTATGGAGTTCTTTTATGGATTGAATCTGATCAAGAAACTTATTTTACAAAAGACATAACCACCTGCTTGCAAAAACTCTGGGGTACTCATTAAAAATTCATACCCTATACCATCCTCAATCATCAGAGCAAATGGAACATAAAAATCTGGACATTAAAAGGACTTTAGGAAAGATCAATCAAGAAACTGAACTTACATAACCAGAAGCTTTGCCTTTGGCCCTTATAAAGAACTAAAATAGTGCAAATAAGAGACATGAACTGTCCTCTTTTGAAATAATAATTGGATACCCAATGTTTACTGAAATCTCTAAATCTTCTATTACTGAATTAAGTGAATATTATGAAAACTAAATTGAAGAATTTAATACTCTGATTATATGCAAGAGCTACCCAGTAGGCTTAAAGCATATCACCAACAAGTAAAAAAGACTTGGCCTCAACCAACTGACAAGTTTTATTATCCTTTCCAACCAGGAGACTGGATATATAACAAGGTCTCTAGAAGAAAACACATGCTGTTATCTGGTTGGGAAAGATTTATGAGGTACTGCTAACAACCCACACTGCCATCAAAATTAAAGAAACATCCTAAGCCAAACCAAAATAGACCCGGATCATAACTGTCAAGACAACTTAAAAACAGTTTCTTACAGATGACCTTAAACTAAGAATTTCCAGGGTGAAGCCCTAAACCCCAGAAACAGACAACACCATAACGTAAACAGCTTTTCCCAAGATTACAAATCAAGAAACTTCCCTTTCCCCTATTACCTTTCCCTTTTAAAACCCATATATACAATTAAATATAATTAGTAAACACCTTTTTCAACATTTATTAATTTTTTATTAGAAGGCTGACTGGAGAATGCTTATCTCCATCCTACCACCCTCTTTAAGTTTACACTAATGGGCTTTTTTTCAACCCACCTCTGACTCTTATTAACCTTCTCTTTTTCAACTGGTAGGGCACAGACCAAACACCATTTTATGCTAGTTTACTGAAATCTAGCCACACTATTAATTAAGCAGTCTAATTGTTGGTTGTGTCAACGTCTCAATAGTGCAAATAATGCCTGAACTAGACTTTGTTCTTTCTGATGTAAACATCTGGTGAACTAAGTAGGGAAGATGGGTGAATGACAAAGTGTAGCATCCACAAAGAGAAAGACATCATTCTTCCTCTTCTGGTGAGTCATTTGAGCCCAGGGGAAAAAAAAATAAAACAGTGAGAGAATCAAGGCCTGTCTCTAACCCAGATAAAAACAATAAATAAAAACTTTTCCCTTTACATTAAAAGTGAACCTAATACTACACTTCTCCTAGGTGACATGCTAGAATAATATTAAATCCAAAATTTGTGTTTTGATTCTGCATGTGACATTTTCAAACCTACCAAGAAGACTGTAAATGATTCTAGCTTTACCCTTTTGGGCACAAATATCTGCCAAATTACCAAATGTCTGGATGGCTTACAAGCCACCATTATGCAACTTGAGGTATTGTAGCTGCTCCCTTGATTAAGTTGCCTAACACCACAAACTATATATGGGTGGACCAAAAATCTGGACTTACTTGGCCAGGCAACAGAATCAAGCTTTTTGCTGCAAAAACCAGACTATAAATTATTTCACAATTTATTCTGCTCTCACAGATTGACAGGATATAAATTGTGAAATACTTCAGATTCTGGGAATTACAGATTCCCCTTTAACCTTGTCTGCAAACCATACTTGTCTCTTTATTTTAGGTGACAATAAAGTATATAAAAGGTACCCAGCTAAATGGTCAGGATGATATGGACTTAGATATCTGGCTCCTCTGTCACTATATACTCTACCCTAATGCCAGGTAAATTACAAATTTGGGCTTCTTTATTCATAAAGTTGTTCCACATAAAATGTATGGGGTTAATTCAAAGCATAGCCCCTCTGCACACTAAGAGATAGATGGCTGTTTGGTCAGCAGTAATAAAGAAAGCAGTATACAAAGGGATCTTTGTAGTGCCTGATCCCAAAGATGCATTCTGCTGCTCCCATGAACTTTATCTACTCCTGTAACCAAGCAGCACAGGCAGCTTCTTCCCCAGTGAGATAATCTCTCCCTCTGCCTGTGTCTCCCTCTGCCTGTGGCCAGAAGCAGCTTTTTCTTGCAGCTCCAACTGGCCACCATTGCTGCTACCCTGAGTTTTGAATAATAAATGGCATGTCCCACTCCTTTAGCCCTCCTGATGTTTTTCTTTTTTTTTTTTTTTTTTCCAGAATATTCTAAATGCATGTTTCTGGCCTGGAGCTCTTGCGTTACAACATGCCTGCAGAAATATCCACTTAAGTATCAGAATTCCAAGTTTTATTTATTTGTTTGTTTGTTTATTTTAGCTTTGAGGGTCTTATTCTCCTAAACGTTGGCTATCATAAGTTGGAAAAAGCAATTTTAAATCTTTCTATGGTAATGGAACAAGAGTTCAACATCACTATGCAGACTTTGAGAATGCTCCAGTCAGAAGTTAACTGCTTACTCTCTGTGTTCTCCAAACTGGGAGGGGCTCAGGCCGCAGCACAGCACAGCAAGTCATTATCTTCTGCATGGTTCCTGCCATGGAGGTAACCTCAGTAACCTGATATGAACCTTAATGATCCAAGAGAGGAAAAGTAACTATCCATTCAAGGGGCCCAACAGCCAAAAACAGAAGAAGGTTGGGACAGGTAGAGCGTGCCCTATGAGATGAAATAAACAGAGAGTACAAATTTGCTATTAGTGGTCATGTGCAAAAAATATAGCAGAACACTTAGCAAAAAATACTAAAAAGAAAAAAATATGAAGAAAAAAATAAATTTGAAGGGTATATCCAGCAGGCCTAATATCATGGATATTTCAAAAGGAGAATATATTACACAATATTTAAAATATATACAATAATTAAAAGAATACAAAATTCAAATATCTCTGTTGAAAAAAATGCCATTGTGTGAATCAAAATTGCTCATTAAGTTTGAGACTGGATTGATAAGAAAAATTACATCTAAATATATTACGATCTAATTATGAAACTGAGGGAAAAAGAGCAAAGAAGTTCTAATAGGATCACAGTGATAAAGACTTAGAAAAACCTATATAAACAGGAAATATGGTATATAACCTTTCAATTGCAATAGAAGAAGGTAAGAAAGAGAGATGGAACATTTATAAACAATGAGAAAAAATGACCACAATTCAAGAATTGTATACAAAGCAAGGAGATCTTCACTTTTTAAGGAGTAAAGGTATTTGATGATAAAACATAGCTCAACATTTTACACGAGTACCCCAAATAAGAGTATTACTTGAGGAAAAAAAACTAAATGGCAAAACAAAACAGACCACCCTAAGACAAGGGAAAAGAGAAAATGATGAGGATCAGTAAATCTGTGCATCTGCCACCTGCCACAACACAGACATCCATTACGGGTGCTTATGAATGTAATGCATATTCCTCTAATGGCATAAATAAATAAGGTTAACCTATCAAGGAAACTTCTAAATAACAATAAATGAAGGAAATAAGTAAAGAAAGTTTTCATATTAATAAAACTCTCTCTGCACACTGACTGAGAACAGGGCAGTGCAAAGGAGGAAGGAACAGCATGGATAAAAAGGAGCAGGTGTTCCTATTAAAGATAAGCACAGCAATATAAGAAACCTGTGTAACTACAAAGACATATATACATAAAAAAAAGCAAATCCAGAGAAAATGATAAAATTATTTTTATTCAATAATAAGCCTGGGATGATCATTCCTACCAATATTATAATGTAGAATTTATAGAGCTCATACAGATTGATAAGAGGACATATGCACAACACATAAAGAAACCAATCCCCCAAATCAATAGCCATATAAAAAGTTGCTTAAGCATACTTATAGAGAAGTGTAAATTAAAAATAAACATGAGATAATCAAGTTTTTATTCACTGGACTATCAGAAAACAAAAGAGCTGTAACATCAATCATTAGTGAAGAAATGCGTACTCTTGTAATTGTTCATGGAATTGTTAAGTTTACCTTTTTAGAAATAAATTAGAATAAAATTTATTAAATAACATATCCTTTAAGTAAGAAACTTTACTTTTAGAATTCTATAATAATCTAGTCTATGGAAATATAAGTGATTATATATAAAGGGTAGTTACATAAATTTTGGTATACACAAATATACCCATTAAACACTAAGAAGCAATTAAAAGGAATTAAATATGCATACACATATGTGAAATGAATAATGGGAAAATTTATACAAGGTATGAAGTGAATGAGGTGGATGACATAACAGAAAAAAGAAAAAATAAGCATTCTGTTTTAAAATTGTCTCCTGTTTCAGCGAAAATTTAAAAGTTATCGGTAAAAAGGTAGAAAAATTTTTTCATGAAATGTGATAAATGGCATGCCAAATGAAAACAGTTCTATTTCTTAACATCCTAAAATTTTCCACAGCTTTGGCACCCACACGAACCCACAGCATCACAGCTCTTTAAGTGACATACAAGTCCTATGTCCATTTTTTAGGTCTTATGCCTTCTACCTACAAAGAATAATAAAGTACAGTTACACAAAACTCAATTTCATTTACATTATTACTGTTTTGGACAGATTAGGAGTTAATTTCAATATATTCATGCATTTAGGAGAAGAATAATTTTCCCAGTTAAATTAAGTAAATTTTACCTGTTAAAAAGTTATAATTTAAAATTTGGAAACTGCCGATGATATTCAGTATTAACCAAGAATCTATTATTCATAGGAAACAGAACTGAAGAAATAGTCTTTTAAAAAAATTCTTCTTTAAAAGTAATTTATACAGTTAAGAACCAGTTTAATAAAGATAAGCCACTAAGATTGCTTAGAGTGGCCATTTAAATTCCAAGCAGAGCTTTTTATTTTTTATGTTTTTTTAGGGTAATGTTGATTAAAACAAATCACTTAAATACCATAATTGTATTTGTTTTAATCTGAGAATAAGATTATTAGAGAAAGGTGAAGAATTCTTCAACAGGAATGAAAACATGACTAAGACAAATGTACTGATTAGTAAAAGGTAATTTCTAGGTCCTTTTAAAGAGGATTTTTCATCCAAAAGGCTAATCAGCTCTCTGTTCTGCTTCTGTAAATATACTGGCTGCATGGGCTATACTTGAAATTGACTAAAGACTCACCTTCCCTTTGCTTGTTCTGTCTAAGCAACAAATGTAACTGTTTGTACCCCTTAGCAACTCCCTGGCTTTGTAGTACTTTGTAGCTGCCGGTTGTCCATAGCATCTTCTGCCCTTGTAATGCAATGTAACTACCTGCAACCATAGCAACTCCCACCGCTTTGTACCGACCTGAGTTCAAAATACCCAAACAGGCCATGCCAAAAAAGTCTATATAAGGAATGTTACTACTGAGCTCCAGGCCCAATCTTCAGAGCACTAGTGCCTCTGGGTCCACTAGCATTAAACTTCAGCTCTCCAGCTCTCCGAATGCTGCTTGGTTTCTTGCTGGTCTGATTTTGGATCTTTTCTGCAACATTTCAATACAGCTTTCTTCCTCAGAAAAAGTAATAAGTTCAGATCTGAAGAGTGGACATAATGTGCTGATAACGGCACTCCTGGGCATCATTAATTCAGACTATTAAATATTTGCCCTAAGAGAAATTACAGAGTAACAATCTACAAAGTAATGCCTTGGTGACTTGAATGATTCAATAGACCCCTAATTTATATACACCAATGCTGCCATTTATTGGCAGATGTAAAAAGCCCAGGGCCATAAATAAATAAGTGCTCCACTTTTGAGCAGTTACTAAAAATCTTTACTTAAAATGCCTCATTTTTAAAATTTTGTTTTCTGAAAAATTCATGCTTATTAGTTAAAAAGTACAAGGGAAAATATCTGCATCCATTTACAGTGGTTCCCATTATAAAATTTTTTAGATTCTTTATTTTATGATTGAAATCATATGTGGCATATTCATACCCTTAGGTGATTTTGCTCCTGAAATGCCTTCTGAGCATTGTTGTGTAAGAAAGAGGTGTGCTGCCATGTGACCGAGCACAGTTTTGAGAATGACAGTGCCATAAAAGAAACACTTCATTTTTCTATCCAACTTTTTAGAAGATGTTTACAATTAATTTCTAGACATTTTTTGAGTCACTGTCAAAGAAAGAGCATTCCTATTAGTTAGACCACATATTAGGATCTTAATAAGAATGCTTCATGTATCCAAGATTCTCTCCTCCCCTTACCTGTTAAATATTTGCAATTGCAGTTTCCATAATAAATATTTCTCATAATAAATACATTTCAAATTTAAACAATGAGAGTATCTCTCCTCAGGGTCCCAAGATGTCCAAATCTGATCATACAGTGACACAATGGGACTGAAGGAGAGGGAGGACAAGGAAAGGGAGGCTCCTTTATTGAACATCTGTTCATTGTCTCTGTGTTGTGCACTTGTGTTTTGGGTGCTTTCAGGAGGTGGTGTACACAGAGAAAGGAGCAGAGGCCTTCAGGTTGGCCATACATAGTTTAAGATCTGAGCTATGTGACCTCAAAATATGTATTTAACATCTCATTTTCCTCATATGTACCTAAAGTGGGGATAATAATACCCACCTTGAAAGACTCATGAAGATTACATCAGGTAGATGTTATATATGAATCATCTGTCACACGGCCAGAGATATGAACATCTAGAAATGGTGTACACAGACATAATAGGACCACAGACTTTGGTTCCTGGATGTGAGTAATTGCTTCCATTGATGGCACAGATATTTTCATCATGTCCAAACCCTGCCATGCCATCTCTTTTTGCCTCTGCACAGTGGACTGCTTGGAGAAGAAGCAGAGTATTATTCACCATTCTTCTTATTTTGACTATTACCATCTTGCTTTTTATGTTTTGGAGAGTTGGAAACATTTTATTATTCCTGGCCATAATCACCAAAAATTTAAAGTAAGGAAAAGTACACCATCCTCCTCACAATACTAATTATTTTTTGCTCTGACCCATTAAACACCATCATAAAGGGGGGGGGGGGAAACTGTGACTCAAGCGTCAGTGTTTTTGGTTAGACATTCTCTTGTAGCACTTGCTTTTACAACTCTGGGATATTTGGGGGCTGATGATTTCCTTTTCTATCCTGCAAATTCCAGTACTGCCGCTGCGATGTAGGCTATCCTTTCTAAGAGAACATCAGCTGCCCAAGGTCCATAGTCTCTACATGTGGCAGGCATGGGGCCATGGTAGCTCATATGTTGGTAGCAACATGAGGAGCCACAAGTATATTATTACTTGATAGATATATACTCACATGTGAAAGCACTAACTTGTTCTGCTCAGAACCATCAAGCCCTTAGAGTTCATTTTTAGGTGTCAGCAGAAAATACATATTTTCTCTGGTCCCTGATCATCCCTTACTCCAAGTTGTATGATGTTTTTAAACTACACTTTCTTCATTTATTAAAAGAAAATAGAGCCACATTTCTTTTTTTTAAGTTTATTTATTTAAATTAGACTCAAATATACAGTACATTTGTTAGACATCTATATAGTTCATAAAATGGTCCCCCCAATGCTTCCTGCCTCCCCTGACCCTCCACCTAACCAATATATTAATGCTAACTGCATTCCCTCTGCTATGCTCCTCTTGACCAACTATAAACTACCAATTTATACTTCTTTAACTCGTCACCCCATTCTCCCACCCCCTCAAATTCCTCCCCTCTGTCCATCACCAAATCGTCCACTATGTTTGTGTCCATTTTTGATTAGTTTGTTCTTTCTGATCCTTAGATTCCACATATAAGTGAAATCATATGGTATTTATCTTTCTCTGTCTGACTTATTTCACCCAGCAGTATAACTTCTAGATCCATCCATATCATTGCAAATGGTAGGATTTTATTTTTTTAATAGCTGAGTAATATTCATTGTATATATGAATCATAATTTCTTTACTCAATCATCTATTGATGGACATTTAGGTTTCTTCAACATCTTGGCTATTGCAAATTGAGCTGCCATGAATATTGTAGTGTATAGCTCCTTACAAATTACTGTTTTGGTTTTCTTTGGATAAATACCCAGAAGTGCAATTGCTGAGTCAAAAGGTATATTCATTTTTAATTTTTTGAGAAACCTCCAGATTGTTTTCCATAGTGGCTGTACCAATTTGCAATCCCACCAACAATGTATGATGGTTCCCTTTTCTCTGCATCCTTACCAACACTTGTCGTTCTTTGATTTATTAATGATAGCCATTTTGACAGGTGTCAGGTGATATCTCATTGTGGTTTTAATATGCCTTTCTCTGAAGGTTAGCAACCTTGAGCATCATTTCATATGTGTATTAGCCATCTGTATTTCCTCTTTGAAGAAGTATCTGTTCAAGTCTTCTGCCCATTTTTTTCATTGGATTGTTTGGGTTTTTTGTTTGTTTGTTTGTTTGTTATTCTTGTTGAGTTGTATAAGGTTCTTTATATATTTTGGATATTAACCATTTATCAGATGTATCATTAGCAAATATCTTCTCCCAGTCAGTTGTCTTTTTGTTTTGTTGATTGTTTCATTTGCTAAACAAAAACTTGTTCGTTTGATATAGACCCATTTGTTTATTTGTTTCTTTTGTTTCCTTTGCCTGATGAGATATATCTGAAAAGAAATTCCTTTTAGTAATATCAGAGAGTATACTGCATATGTTATCTTCTAGAATTTTTATAGTTTTAAGTCTTAAATTTAGATCTTTAATCCATTTTGAGTCTATTCTTGTATATGGTGTATGTTAGAAGGTGGTCCTGGTCCTTTTTTTTTTTTTTTTTTGCATGTATCTATCCAGTTTTCCCAGCACCATTTATTGAAGAGACTGTTTTTACCCTGTTTATAGACTTACCGCCTTTGTCATATATTCAGTGAACGTATAGGTGTGGATTTATTTCTGGGCTCTCTATTCTGTTTCATTGATCAATGTCTTTGTTTTATGCCAGTACCATGCTGTTTTGATTACTATAGCCTTGTAGTATAGTTTGATATCAGGTAGTGTGATATCTCCAACTTTGTTCTTCTTTCTCAAGATTGCCATAGCTATTCAGGGTTTTTATGGCTCCATATAAATTTTAGGCTTATATGTTCTACCTCTCTGAAAATGACATTGCTATTTTGATAGGGATTGCATTGAATCTATAGATTGCTTTGGGTAGTATGGCCTTTTTAACAATGTTGATTCTTCCTACCCATGAACATGGTATATGCTTCCATTTATTTGTATCTTCCTCAATTTCTTTTCTCAATGACTTATAATTTTTTGAAAACAGGTCTTTTACCTTATTGGTTAATTTGATTCCCAGGTATTTTATAGTTTTTGATGTAAATTGTAAATGAGATTGTTTTCTTAATTTCTCTTTCTGCAAGTTCATCATTGGTGTATAAAAATACCACAGACTTCTGAATATTTATTTGTAACCTGCTTCTTTACTGAATTCATTGATTAGTTCTAAGTCTTTTGGTGGAATCTTTGGGGTTCTGTATATATAGAATCATGTCATTGGCAAATAAAGAGAGTTTCACTTTCTTTCCAATTCAGATGCCTTTTATCTCTCTCTTTCTTGTCTTATTGCTGTGGCTAAAACTTCCAAAACAATGTGGAAGAGTAGTGGTGAAAGTAGGCATCCTTATCTTGTTCCTGATCTTAAGGAAAATGCTTTTAGTCTGTTCCCATTGAGTATGGTGTTAGCTGCAGTTTTGTCATATATGGCCTTTATTATTTTGAGGTATGTTCCCTCTATTCCCACTTTGCTGAGAGTTTTTATCATAAATGGATGCTGGATTTAGTCAAATGCTTTTTCTGCATCTATTGATATGATCATATGGTTTCTATCTTTCGATTTGTTAATGGGGTGTATCACATTAATTGATTCGTGGATATTGTACCAACCTTGAACCCCAGGAATTAATCCAACTTGATCATGATGTATGATATTTTTAATGTATTGCTGATTCACTTTGCTAAAATTTTGTTGAGGAGTTTTGCATCAATGTTCATAAGAGATATCAGCCTATAGTTTTCTTTGTTTGCAGTGTCTTTGGTTTTGGAATCAGGATAATGGTGGCCTCATAAATGGAGTTAGGGAGCCTCTCTCTTCTTAAATTTTTTGGAATAGTTTGAGAAGAATAGGTGATAATTCTTTGAATGTTTGGTTAAATTTGCCTGTGAAGCCATCTGGCCCAGGACTTTTGTTTTTTGGGGAGGTTTTTGATTACTGATTCTATTTCATTTCTAGTAATTAGTCAGTTCAGATTTTCTGTTTCTTCTTGATTCAGTCTTGGAAGATTGCATATTTATAGCAATATATTTATTTCTTCCAGATTGTCCAATTTATTGGCATAAAATTGCTTGTAGTATATTCTTATGATCCATTGTATTCCTGTGGAGTCCGTGGTTATTTATCCTCTTTCATTTCTAATTTTATTTATTTGAGTCTTCTCTCTTTTTTCCTTGATGAGTCTGGCTAAGGGTCTGTTAATTTTGTTTATCCTTTTAAAGAACCAGCTCTTGGTATCATAATCTTTTGTATTGTTTTTCTAGATTCTATTTCATTTATTTCCACTCTGATTTTTATTATTTCCTTCCTTTTATTCACTTTGGGCTTTGTTTGCTTTTCTTTTTCTAGTTCTTTTAATTGTAAGGTTAGATTGTTTATTTTAGGTTTTCTTGTTTCTTGAGGTATACCTGTATTGCTATGGATTTCCCTCTTAGGACTGCTTTCACTTTGTCCTATAAATTTTGAATCGTTGTGTTTTCATTTTCATTTGTCTCTAGGTATCTTTTGATTTCTTCCTTGATCTCATTAATAACCCATTCATTGTTTAGTAGCATGCTGTTTAGCCTCCACGTGTTTGTGTGTTTTCTACTTTTTTTCTTATAGTTGATATCTACTTTTGTACCATTGTGATCAGAAAAGATGGTTGATATGATTTCAATCTTCTTAAATTTATTGAGACTTGATTTGTGTCCTAACATGTGGTCTATCCTAGAAAATGTTCCATGTGCACTTGAGAAGAATGTATATTTTGCTGCTTTGGGTTAAAATACTCTGAAAATATCTATGAAACCTATCTATTATAGTGTTTCTTTTAGGCCCATTGTTTCTTTGTTGATTCTTTGCCTGGAAGAGCTGTCCATTGGTGTCAATGAGATGTTAAAACCTTCTACTATGAGTGTATTACTATTGAGTTCTCCTTCTTTGTTAGTCAATAATTGTTTTATGTATGTAGGTGCTTCTATGTTGGGTGTGTATATGTTTACTAGGGTTATGTCCTCTCGATTTATCAATCCCTATCATTATGTAATGCCCTTTATTGTCTCTTACAGATTTTTTTTATTGCGGTTTGCAAGAAATGTCTTTTTCCATCCCTTTACTTTCAGTCTATGAGTGTCATTTGATCTGAAGTGAGTTTCTTGTAGACAGCATATGCATGGGTCTTATTTTCTTATCCATTCGGTTACCCTATGTCTTTTAATTGGAGCATATAATCTGTTTACATTTAAAGTGATTACTGATAGATACATTGTTACTGCCATTTTATTATTCATATTTGTTATTTTGTTTTTCTGTTTTACCCCTTCTCTTTTTACAGAAGATCCTTTAACATTTCTTGTAATGCTGGCTTGTTGGTGATGGATTCCTTCAGATTTTTCCCGTCTGGAAAGCTTTTTATCTCACCTTCCATTTTAATCGAAAGCCTTGCTGGATAGAGTGTTCATGATTGTAGATTCTTGTTTTTCATTACTTTGAATATTTCTTGCCATTCTCTTCTGGCCTGCAAAGTTTCCATTGAAAAGTCAAGATGTTCTAATGGGGGTACCCTTGTAAGGAATGAGCTTCCTTTTTCTTGCTGCTTTTAAGATTCTCTCTTTGTCTTTGACCTTTGGCATTTTACTTATGATGTGTCTTGGTGTAGGTCTATTTGAATTCCTCTTGTTTAGAACTCTTTGTGCTTCCTGAACTTGTATGTCTAATTCCTTTGCCAGGTTAGGGAAGTTTTATGGCATTATTTCTTCAAAAAGATTCTCAATCCCTTGCTCGCTCTGTTCCTTTTCAATTACTCCTATAATCCAGATTCTTTTACATTTCATGTTGTCTCAGAGGTCTCTTAAACTATCCTCATTTTTTTAAATTCTTTTTTCTTTTTGCTGTTCTGATTGGGTGTATTCTGCTACCTTGTCTTTCAATTTGCTGATTTGATCTTCTGCTTTGTTTAATCTACTGTCGAATCCTTCTAGTGTATTCTTTATTTCAGTTATTGTATTCCTCTTTTCTGTCTGTTTTTTTTTTTTATGGTTTCTGTGTCCTTTTTTATGCTGTTGAGGTTCTCATTGTGCTCATGCATTCTCCCCATAAGTTCATTGAGCATCCTTATAACCATTATTTTGAATTGTCTCTGGTAGTTTGCTTGCCTCCATTTCATTTAGCTTATGTTCTAGAGTTTTCTCCTGTTGTTTCATCTGTGGCATGTTTCTTTGTTTCCTCATTTTATTAGCCTCTCTGTGTTCATTTCTATGTCAGGAATATTTGTTTCATCTCTCAGACTTGACAAGATGGCCTAATGTGGAAGGTGTCCTGTGTGGCCCAGTGGCGCACTCTCCCTGATCCCTTATACCAGGGGCTCTGGATGTGTTTTTTGTGTAGGTTGTGTGTAGTCTTCTGTTGTCACCAAGCATTTATTGTTGTTAGTAGATCAGTGGATGGGATTAATGCTCAGGCTGACTAATTGTGGGAACTGGCTATACCCACAGGGTAAGAATTGTTGTGTGGGGGCTGAACCCACTGAGTGGGATTTACCTTAGCAGGTTTGTGTACTTATTGAAACCATCCTTTGTGTGTATCACCAATGGGACTAGTCAAGAGTTGTTCTGTACTAGTCTGGTGCCATCCTCTAAATGCTTTGGTTTTGTGGCCTGTTGCGAGGGGTTCCCACATAAGCCAAGGTCAGCTCCTGCTTTTGATTGCTCAGGGCTACGCAGTGAGAACTACAAAGTGATCTGTAGATGGCTATTGCCTATACTGGATCAGCTTCTATATGACTCCTTTATATTAGCAGAAATAGGTGTTATGATCAGCTGGACTTCAGGTGATTCTCCATGTTGATTATTTTATAATTTTATTGTAATTTCAATAAGAACAGGAGGGGCTGCTCACGAAGTTCTCATATCCACAGGTGCTTGCCTTGAGCCACATTTCTTAACAGATATTATAAGGATAAAATAAATGTTTATGAAGCAGCTTAGGTAGAGTTTGACTCATAAAAGATGATGTAGTAGATATTGCAAATTATGTTGTATCACTAAAGAAATTTTCTTGTCTAAATCTATCAAGACATCCCCAAGTTTATAATGAACGTGGCTGCACATCTTATGCAGAATGAATAGACTGAATTAGCCAGATTACTATGGTTTTTTCTCTTCTCTCTGATCAGTTGACTATCAGGAAGTGTATAGATATATATGCGTATGTATGTAAGTGTGTGTGTGTGTGTGTGTGTGTGTGTGTGTGTGTGTGTACATTGAGTACCAAATGACTGGAGTTTGATCTTTGGTGAAGTAATCTGAAATATAATGAGAATAAAGAGACCAGAGCAATCACCAAAGCCCCTCTCCACTCCAACAAGTTTGATGTGAAATAGAAGATGTTGAGGAAAGGAAGTAGATTCTGTTCTTCTGTTGTCCTCTCTGTCAACATCCATCTGATTTCTATAGTAAGAAGAAAGCTTTCATGTTTTTTTCCTATGTGTCTCTTTGTTTGAGTTAACATAATCTTTGACACTGGAAATAAAACAACTATGCACACACACACACACACGTAAATCCAGACAGAGCTAATGATGTTATTACTGGCTTTCACAGCAGTCTTGACATATCATAAATTAACCTTTGGTATTTCACTGCAATTCATATAATCCTGCATATATTCTGCCTCATGAAGACATCAGCCTGGATTTGCTAAATGTTGCCAACATTATCACAAAGCACATGACCCAGTGACCTCTGTTTCAGCTGAGTGAGTTGTGCCAGGGTAAATACTCTTTGGTTTCATAGCAGAATCTGGGGGTCAACAAATAAAGGTACAATGTGATGTGTCTTCAGTCTCATGCTAAGTGGTCATAGCAAGTACATAAGAGTTTAGCAGAAGAGAACAGATGGAAAGGAATGTGTTCTCCAACTCAAGATGCTATGAATTGTCTCTAATATTCATCAAGTTGTGTACTATCACTTTTGAACTATCACTGTCCAAGTATTATAAAAAGATTTAAAATTCTGTAAAGTTCTTTAAAAAGCACATATTTCAATGTAAAACTCCATTGACTTGTCTTATAAATTGCCTGAACAATTTAATATTGACATGTTTGTTTGAAAGAGAAATATTGCTTTTAATTATTAATTTATACCAGTTTATTATATCTATTGACTGTTAAGAAAAAAACATTTTCAATTTTAAATGAAAGAATATAGCTTAAAATATTATTAAAATGAGTTGTGTTTATTCCTTCAAGAAATATTCGAGTACTATAAACCAAACACTTTTCTCATGCTGGGTATACAACAGTAAATTAAGATAGGAAGCAAAGACTTGCTGCCTCTCACATTAATATTATGGGTTGAGTAGTGTCCCTCCAAATTCATATGTTGTAATCCTAACCCTTAGTACAACAGAATGTGACCATATTTGTAGACAGGGCTTTTAAAGAGGTAGTTAAGTAAAAATGAGGTCATTTGTGGGGAGGAGAGGGTAATCCAATATGACTATTGCCCTTATAAGAAAAAGAGATGAGAACACAAACAGGTATAAGGCAGAAATGCAAAGACACAGGGTGAAGGTGGACATCTACAGGACAAGGAGAGAGGAGGAACTGACGCTCATAATACCTTAATCTCAAACTTCTAGACTCTAGAACTGTGAGACAATAAATTTATGTTACTAGTCTGTGGTACCTTGTTATGGCAGCCCTAGAAAACTAATGCATGTGGATAATACAGATAGAGAAGACAGCTCACTCAAAAAAAAAAAAAAAAAAAAAACACAAAGCTTTCTCAAATATTATAAGTTTTTGATAACATATATTCTTAAAATATTATCATATGTACATATTAACCCAATTAGGTATTGCAATAAATCCAGAGTGCTAAAAGTAATTTATTAAATTAATTAAATAAATATTATACTATTAATGTTTGCTCATGTACATAAAAGGAATTAAATTTTTTACCAATTTCTTTAAAATATAATTCATAATAAAGAAATTTATAAATGAAAGAGATTTGAAAAAAATTAAGTAAAGAATAACTTTTAGTATAACTTTAATTAGAAACAAAGTTCTAGGCAGTGTTTTAAGTTTTTTTTATATATCATCTCTTCAATAATACAAAATGTTAAATTGTCAAACAAGTTCACAAGAATTCTAGCTTACTCGAGGCTATACATTACTAATGATTTGAAAGATACAACACCCTAGAACACATTGGGGCCAAGTGATAGAAGAGAACTAACAGTGCCAACTCAGGCAGGGTGGTGGGAGCTATTTATTTTTATTTATTTTTTTTTAGCTTTTTATACTTGGTTAATCTTTCAACTGTAAAGAGATTATACAATTTACAGTGTCCTCCCAGTTGTCTCTCATAATTTCATAAATTCAAGTTTATTCACAAGAAACACGTTGGACAAACTAAAAGTTTTTTGAGAATTCCCAGTTATTTTTCCATGTAAATGCCCTCAGTTTAATTTCACAAAGAGGTCTGGTCTCAGGTCGACAAGTCTTTAGTGAGGATGGATGGAGGGAGTCTCTGACCTGCTGCCAACTCCTGCACTGTCAACATCATTTTCATTTGCCACAATCTATGAAATCAATGTTACTTTGTTAAACAGACTTTGCAGGTGAAAAAAAAGGTAGAGTGATATTCTTCCCAAAGCTTAATAGTTCTAAGTAGTGGTGCTCAGATTCAAACACAGTAGTGAATCTAATGCATCCTTTAATCACTGATTTTTACTGCCAGTCTAAACATTCTATTTCTTTTCTTCTTACAAAGATTTACAAGATTTACAATTTACAAAAATAAATGCTATGTGATATTATCAATGGTCAGAAAAATTCTGTAGTAAGATGTCATTTATTTCTTGTATTCAATATATTTTAAATCATAGAAAGTACTAAC
>CM053511.1:36759187-36843676 GCA_028627145.1 Eidolon dupreanum
TGAGGCAACCAATTGACCCAATTACATGGCACAAAGCACAGGTTTTCAGCAGTAACAATAGTCTGTTTTCTATTGTAAGGTTAGGAGAAATTGTTTGCTGGTCATAAACTTAATAATTTTATTACTTAATAATTTCATTAAAATTATAACAATTTTATTATATAGATACCATATCAAAGTTCCTCAATAATTTAATACAAAGAGTAGATTAAAAATTATACAAATGAGATCACTCTGACAGCCATTTTGATATATATTTTGTGAGCAAAAGAAAACATTGAGTTACACATAAGCTACTATGACGTTTGCATAATTTAAAACCAATCCTCTTTGTTTTTAATCTAGAGCATACTGTTCATGTGAATGTTATGGTGCCATAAAGAGAAAAGAAGAACCTTGTTATCATGGAGACAGATTCTTTCCAGCTTTACTTAAAGAATGTTTTTCTTTAATTTTTCTGAATCAACACACCAACACTACTAACAACTGGAAGCTAAAGCAGATTCATTTAAACTTGACATTCTAATTTGTACATTGACCTAGTATTTACTAGGAGCTTCCTATGTATCAGACACTCTTGTTACATTTACTTTTTGGCATACCATAAATAACTTAATCTTGTCAATAAACTTACTATTATTATTCTAATTTTAAAGATAAGGAATATGAGACTATGAAAGCTTACAGAAGGCTATACAGTGACAAAAAAATCAGAGAGCTTTTATTCCTATGTGTTATATTATGTTTCTCATAATCTCCTGTTATAAAACAAAGGCAAAATTCCACCAACAACAATTAAAAGAAAAGAGAAAAAAAAAAGATATTGGTAATGGTTAGTTCTGCATAGTGGTTATGCATCCTTTGCAACCCAAAGATGTTTGTGTATTAACCCTGGAAGCTGTGAATATGTACACTAACAGCTAAAAAGGCTTTGCAAATGTGATTAAGTTAATGTTGAGATGGGGAGGTCATTGTAGATTGTCTGTGTGCACCCAAGTAATCACATGGGCCCTTAAAAGTAGAAATGAGAGACAGAAGAGTGAGACAGAGGGAAATTTGACTACAGAAGAGTGTCAGAACAATGTGAAATGAGAAACTCAACCACCTTCTCTGGCTCTGAAGATGGAAGAAGGGGCCACAAGCCGAGGAATGCAAGCAGGTAACCGCTAGAAACTGGAAAGGCAAGGAAATAGATTTTCCCCTGGAGCCTCCAGAGAGAGACATGATGATTTTAGTCCAGTGGGATATATTTCGGACTTTTGACCTGTAAAACTGTCACCATGTTTGTGGTAATTTGTTGCAGCAGTCACAGGAAACTAATACATAGTTATGTATGACTTCAGTTTAGTTATGAATAAAAGCAAAAATTAAATTGTCTTAAAATTCATAAAATTTAAAGAATAACATAAAAGTCCATTTAGGGACTTTTGATAGCTGAGTATCTCATTTTAATATGAGAAAATTTTTAAAGTCCGAAGATGAATAGCATCATTCCCAAGTCTTGAGATAGATTACAATAATTTATCAAAGAGTAAAATTCTTCTTTGTCCTTTTATTCAATCAGAGCAGGCATCAGCAACATTGTTCATAAAGAGCGGATAGTAAATTTTTTTGTTTTTCAGGCCTTACAATCTTTATCAAAACTACTCAACTCTGCCATTATAGTGGGAAAGTAACAATAGATAATATGTAAATGAATAGGAGTGTCTGTGTAACAATAAAAATATTTATAAGAACAGGTGACCAGCCTTTAGGCTATATGTAGTTAGCCAAACTCTGTGTTAGAGTCTGGCTTGAAGGATATTCACATTGACTGAAGTTTTTGCATTCATAGTGCTGTTTTTCACTCTCAAAAGTGCCCTGAGGTTTATGGCCCTAGTACTATGGTCATGGGGAATATAGCCCTAGTCCTATGGTCACATATACCCTGAAGTCTTTGGCCTTCCAAGGAGCTCCCGAAGGGATTGGTCCTCTTCTTCTTGATCACTTACTTATTCTTTTTGGAGGGACCTCAGGTGTTAATTGGAGCTGACCCAGACAAATAGGTACAATGGTCGATTTATGTCTGCCTCTCACATTACAAAGGTGTAGTATAGCCAGCAATCCCAATAGACATGTGCTTGGACAAGGGAATATTCCAGTGATGGGTAAGTCTAGTTACTGAGTAATTACCCAGAGGCAGATTTACCATGGAACAAATGAAGGTAACTCTTCAGAGCCTGAAACACCAAGGCCTCACACAAGGCCCTAGAAAGACCCTGCAATATCTCCATGTGGTCACATGTGTTTCTAAAATGTGTATATGTATAAGCTTCAGGTCCTGCAACCCTGGACCCTTCCCTGACCTTGTAAACACTGTTCTACATGCTAGGCAAAACAGCCCTCATGATAACTGAAACAAAGTTTAAGAAATTCTTTCAAATTACACTTTAGAGATTATTTAATGCAGGAATGGCATCTAATTCATCAGTGCTGTTTTCAAATCCTGTTTTGTAAATAACAGTGCTTAATAAATATTTGTGAAATTGATATGATATTGAAAGGATTAATGCATGGATGCAAACAAAAGCTAAGTCATTGTAGAAGGAAATATTTTAGAAAAGATGTACTGAAGTTAAGAAATTAGAAAAAAAGTTAAGAAAATTACAGAACAGAAAAAAACATAAAATTTTAAAAGAAGAGTATGGTTAATTAAAAAATAAAAGTTGACAATATATAAAAGAGAATGTTGAGAATTGAAACATATCATATAACCTGGTTCCTAAGGAGAGAAAATGCTATGGAGTGACTGAGGAAACAGGAATGGTAGAAGTTATCACAAAAAAAGATGAGATGTTGTTGCTTTCTCTCTTTTTTATTTTTTAGTAGAGAAAAATAGCTTTGCAAAACTTTAAAAAAATGTATTTACTTCAATTGACTCTCAGTACAGTTAGCCCAACCCTTTAAATCACCAACATAACGTCATCGGATAATGAGACTGTCATAATACAATTCTATAGCTACCTACTGCTCCTTTTTTAGTTTTATGAGGGAAGATTATAGCAAATTATGGCTATATATGCCTCTCCTGCTATAGGTACTGACACTAATGTATCTTAGCTCCACTTGTCTGAGAAATAAATGAGTTCTATAGATTGGCAATAAACAGGGTCACAGTAGGGGAAATTAGCTTCAGCTGGTTCCAAGAAAAAAGAAATAGACTTGACAGGGAATCTTAATGTAGAATTTGTTTATGTTTGATTTGTGATCGAAGTTGCTCAACTGCATTTTTTTTCTTTTCCACCTGTCAAGGCAGATTCTATCTACAGACTCCCATTGACAGTGTTGCTGCAGGCATTGTGTGAGTGTTCCAAGATGAGCGCTCTCTGTATGACACAGGGACATGGGAAGATACTCTCCCCAGAGACCTTCTTCACCAGAGTGTAAAACTGTCTGTATCTCCACATGGCTCACTGATGAATGAAGCCTAAGAGGCCTGGATACATGTAGACATAAAGCTGGAAGAAAATAATATATTAATAAATAACTCATTTGTACATTAGTCAAGATATTAGTTATAAGGACTTTATTATAGATCACCTATTTTTAAAAATATTTTAATGAATGTTTTTGCCATAGTCATTCTAAGGTGATCTTCAGAGATGTGTCATGTATAAACCCATGTACATCAGGTCTGATACTAAACCAAAATGTCTTATTAAGAATTTGGGCTAATAAATAAAAAGTTGATAAAACACTTTGATCTACTACTGTCCTAAAAGTGAGTAATTGCTGAGAACTGTTCATGGTCAGCAAGTCCTTATAAAATAAGAAAAATTAAGCTTGCCTGCTAAAAATTCAGATTTTAGTTCCTTAACTAAAAATGGGTTTCAAATAAGTACCAATTCTTGTATTCATACTAAAATCAAAAACAAGTTACACTTCTACTTTTAAAGTTTTTATTTATTTATTTATTTATTTATGTATTTATGTATTTATGTATGTATTTATTTATTATTTGTTTGGATTGGAAAGTGATAAATATGGCTGTAACATTAGATTAGGACCAGAGTCTGAAGGAATTTGTTCCCAAGTTCTATATATAAAATAATTATAATCAATATGTATATATAATATAGTAATAAATATATATTTTAACCTAATAGGAAGGAGGAAATTCCATAATATTTTTAAGCAAAGGTGATATACTCTAATCAATACTTTGTAATAAATCTAATTCTGTAAGAAGAAAAGAATGCAGTATAGAAAGACATATAAAAAGCTGCTGTAAAAATTTGGGTGGAAGTAGAAGAAAACCTAAAATATAGTCTTAATTAAGGAAAGTGAAGCTATTTGTTTAAACAATTGCACTAGAACTTAAACTGTAGGAAATAAAACCATAATTTACAATGAATGTTAAATTCTGTTTTTGGATATGGTATTGTAACTGCAAAGAGACACTAGTTCTTTCATTATAAACAACCATAAAAGAGGACAAATAATATGAATATGTGGTTTCCAAACATTGGACAATATGTAGCATAACACTAAGAAACCTAAGAAAAAGGAAACCTGTGACAATGGGCCAACTTTCTGCTTGGTGGAAATTTTCCCGAACACCACACAGGATGCTACAATTCAACCAGAGAAAGGTAATGCTGTGCAAAGTGGTCCCCATTAGAGTTCAGGGAAGTTGGAGCCGCTAGAGCAGCTGAAACATGGTGGAGAAAGGAGCAGATGCTGACTTGAGGGTCCTCTCAGTGTTTGGGAAGGACTGGCTGGCGCCTGAGCAGGAGGGACTCTCTATCTTATAGAGAACAACGATCATAGGGGGATGAATCAGAAGAAAGATTGCTTTAAGATTTTCCTAACACCCCAGACACATATCTCAGGTAACAACACACTAACTCTAGGATAAGATCTATCTTTATAAGAATAAAACATACTCTAACAGGGACTAAAACCACGCCTTGCCAAGATGTGTGTGGGAGGCAAAACTTGGAGGTTGGTATCATCAGGTCAGTAGGTCTTAGGTAACACATTGAGTTTTCCACATTTCCACTCAGATAGAGGATAAAGCAAAGCCTATACAAGTCCAAGGTGAAATCATAGTTATTAATATGAATTTAAATGTTACAAGACAGGTAAAGAAATAAAAAAATGTGTTCCATATAAGAAAATAGTCCAGAGTAATCAACATATGACTGTGGTGGTGAATTGATCAGAAATGGACATTAAAATAATTATTATAAATGTATTCAAAGATTAAAGAAAATATATTTTAATTAGTTAATATTTAAGCAAATGTCAACAGAAATTAGAAAATATAGAAATATAACTTCTAGAGTCAGTATGATTGAAATCAAAATTTTACTTGCTGTATGCAAGAAGAGATTAAAAATGTCAGAAAAAAAAGTCAGTTAACTTAAAAAAGAAATTAATAAAAAATATCCAATCTGAAGAACAGAAAAACATAGAGTTACTAAGTAAACTAGAAATTGTACTGCTAGGTTTTTATTTTTAAAAAAATGGATTCATAAGTCCACAAAAATACTCTCACAGCAGCATTACTCGGAATAGATAAAAACTGGAAACAACTCAAATGACCATCTCAGGTGAATGAATAAAGAAAGATTTGTACATTTATACAAACAATACTACTCACAATTAACAACAAAATATATCACTATTGATACATCTGATATATGAAATAAATTTTCAAAAACATGGTGAGCAAAACAAGCCAAGCTCAAAAGAGTACACAAGTTATTATATATTCCATTTATATGAAGTCCTAGAATGGGCAAAATGAATACATAATAGAAATCTGATCTGTGGTAGCTAGGGAGGACTTGGGTAGGAAGATTAACTATGAAGATTAACTATGAAGAACATAATGTGAGTTTCTGGGGTGATTAGATCACTTTGTCTTCATGGGGGTAATGATACACAGGTATGATACTGGTCAAAGTCATCTAATTGAACACTTATAATGTATATATTGTATTGCATGTTACTTTTACAATATTAAAATATACAATAATTAAAATTTAATTTTAGTTTTGTCAGATTTTGATGATTTATATAAAATACATTAAATTATATTTGGCTATATACTTTTTTGTTAGATGGAATTTAAAAATAAAATAGAGTATACATTCTGTTCATCAAAGTTTTCTATAAAATGTTATAATTTTATATTGTATATAACCAGGACCAATTAAGTTATAGTACAATATATAGACAGTATAATAGTATAATATAGTGTAAATTCCTTCAGTTGAGTTATAATTGTAAAATAATCTAACATAGCATCAATTTTTGAAGGTGGAAATAAAAGGAGATTCTCAAAAAAAAGGATATATATTTCTAAAACACAGTTATTAAGACTCACCACTATATAATACACAAAACTCATAGAAAATTAAATGTCATTAAAGTGCTTTAAGTGTTGAATGAATTATTCTGCATTCTGTTTTTGCTAACTGAATGGCACCGAATGCCTCCTAAGAACTGCACCTGTGGGGATAAATGACTGACAACTGATTTTTAATTAGCCTCTTTTCACTTTTTATTAGCTCATTCATGTTTTTTCCTTGTCACAGGGCTACAGATTAGACTGTTTTTAACTTTTTTTTTTGAAATAGCATTAAAGTAGTGCAAGAATCAAATACCTATGTGGTTTTCTCTATTGTAATTTTTTTTGTATATGAAATGTTAATACGTCTTAGTTGATTGAAGTCCCAAAATTTGATGGAAAAAGAAATTGGTATGAATAAGTGTAAAAACCTAGTTTTCATCTAAAAAAAATTTTATATATATATATATATATATATATATATATATATATATATATATATATATAATCTCCAATCAAGGGTTTCAAACAGGATAGTTTTCAAATCCAGGGCCATTGGGGAACTAAAATGAACCTCACCAGGTGGATCACATTTCCCTTAATAAATTATATAGTGTCTATTGATCTGCTCTATTCTGTTCTGCCCTGTGTTTAGTTCTGGGGATTCAAAGAAAAATTAGAAAATTATCTGTAAACATGGAGGACATACTCTTGGTACCTCATCATTAAATTAATATTTTTTCTAGAAAGGCAGAAACATGATGAAATAAAAATGACTAGAATAGAGAAGGCTCCAAAAATGGCATTTAAAATCAAATAATATGACTTGGTGTAATGGTGCAATATAATATATTTATCAAATTATTGTTTAGAAAAAATATGCTGCTCAGTACTCTAGTGTTAGCTATACCATGAAAGACTGTGGAGAACTTGGGATCTCTGGTAGAGTCATCTTTAATGTACCAACTATATAAAACAAAAAATAGGAGAGCTGAAGGAGAAAGAGAAATAAATCCTGAACAGAAAGAAGCAGAATTAAGAAGTGGGGGAAAAATCTGGTCATCTGGAAGTCTGGTTATATTTAAACAGTCCAGTGTCCTTCTGCAACTAAAAAATAAAATTGCTTCCCCAAAAAGGCATAGAAGACAAGGATAGTTGAGCAAGAAATAAGAACTAATAGTAGTTTTAAATTTGGAGGCTGCTTTTTGGTTAAGGGAGAAACTGTTTGGAAAAAGAAAGTGGAAGAGCACCTATTTTGCATGCTTGGTAAGCCCTGGGGAGAAAAGGCATGCTAAATAAATATAGGTGCAAAATACATAATTTTTAAATCATTGGTGCCTCTAAAATTATATGCAGAATTTTAGGTATGCAGTTTTATTGTGTTTTTCTGCAAAAAAAAAAAAAGTCATAGCTTCTATCAGATTTGTAAAATGGTCTTACATGAAATGGTTAAAAATCACTATTTTACAGTGACTAAAGTTGCTGCCTCTACGCCTACAAACTATATAGTAGAGCTTAAGGGATAATGTTGATGAAAAGTCCTTTGAGGCAAGTATGAATATGAAAGTCAAGAAACATTTAGAAGAATGAGAATTAGAGATCCTGCAGAAGGAAGGCCAAGCTATGAGAAAAGTGACTAAACTCACTCAGATGGCAGGAAGTCAGAGACAAATGGTGCAAGTTGTTGAGAGGGCATCATTGCAGAGAATGACCTCATGGTATCTAATGGTAAAGGGGAGAAACTAAGTATTTGTTTTGTTTGTGTGTTTGTTTGTTTTATTATATTATCAAATGAAACAGCTATGAGATAGGTGTATATACTGAATAGAAATTACACAGTTGATGAATTATAAGCTATTCTTTAAAAAAACTGAGGCAATCTGTAATAATGGGTGACGAACATGCTTACACAAGAACAAAAAGTAACCACATCCACAAAAAAAAAATACACATTCTATTTTCAAAAGAGAATTCAAAAATAGCTTTTAAATGACTTTCTCTCTCTCTCTGAGAATTTATGTTCGCTACTTTATGGATAATTAATTTTCACATTCCACTCACTATATGTTTTGCAAAGAATAAAAATTATATGATTTTTTTTAGAGTAAAAGTAATCCTATAAAGAAAAAATAATTCATTTTCATATGGCTTTTAACTAAAACAATTGAAGGAAATAAGATACTTTTGTCCAAAAATATCTCCCAAATTGCCTGCAGCTTGTGGTACTAAATGAAGAAAAAACCCTGTACATTTTACAAAGATTTCTCACAAAGGCTTTGGATTTGGGTCCACAAGAAGTGAACTGAGCAGAAGCCATGGAGTCAAGCACTACCCACCTGCTTCTTCCAGACTCCTGTAATTACCTCCTTTATCTATCAAGGCTCTATATACAATGCCCCTAGGAAAAACAGAGTCAATTACTCCTGCTGAAATTTAAAGAAAATAAAAATAAATTAAAAAAAAAAGAAAGAAACCAACCTTGAAAATTTCCTGGACAGAGAAAACTGTTTTAGTTGCACGGCAAAGCTTTAGATTATTTTGCAATACCACTCTGACTTGGGTCTTTTCTTGCTTATGCCTTAGGAAATCAGAAGCAACTCTTCAACTGTTTCCCAAGGTTGACATAAGTTAACTACTGAAAATTCTAATATTATAACCAATTATCGTGAAGAGAAAACAGTTGTTCCTTTTCCACTATATAAGCTGCTTTACAATATCCTCATACCATGTTTTGGTTTGAGTGTCCCCAGATTACAAACATTTTGGTGTGTGCACAATGAACTTTTACTACTTAATGTCCTTGGAGTGAAATGAGTCTGTTGCTTCTTCAAGGATTAGACTCTTTTGTGCAGCACATTCTATAAGCCAGCATGACTGATAGCTTTTAGTTTCTCATGCTTATCACACTGACACTGGTAACAAGTCTTTCTTATATTTTTAAAATCTTAAATAACCTCTATCCATCCTCTCTCAGATGACAATCTTTCACAGATAACTGCCACTATTCTTTTAGGACCCAGTTTTCACACCACATTCTCAGAGAAATCCTTCCTGATCTCTGGGTCCTGATCTCCTCCATATGTCATACAACAGGATTATGTAGCGTGTGTGTCCCTCAAACTCCATGCTGTGAGAGCCTTGAGGAGAATCCAAAGTACTTAGCCAATCTTACTGAAGTGAATTGAACAATAAATAAGCACCACCTGATCAGCCTCACAAGTGGTACACCTAATGGGTGGCCTCAACAGGAACATGAGCCTGCTGGGGCAAGTCCCACTTACTGCGGTCACCTCCAACACAGATGCTCACATGCTGTGGTGGTGGCCAGTCCTCACAGTCAGTAAGCCTGAGAGTCAATCCCACCCACTGACATGCCAACAACAATCAAGGCTCAATAACAATAAGAGAACACACACAACCCAAAAAAGGGACATTCCTGGAACACCTGGTACAGGTGATCAAGGAGACTATGTCACTGGGACACACAGGGCACCTACCACATAAACCATCTGGTTAAGACAGGAGACATAGCAGATCTACCTATAACATAAAAACAAACACGCAAAGGCAGCCAAAGTGAGATAACAAAGAAACATGTTCCAAATGAAAGAACAAGACAAAACTCTAGAAAAAGACCGAATGAAATGGAGGCAAGCAACCTACCAGATATAGAGTTCAAAACCCTGATTCTAAGGATGCTCGGTGAACTTAGAATAGATAATCTCAGTGAGATCATCAATTAAAAAAATAGTAAGCATGAAAAAGGACATAGAAACCATAAGAAAAAATTAGTTAGAAATAAAGAATTATTGAAATGAAGAAAAATTGAAATGAAGAATATACTAGAAGGAATCAACAGATTACATGAAGATGGGATTGAACCAGCAGTTTGGAAGACAAGGTAACAGAAAACACCCAATCACAATAGCAATGAGAAAAGAGAATAAAAAAAATAAGAATATTTTAAGGGTCCTCTTGGACAACATCAAATGTAAAAACATTTGCATCACAGGGGTACCAGAAGGAGACTAGAAAGAGCAAGAGATTGAGAATCTACTTGATGAAATCATGACTGAAAATTTTTCTAACCTGGTGAGGGAAATAGACATACAAGTTCAAATGAAGAGAATCCCAAACAAAATGAACCCAAACAGATCCACACCAAGAAACATCAAAATGAAAATGGCAAAGTTTAAGACAAAAAGAGAATCTTAAAACAGTAAGAGAAAAGCAATTAGTTACCTACAAGGGAGCTCCCAAAAGATTGTCAACTGATTTATCAATAAAAACTTTGCTGGCCTAAAGAAACTGTCATGAAATATTCAGTGACAAAAAGCGAGTACCTACAACCAAGATTACTCTACCTAGCAAGGCTGTCAGTTAAAATCGAAGGTGAATTAAAAAAGCTTCCAAGACAAGAAAAACCTAAAGAAATTCATTGCCACTAAGCCAGTATTACAATAAATTTTAAAGAGACTTCTTTAAGCAGAAAAGGTGAAGGGGATGAGAAGAACATAAATGTGAATAATAAAATGAAAATAACTTTGTAGCTGTCAATAATTATTTGAATGTAAATGGATTAAATGTTCCACTTAAAATGTAAGGAAGCTGAATGAATAAAAAAACAAGATCCATACATATACTATCTTCAAGAAACCCCCTTCACATGAAAAGACACACACAGACTGAAAGTAAAGAGATGAAAAAAGATATTTGTTGCAAATGGAAATGAAAAAAAAAACTAGAGTGGTAATACTTATATCAGACGAAATAGACTTTAAAACAAAGGCTATAATAAGAGACAAACAAGGACATTACATAATAATAAAGAGATCATTCTAACAAGAGGATATAATCCTGTAAACATTTATGCACCCAACACAGGAGCACTTAAAAATATATAGCAAATATTTCTGGCATAAAGAAATCAGCAGCAATATATTCATAGTAGGGAACTTTAACACCCCATTGACACTAATGGATAGATCTTCCAGACAAAAAATCAACAAGGAAACATCAGCCTTAAATGACACACTACATCAGATGAATTTAATTGATATATTTTTAGAACATTTCACCCTAAAGCAGCAGAATATACATTCTTCTCAAGTGCACATGAAATATTTTCCAAGAGATACCACATATTAGTCTATAAATTAAGTCTCAATATGTTTAAGAAGATTGAAATCATATCTCCTATCAAAATGGAATGAAACAAAATCAATTATAAGAAAAAACTTAAAAAAATTCCACAAACACATGGAGGTTAAATAGCATGCTACTAAACAATGAAGGGGTTAACAATGAGATCAAACAAGAAATAAAAAGATACCTCGAGACAAATGAAAATCAAAACACAAAGATCCCAAATCTATAGGACACAGAGAAAACAGTCCTAAGAGAGAAATTTATAATACAGGCCTACCTCAAGAAAAAAAAAATCTATATCAAATAAGTGTTCAAACCTTGAAGTTAAAGACACTGAAAAAAGAAAAATAAAACCCAAAATGAGTAAAAGAAAGAAAATGATAGAATCAGAGTGGAAATAAACCAAATAGAGTCTAAAAGAGACAGTACAAAAGATCAATGAAACCATGAGCTGGTACTTTGAAAACATAAGCAAAATTGATAAATTTTTAAATAGATTCATAAAGAAAAAAAGAGAGATGACCCAATTAAATAAAATCAGAAATGAAAGAGGAGAGGTGACAACTGACACCAGAGAAATACAAAGAATTATAAGAAAATGCTACGAGCAATTATATGTCAACAAACTGAATAATCTGGAAAAAATAAATACTTTTCTAGAAAAATACACTATCCCAGGACTGAGTCAAGAAGAAACAGAAAATCTGAACAAACCAATTACTACTAATGAAATCGAATAAATAATCAAAAAATTCCCAACAAACCAAAATTCTTGACCAGATGGTTTCAAAAATAAATTTTACCAAGAATTCAAAGAAGAAGTAACACCTATTCTTCTAAAATTATTTCAAACTATTAAAGAGCAAGGAAGGTTACCAAGCTCATCTGACAAGGCCACCTTCACCCTGGTTCCAAAACCAGACAAAGACATTACAAAAAAAAAAATTATAGGCCAATATTCCTGATGAACATAGATGTAAAAATCCTCAACAAAATATTAGCAAACTGAATTCAGCAAGATATTAAAAAGTATATACACAGCATAATCAAGTTGGATTTATTGCTGGGATGCAAGGTTGGTTCGAATACTCTCAAATCAGCTAATGTGATACACCACATTAACAAACTGAAAAATAAAAATGATATGAGCATATCAATGGATACAGAAAAAAAATGTTTGACAAAGCTCTCAGCAAAGTGACAGTAGAGGGGACATATTGCAACATAGTAAAGGAAATATATGATAAGCCCACAGCTTACATCAAAGACAATGGGAAAAGTTAGAAGTGCTTTCTTTAAGATCAGGAACAAGACAAGGATGTTCACTTACACTACTTTTATTTAACATGGTTTGGGAAGTCCTGGATATAGCAATCAGACAAGATAGAGAAATAAAAGCTATCCAAATTGAAAAAAATATAATAAAATGAAATAAAATATCTGGGAATAAATTTAACCAAGGAGGTAAAACACAAGTAGAAAATTATAAGTAATTGAAAGAAGAAATTGAAAACGATTCAAATAAATGAAAGTATATACTGTGTTCATGGTTAGGAAGAGTTAACATTGTTAAAATGTCCATACTACCCAAAGCAATCTATAGATTAAGTGAAATTCCAATCAAAATGTTAATGGAATTTTTCATAGAACCAAAACAAATAATTCAAAAATTTATATGAACCATAAAAGACTCCAAATGGCCAAGGCAATCTTAAGAAAGAAGAACAAAGTTGGAGATATCACACTACCTGTTATCACACTGTACTAGAAAGCTATAGTAATCAAAACAGCATAGTACTGAAATAAAAGAGACCCATAGATTAATGGAACAGAATAGAGAACCCAGAAATTAATCCATGCCTATATGGTCATTTAATTTATGACAAAGGAGACAAGAATATACAATGAGGTAAAGACAGTCTACTCACTAAATGGTGTTGGGAAAACTGGACAGATTGTTCAAAAATGTGAAACTGGACAACATTCTTACACTATATAAAAGAATAAACTCAAAATGGTTTAAAGACTTAACTGCAAGACCTGAAACAAACAAACAAAAAAACTTCTAGAAGAAAAAAATAGGCAACAAACTTTCTGACATTGCTCTTAGTAGTATTTTTCTTTGATATATCTCTGTGGGCAAGAGGAACAAAAGAAAAAATAAACAAATGGGACTATATCAAACTAAAAAAAATTGCATAGCAAAGGAAACCATCAACAAAGTATAAAGACAACCTACTGAATGAAAGGAGATATTTGCCAATGATACATCTGTTAAGGGTTAATATTCAAAATTTATAAAGAACACTTGCAACTGAATACCAAAAAAATCAAACAATTTGACTAAAAAATGAGCAGAGGGCCTGAATAGTCATTTCTCCAAAGAGGACATACAGATGGCCAATAGACATATGAAAAGATGCTCAACATCATTAATCATTAGAGAAATGCAAATTAAAACCACAATGAGGTATCACTTCACACCTATCAGAATGACCATAATCAATAAATCAAAAAAAAAAAAAAGTGTTGGCGAAGATGTGGACAAAAGGGAACCCTTATGTACTGTTGGTGGGACTGAAAATTGGTGCAGCCACTAGGGAAAACATTTGGCGGTTCTTCAAAAAATAAAAAATAGAACTATCTTATGAGCCAGTAATTCCACTTTTGGCTATTTACCCAAAGAAAACCAAAATGCTGATTTGAAAACATATACTCACTTCTACGTTTGCTGCAGCATTATTTACAACAACTAAGATATGAATGCAACCTAAGTGCCATCAATAAACAATTAGATAAAGAAGAGGTAGTACATATAAACAATGGAATATTACTCAGCCATAAAAATTGAAAAATTACTGTTTGTAACAACATGAATAAACTTAGAGGATATTATGCTCAGTGAAATAAGTCGAACAGTGAAAGACAAAATATCATATGATTTCACTTACATGTGGAATCTAAGGAACAAAATTAATTAACAAAACAAAAATGGTTTTATAGATACAGAGAACAAATTGGTGATTACCAGGTGGGAGGAGGTTGAGGGGTTGGGTTAAAAAAGTGAAAGGATTAAGAAGTACAAATGAGTAGTTAAATAATAGTCACTGGTATGTAAAGTACAGCATAGGGAATATAAGTAGGTAGACCTATAGAAAAAGGCAGGAAGTGTAATATTATGATATATTACAATAATATTGTAATAACTACATACAGTGCCAAGTGGATACTAGACTAAATGGGGGGATCACTTCATAAATGATATAAATGTCTAATCACTATGCTGTACACCTGAAATTAATATAAAATAATATTGAAGGTCAACTCTAATTGAAAAACAGAAATTAAAAAAAAAAAAAAAAAAAAGAAAAGAAAATTATTCCATATCATCACTTTCTTGATTTAGAGTTAAACACACGATGAAAATCTAAATTTTTTGCCTGGCACACATGGCCTTTAAAAGCTATCCCATAACACCCTTCTGTCACCTTCTCTGATATTTAACATCACAGTTTTCTGCCTCTATTCCTCTCCCTGGAATTCAAGGAATTATCTAACTTATTACACACAGAAAATTCCAAGACCAGATCAAATGGCATCTTTTATCAGAAGCTTGCTGTGAATCTTCCATATACCTTTCATGTCTGAGCTCTTTGTTCCTATATGTTCAATCCCCATCTCTTTGATGGCCCTTCAGTATAAAACTGATTGCAGCAGTTCCTGCCTTCTCTGCATGCTGTCAGGCTCTACAGAACAGTGATGCTACTCCCTTCATCTCAGAGCCTAGCACAAGGCTAGATCATAGCGGCTATGTAATATAATAATGATGCCAACAAGTAAAATGAGAATGTTATAATAAAACTGTCTACGAGTAACACATTGATTACCCATGATGAACCTTAAGTGGACTAGATATTTTATATATTTTATATAATTTTATTTTTAAACAATTCTGAGGAAGCAATATGTTCTCATTTTATAGATGTTCTGATTCAAAATGCTTTAAATACTTTTCACAAGCCCTCAGCATTAAATAAAAGTAGGAATTTAAACCAGTCTCTATGAATCTAAAATCAGTGTTCTTTTCAATAAAATCTTGCAAATTTAACTTGTATGATACTCAGATTTATTTTAAATATATCGTACATTTTCACAGTTTGATATTCTACATAAGCATGACACAAATTCTAGTGGCATTTATATATAGATAATTTACAAACAATTCTAAACTTCTCTGAAAGATTTCATATTAATGTACCTTCATCTATTGGGATTTATGTTAGTGTTCTATATTAAGCCAACTACAGACAAAACTTTACGATTAAGTAGTTCTTTAACTTTTTAATAATATTTTAAGTGTTGAGGTGTGATGATCATGAGAAACATTTAAAGTTGTTTCCTGAAAATGTTTTTTTATATGTGTAACTAAAAGAAAAATAATAATAATCTTACATAGAAAAAATAGTACTGCTACTTTACTGAAAGGCGTTAATAGTGCAGTGAAAAGTCCTCTACTTATATTTTGATGATAAATTTAGAATTATTTGTTCTTTTGACCAGTTTATTACAAGGCTTTACATTAGAATTTATGACTTTCTCATAACAATAAAAGGGACTTGCTTGGATTACCATAGGACATAAATGAACTAGACATGCCAGCTTCTCGAGTTGAAATGTACTAGCAAGTTTCTAGGAAGCAGCAATATTTATATTTACAAAGGACATGGTTAAGCAAAGAGGTAAAAGCAGGATTTTAGTCTCTGGAAATTCTTTCTTTAATGCTAAACTTCTACAATAACAATTACTAAAGGCTGCGCAATAACATCACCAGGACACCAAATTTCATCCACACAAAATGCCATTTAACACATCTACCTCTCACAACAAATTAAATCCAGGCAATATTTACATACTTACTTTTTTGATTTTTGTCTAATCTCTGCTCTTTAATTTCATTTTGAAGGTCCTTTCAACAGAAGTCAAATTGCAGAAAATTCTGAAGTCAGCATATGGCTGGATCCCATGGTCTTGTCTCCTTTGAATGTTGGTGGCAGCCAAATCCAGGGTCATAGAATGGACCATGGAGAGCAGCTTCTCAGTCAGCTCCAGGTTGAGGGCACCCACAACATAATGGTCATGCCAAATAATCCCCAAAGGAGTGGATTATTCTGAATGGTGAGAAGAAAACTTTGTAGAGTGAAAGGTGGCCTTTGGGAATTTCACCAAAGGTATCCTTCAGTCGACAAAGAATAGAATTGATTAATATGTGGCTAAATCGAAAGGCAGCAGTAGCAAAAGAGGTAATGATCCCAGCATTCACATTAGGGTTGGTTGCCTGGTAATCCTTCAGCACCTTCTTGCCAGGTTGCCCCAGGATCTTGGGTAGCCAGTGACTGTAGGTGATGTGCTGCAGCTCAGCACCCACAATCTTCCTGGCTTCATGATAAAGGGTGTCTGCATTCCCTTTATCAGGACAGACAGCTCTGCAGAATTCCTGCTGTGTTCCCAGAACCACAGCCTTATTCACGACTGTGAGAGCCAGCTGCTCATTGGCCCTGTGGTAGCCAGACAGGAAATAGAGGCTGTCACTGTCTTGGTTGTGCACTCAGTGGGTGGGCCTGTAGAAAGGGCAGGAAGTACTTTCCTAAAGAGGCCCTTAGAAGTTCCCAGGGCTCTGAGTGGTCCCTGAGAACATGGGATTCCTTCTCTGAGCACCCATATATATTAGAGGCATCAATGAATGCTGTGAGCTGGTTAATCTGTTCTCAAGCGTACACCGAGTTCATCACCAAGGAGGTCGTGCTGATGTCATACGCAGGGCTGGAGCGAGCAAAGAACACGTATGGTGCATGGATCCCTGAATGTCAGTGTGAGGAATGACAATGGGGAAGCATGAAAGGTCATTAGTGCACACACAGCTGTATGGCTGCCCAGTAGAGAAGCGAGACATGTTCAATACAGGCACCATGTGATCCAAATCGTGGTCTAAAAACTGGACCAACCGCATGAGCATGTATGTGTATCTCTTGTCAAGGTAATAGTTGCCATGGCCGCCAACTCTGTGGAGACCAGGCTAGGCAGAAGAGGATACCCACTGGGCCATGCATGTTGGCCAACCTCATGGGACAAGTTGAAGCCATTCTCATAGATGGGTTTCAGGGTGTGCTCAAAGGCCATCATGGCCACGCCCCACTTGGGGTGCTGCAGATTGTTGCACATTCCATCCTGGGCTCAGTATTTATGAAGGAAACACACATCAGAGCAGATAAACTGGTAATGAGGCTGAGGTAGTGTGGGGACACCAAGTCATTGCAGCAGAATTCTGAAAGCAGAGTAGCCAGAGCAATGAAGAGAGGTGTCCTAGAGGTGGAGAGAAGGGATAACCTCAGACTCTAGGTGTGGTAGGGAACAGGTCACTCTGGCTGAGCAGAAATCATTACATCCAACAATGTTTCATTCGGGCAAAACTAAAAGTTCCAATAAAACTAGAGGAAAGATAGTTATAACGGTTTCCAAAGATAGTGGAATTGCTCAGTGATGTCTATGTTATGATCAATGACTAACTGCTAGAATGAACACAAAGGAAGAAGAGACATGTTCTGTGAGTTTACCAATATAATGTTGGTAAGTATTTGTTCATCCTCATCACAGGACTGTAAATCTTTTTTTTTTTTCCCATTTTCAAATTATTTTTTGTAGATTTTTTTTTTTTTTTTTTGCTCTTAGAAAACAGAATCTAAGGTGTGCTGATGTGGGATGTGACTATTAACTAAAAGATACTTGATATGACAGGATTAAGCAATAACTTTTAAACTACCACAAGCTGCCAACAGAGATTAAAATTGCAGCATTATCTCAAAAGTGCAAAGAATTATTCACTAAGACTTGTATGCTGAGAGTTATTATCTATTTAATCATCAGGAACTGGCTAATGATACCAGGAACCATTTGTCTTTTATCTGTGTTAGCCTGTCTCTGTCTGGACCCTGGGATATCTTAATCTTGGACAGATACAATAATCTTCCTGTATACCAAGTCATGGTTACTGAGTTTGCTTTTAGGGCAAGCTGCTCCTGGGGGGTTGACGGAGGCCTTTAACTTTAAAAATGATAAAATAGAGATAGAATAATATAGCAATTTTGTGTGGAGAAAAATTGTTAAAATTCTTGAATACATAAGAAGATATATTTGGTTTAGTATAATGAATATCATAAACATCAGATGCCTATTTTAGCAAAGCTATATCTCAGAAAATGCAGATAGTGATTGTATCTAATTTCCTAGTTATGGATTTAGACTAAGTTATTCCTGATAATTTGAACTCAGAGATGTTCAGAAAGACTCATGGGCCCAACCTTCACCTGGAGCTGAAGAAAGATGTAGAGCTGGGTGTTTTGTAGACCTGACCATAACTAACTCATATCTGGTGTGGTTCAAAATTAAATAACTGGAGGTTTAATTAAATTGCTAATATGGACTAATGTGAAAATTTCACTTGGATATTTTAGTTATGGAAGCTTTCAAAATGTAAGACTTAATGGACAGTTAGGGGTTGTCAAATATACTTTGGAGTAATTGATTAGAGCACCTAAGGGGTGAGCCAAGCACACAAATAGGACTTCAATATCATATCTCAGTTTTTCTAAAGAGAGTAAAGAAAACTAAGACCATAGACATTGATGTTGCACTCAGAACAGTGTATAGTAAAGGATCACATTCAGTATTACAAAGAAAGAGAGAAAGAGAGGAAGAGAGGGAGAGGGAGAGGGAGAAGGGGGTAAGAATACATATGTTATAGGTTTATAGGTGGTGGAAGGAATGCATATAAATTCACAGAATGACTTGATGATTACAATAATAAACAGAGAAACATTACCTCAGGGATATATTTCAGATTCCAAAAGTATGTTCTAGATTTACTTGACATATATAAATGGCAAAAGTTGACAAGTTTGAGCATATATTTATCATCCTTACTTTTGAATTACAGTTATGAGAAATACCTGCATTCATTTGATAAAAGTGGTGAGTAAATTAATTTCCAAATGACATGATGATCTGGAGATTAACGGCTGAGGACTAGTCAGTTTTGCTATGGGTAGTAGGCTTAGAACAGAATGCTGACTTCTGCCCTCCAAATCAGCAGTGAGCCCCTACTTCATGTGTTCCTGAATCAGTGGAAGTGTGTGCTCAAAAATCTCCCTCACTTTTGCTGTTTATATAGTAAATAGATCATGAGGATAACAAACATAGCCAGCAGATCAGTAGGAATATGAAGTTTTCTGCAAATGACATAAGATATTACCCTTTACAAGGAAAAACTTCAGAATCCATGAATCTCACATCTACTGAGCATTTAAGAACATTACATTTTCCAAATGTTTGAGAATGAAAGCTCTACCACCAGAATATATGGGTGGCTGTAGATTCTTTTTCTAATTTGTTAATAAGTGAATCCCAAATGCCAGTAACGGTGCTGAATTTTAAAGATATTTTTAATGACTAATGATTGAAATAGTTTTCTATAAAAAGTAACATGAATGGTGGGTTCATGAACTTGTGGGGTCCTTGTATGGGTCCTAGAGACTCATTAAACCCTCTAAAATAGTATGTGTGGCACTTTCTGTCTTTTATTTTCCAAAATGTAACTGCCTGGAAATTTCCCCTCACCTTTAAATTCATGCTTAGGCATCATTCTTTCTTTAAAGTTTCCATTACAGCTCTGACAAGCTACCATCTTTTCTGTTCTGTTTCATTACATGCATCCATTACATACACAAAATGTACCTAAATTGCTGACACATTGTCTCCTTTACTAAAGAAAGACTGTTAGAAATGAGAAGATACCTTACTCATCTTTGCATCCCAAGCACCAAACCTACTGACTAGCACACAATACTGGTTTATACACATTATGAGAACTGAACTGAGTTAAAAAATAATATTAAAGTCATTGAAAATGTGAAACTGTATTAGAGATTTTGATCAGCTGAGGCATGTCTAATCCTCTATGCACTTGTTCTCTATTAACTTAGTGAATCCTCCTAGAAAATATATCCTATAATGATCCTAATTATATTGGCAAGAACTCTGAGGTACAAAGATGTTTAGTTACCTGCCCCCAGATAGTGATGAAGTGAGGAATCACAATACGAATAAACATTGGCTATGCGGTTGTAGAACAGCCATTTGTGACTACCATGCCATGCTGTTTGTGGAAAAGCAGGGTGCAGGGCAATACTTGGCATTTTAAGATGTTCCTTTATGACCAACAATTGTGAAGACTGGGTATATATTTTATTTGGCTATGAATACAATAATCATGTTTTCTTTAATACATTCAGATTGTTGCAAAATATCCCAGGTGCCTACATAATGACAAGTGGGGTGTTTATAAAACTGAAAGTCTTCACTAGTCTAAAGATGCCCTGATTCAAACTACAGTAAGCCAAAATACTGCATATTCTAAGCAAAATTTTCACCTGTGGACTAACATTTTATGACCAGGTGTGTTCGGCTTGACTATCGCTTTCAATTCATGGACTGGCGAAGGCACTGGGTCTGACACTGGTGGATGCTGGCATAACAGAGTCCATTGTCTGGTACCTACTGTAGGACCATAAAAGGTGAATCTGTGACATAAATTAATGCCATTTAGATTCTATGAGGAACAAGTTTCTGTCTCTTTGAGGCTGAATTGACAATGATGGCTAGCTCAGATGGGAGTACAGTCACACAGAGTGAAGAAAACATGCTTAGGCAATTTTATGTGCTATCCCCGTTGTGATTTATGGAGATTATAAAAGTTAAGTAGAACTGAAGTGAAAACAATTTTGTAATCAAAAAAAGATAAATTCTTACTGTAAAAACAAATGTCTTCATGTGGAGTTAACTGTACTGTCAACCCTCTGTACAGTATCAAGAATAGATAACTCAACAATCATCTCCAACTTGTCTACTCTGTATTACTTTAAAAATCAATTGCATGATGAAAAGTATCAAACATATCTTTAAATTAAGAATGATGTGACATAAATGGCATTAGAAAAACATCTAAATAAAAATGTTGTACAATATGCCTTTGATATTGCCCACTGCAGAGAGGTAGGCAATTATCCTGAAGCCAAGCTTCCACTAATAATAACAATGCTTTTTTAGGGAATTAAAACATTCCAAAATCTAGTAAAGCTATGTGAAATATTTTCTTTTTTACAACACCGATTCAAATGGGATTCAAGTGTGTTAGCAATTTGTCATCTTGGAGAAGATAAAAACGCCTATCTCTTCAGCTACCTTGCTTAATATTAAACATTAAAACAAATGAAATATTATCACAGCCATATAGAGGTTTCTTAAAGTAAGAACTGAACTCTCAGTAAGATATTAATGAAAAATAATCCATACTGTTTCTATAGCTCTTCAATGTGTGAAGCTTCTGTCAAGTTGAATATCATAAACAAAAGATTTACACTTGAGTTGATAATTTGCAACATATTAAATCTTCTCCAGATGATGGTTTAAGAAGTTTAACCTTAAAGGAAAAAAATGTAAAATAAAAATGATCATGAATAAAATATCTAAAATTCATATAAGAAAAATAATTATGCATGTGCCTATTATTTAGTTCATTTTTGAGGCTATTAAAAGTACAAAAAATTATATGAAAGACAATTAAAATAATAACTTTTTAGCACTATTAAATATTGAAAGCAAGAGTAAGTATACCTTCAAAAATTGAGTTGGAAAATAATATCATTAAGGAGAAATAAAAGAGATGAAAAACAAATAAAAATAAGAATGTATTTTGCATGATATTAATTACATATTAATACATACATATTGCAATACAATATATAACATATAATACACTATATTATATATAAAATATAAAGTGTTAAAACATTATATATGTATATCTATATGTTAATGTGTATATATATTTATGTTTATATATTTTACAATAGATGGGTCCAGATAGCATTCCACATGTGGACATTATGAGAAAATTCCTTTAAATTATGGTAATATACACATGTTAGATAGATTAAATGTTCTAAAAAGACCACTAACATAAAAAATTTTCAAGAAAATAAGTACCAGTAGTATGAAAATTATAATAAGAACAGTAAAGTCAATAACTCTGTCATAAGCCCTTATTAGTAAACCAGATTATGTGCAATAGTTGAGTTGGAGACTACAATGTCAATTCAACTCAGGTTTTATCCTGTATATAATATTTACTCTCCAGAAAGTCAGAGTTACCTTTTCTAGTCCAAAAAACACATTGAATTGACCATGCATTAGCTAAACACAATTAAAAGAACAAAGACAAATTGATCGATTTGATTATATAAAATTAACAATTTGTATTCAAAAAAGAACATGAATAAAAAAGGTAAAAAGTTATAGACAAATGACATAATGGGTAATGATATTTGCAATTTCTAAATCTAAGAAAAGAATATATAGACAAGTAATAAAAGAGGAAACTCTAAAAGTTAATAAGTACATAAGATGTTCAAAATCACTTGAATCTCAGAAATAAAATATACATGTAGATAAATTCTCATACAAATCAAAAAGAGGTATAAATGAGTATGTCTGTTGCAACTTTTTGTGGAAGGAATGAAAAAAAAATTGTGCAGCAATGGAAGTGTGCACCAAAAAATGCAGTGGATACACCACATGGAATATCATATTTAGCAGTTAGAATTGGCTGCACGCACACATGGATGGAAACTGAAAAGAGTGATTAATGTAAAAATGAGAGAACTGAGGACTGGGTTTCAAAATGGCATAGATGACAGAGTCTCTGTTCACCCCTCTGGCGACCAAATCAAAGTTGTGATGGAAACAAGGAGCAGCAGCAAGGAAAATTCACCTGGGATCTAGATGAACAAACTATACAACTAGGGAGAAATCCAAGAAAACACTCTGCAATGACAGAAGGTAGGACTGGGCGAGGACACAGGACTGCTGGGTCCCCAGCGGCTGAATGAGACAGAGGCTGCAGCAGCAGTAACGGCAGACACCTCTTAAAGGGGCCGCATTCGCAAGTGGATTTTCACTGCAACAGACCTGCTCTCTAGCTCTGAGCACCAGTGCCTCCCCGGCTGTGTGCAGGAGGCACAAGGGATTTACAAGGAGATATTGTCAGAGAGAGAGTCTAGGTGAGACTTGCTCGGTACAGAAGTGCTGGCAGTATCCATTGTTACATAGAGCCCTCCCCACTCCTAGTGCGGGAACACAATGCCACCATAGCTGTGATGTCATCAAATTGGATAACAGGGGTCACTCAGCCAGAGGATTCCCTGAAACCCCATCTTCCCCAACTCGTGACCCCACCCAAGCCATTCCAGGTGTATCCTCAGCGAGTCAGGTGCTCCTTGCTGAGCAGTGCCTTGGTTTCTGGTGTGGCCTTTTGAGGCAACTATAAGCACAGCATCTGTGAATTGCTTGCTGAATCTTGACAGGTGGCCCTGGACGGGTAGAGGCTTCAGCTAATTTGACTTGCAGCTGAACCCATCTCAGGACTGTGCCACTGGACACCTACATTACAAATCCACACTAATAAGGCCAGGAGACTTAGGAGCTTTGCTTAGTACATAGAAATAGACACGGAAAAACAGCTAACATGGGAAGACAAAGAAGCAGAAACCATGTGACAGAACATAACAGAGATCCAGATATAATAGAGTCAAGTAATTTAACAGATGCAGAGTACAAAATACTGTTTATAAAGATGCTCAATGAATTTTTTGGGAAATGTAGAGAACTCCAACAAAAAGATAAAAAACATAAAAACAGAAGTGGAAATTATAAAAGGGAAGCAGTCTGAAATGAAGTACACATTATCTGAGATGAGAAGTATATTAAATGGAATAAACAAAGGAATAAACAAAGTGAATTAAGAAGAGGATCACATGCCCTATCCAGAGGACAGGAATTAGGACACTCAATCAGAATGGCAAGGAAAAAGAAGCCAAGACTATAAAGATGATTTAAGGAGGATATGGGACACTATTAAGGCTCCAAATATTCAACCGATTGGCATAAGGGAAGAAAATCAAGATATTGAACAGCCGTTTGAAGAAATAATGATGGAAAACTTCCCTAACCTGGTGAAGGAAATGGACATAAAACCCCAGAGGATTCCAGAAATTAGGGATCCAAAGAAGCCAACACCAAGATGCAGTATAATTAAAATGCCAAAGGTTAAATACAAAGAAAAAAATTTAAAAGCAGCAAGAGAAAAACAAATAATTACATATAAAGGAACACCCATACGACTGGCAGCTGATTTCTCAAGAGAGACTACACAGGACAGAAGGGCTTGGCAAAAAATTTTCAAAAGAATAAAGATCCAGGATATACAACCAAGAATAATTTATCTAGCAAAGCTATCACTTAGAGTTGAAGGACAAATAAAGAGCTTCCCAGACATAAATAAACTAAAGGAATTTATCACCACCAAGCCAGAATTACAGGAAATGTTGGAGGGACTTCTTTAAGAAGTAAAAAATATGTATCAAAAACAGGAATAAAGAATGGTAACAACTACATTCCTATCAATAAGTACTTTAAAGGGAAAAGAATTAAGTGCTCTGACCAAGGGTGAGAGTGGCTGAAAGGGTAAGAAAACAAAACCCTACATATGAAAAGGAAGGGGATAGAAAAAGATATTGCTGTGATAAACCTAGAAGGTATTTAAGTCAGACAGAGAAAGATAAATACATGATTTCACTTATATGTGAAATGTAAAGAATAAAAAGAACAAACTAATCAAAAACAGACTCACAAATATAGTGGACAATTTGGTGATGGACAGAGGGGCGGGAGGTTTGGAGGGCTGGGAGAATGGGGTGAAGGGTTAAAGAAGTACAGATTAGTAGCTGATGGATGGTCATGGGGGATAGGAAGTGTGGCTTAAGGAATGCAATTAGCATCAGTAAATTGGCTAGGTGGAGGTTTTGGGGAGAGAGGGAGTGATTGAGGGAATCATTTTATAAACTATAGATGTCTAACCAATGTACTGTATGCTTGAAACTAACAAAAAAATTTTAAAAATTAGAGAACTAAAAGATATTACCATAAAATGTTTTAATTAAAATATATACTAGTTAAATGCATTATAGTTGTTACTTATATATTGAGCATGATAAGAGTGGTATGGATATACAAAGAAATGAATTAACCAAGTAAGCAATAATTGTGAGAAAATGGAAGGGTATCAATATAGTTATATCAATCCACTTATAATACATTAACAAAAAAGTCAGTAAGACTGAATCCACTTAATTTATTACTTTTACTTGGAAATAAGGAAAGAGATCAATCAATCTGTGCTGACATGTAGGCTGAAATTAATCAAGCTGTTAAACTTTTCTCTATTGTTTTCCTTTTATTCCTTCACTTGTGAACTTCAAGTGTAAAAGCTGGCATGAATTAAGTGCTCTTATTCATGACAGTTATTGTCACTAGGCCACTGCACCTGTGTGCAGTATATGTTATCAAAGGTCTACTTAGATTTGGAAATAAGAAAAGGTGTGTCCTACTTCTGAGATATTGCTGGGCACATAGTAGTACTGAGATGCCAAAACCCAAGAGGCTTTCACTGTGGCAGACAGAACGTAGGAAGTGCTAGTTAAATTTTAGGAAAGCATCACTTAACATGTCAATCTGAATTTTATTTGTTTGATAATTTTGCTTTTATTCTATTTACAAAATAGTTTTGCTGCTATAGTTATAGAAAATTTACAAGCTTAAGGAATTTAACGATCCTTCATCTTTTGACTCATTCATAATAAAATAAAAATAACAAGACTTGCTCAGCATATAGTTCAGCCTGATATGATTATCAAGTGTGATTATCAAATAAAAATGCATATAGAGTTTCTTAAAATAGATGCTAAATGTCAATACAAATGTGAGGTGCCTTTAATTGATTATGTACTAAACCAATAGGTAATCTAAACCCTCACATAATTATCAATTGATACCGTAGTGTTCTGTCATTTCCTTCAACTTATTTGCTATTTCTCTGTATTCATAAAAAATCAATAAGTGCATAGATGTAAAAAGGAGGAGAAACTAACAAGAAACATGACATAATATGTAAATATATTTTGAGATAATTAAATTTTAAAGTAATAAAAACAAATAAAAACACATCAAAGTTGTTCACAGAATCACAAAAGTACATTAAATATGTAATATGTTCACACAGAAAATATTCTTGAGAACATTTTTCTCACTTTTATGTTATTTTAATTATAAAATTTTTAGTTTTATAATTTTATGGTAAAATAAAATAATCTATTATTCATTTGATTTCAGCATTATTTGGTTTGGTATAAATTGCAAAAAGATTTCCATAAATTTTTTCAGAAGAGACTGTATTATGCAAAACAAATTCAGTTTTGGGGGGCATATTAGAATCAAGCAATACCATTAAGATCTTATTTGTCTTAAAAACTACCCCAATTAATTGCATAAGGAATGGAATGATCATAAAATTCTAGGCATGTTCTTCATCTTTTTATGCAAAATTTACAGAGGTAGAGAGAGAACTGGATCATTTTCTTTTAAGTCTTGGAGTTAAAGAAAAATTTTAAAAAGTCCTTCAGTAAGGTTAAGAAATAAACACATATCTCAAGTTATCTGATGAACATCTACTTTTAGTCTTGCCCATTTATCTGTGTGACTATTGTCTCCCTTAGGATAAAGTTAAAAGACAAATTAGAGCCCTTTCAGGAATGGGAGCATAGGACAAATAGGACACCAACAGTATTGTGTACACTATATTAAAGGGTTGGCTCTGGATGACTGAGAACTGAACCTAGAAAAGGGACACTATAATGAAACAGTGGAGCTCCTGTTGCCATTCCCACAACAAAATGCCTAGACTTCCATAAAAGCTGAGTTTCTTTCACAATTGCCAACAGGGTTTTGAATATTCTTCGTCTCTCCCTCCTCACCACCTAGAGAAAAGTAGCCAGATAATATAACTATCACAACTAAAAAGGCTTTATCACATTAAATCTTCCCCTAAAAAGAATGACACTGACTACCCCTGACACTTAAGACTGCTGTCCTAGGAAACCAGATACTTTCACAGCACACAAATTAACATTAATAACTGCCTTTGTGATACAATTTTCTTTGAACAGCAACAATTCTGCCTTAGTCATCATTTCACATCATTAAATCTGTAAATTGATTCATTGTCTGAAGTTGTTATTTTTTTTCAGAAACTGAAAAGGGAAAGAAATCAATTATTTTATTTTTAGGTTTTGACATTTGAGATATTTTATTAGTAATATTAGTATGAGTTTAATATATGTTATTTACTTAACATAATAGGAAAGGTCTCACTAATAAAGTCACTAATGTAAACTTAATCCTCATTCAGTTTAGTTTAATAATTATTAATTGAATTGAAGATATAGTCAAAGTAGAGAATATTATAGGTGGGAAGATCATATAGAAAAGTATTGCAAAAGCCTGAATGACAAAAGGATAAACTATGGAAGAGGAGGTCATGTATAAAAGTGGTAAAGAAGCAATGTTTGGAAGGAAAAACTTGAGATAAACGGTAGTAGGGTAAAGGAGAAAATGGGAAAAGAGAAATCAGGAGGGGCTCATGCTTCCTGCATATATGAATATGGATGATATAAAAGGGCTTCTGAGAAGATACAAGATTTTTGAGGGGAAATCAAGGAGTTCAATTTAGAATACATTCAATCTGAATTTTTAACATTTGGAATTAAGAGGACTCTGGGTCAACCAAAATGAAATGTTCAACAATTATATATTCAACTCGGAATTTCAGAGAAAAGAACATTGTTTAGCTTTATCTTCATGCATTTAAAAACAGTATGTACATGTTTGTGCTCCAAAATTTTTGTTTAATAAATTTTGTGTCACCATCATTTGTAGCTTTGTCCTCATATTTTTTAGATGTTTCAATGGTAAACATTCTATCATGTAAACATGCCATAAACGGCTTCTGGACTTTTGTTGCACATTTGAAACATAGAAATTCTTTACTGAGAAGGACTCTTGGGAGTGTCCAATTCCACCCCTTTAAGAAATGAGAAAATTAATTCCAGTTATGAGTAAGATATTCGGTAGCTGAGATTAATAAAGTCTGATGACTTAACCCAGGGCTTTTTCCCACTATTTCACACTTTAGTCTTCAAAAGAAATATCTGATGTCCTCAAGTTGACTGAAGCATTTCATAAGCAAGAAATAAATTTTATACTTCATAGCACTTAACAGTATATATAATATAGTTAAAATAAACTGTTTCAAATAAAAATTGTGTGTGTGTGTGTGTTTTTAGTTTAAAGTAAAATGCATAGCATTCAGATGCCAAATATGATCTAGAGAAAGAAGTGTGTAGGCACAGGTAATATTTGCCTATATAAAATATATTGAGGGCATCTTGAAAAAAAGATAAGTTCCCAGTAAATGTTATATTGGCTTTACTGGTTATTTAAACCTATTGAACCTATTAAAATTTATTAAATCTATAAAAAAAAATAAACTTCCTTAAAAATTACAACTTTTGGAAACTATTTTGCTATTATAAATTTCTTGCTTTGAACATTAGTCAGTAAAATGTACATTTTATATATACTACCCAGGTTTTGCTTAAATTTCTACTGTGTATTTTTTATTATTTTTGGATTACTTTTATGGTTATATTTCCCAACATAAAACAGAAACTGAAACAGCATAACCCTCTTTGTGTCACTTGTTACACATGAGTGGACTAACAACATTCTGTAATTGCTAAGTAGAAGCAGCAAGACTGGAAAATCCTCCTATAAAATATGGCATTTTTCCTTTAATTAGAATAACTTGGTGAATCTAAGGGTCTAAGTCAGAAATGTTCTATAAGTGATATTTTATACTGATGTATTTTCCTCTATTGTGTTAACTTGGGTTGTGTAAACACATATCCACTCACTCCTTGTCTTAAATCTTAAATTTATTCAAAACTTTCAAATTTATACTCTTATATTTTCCTCTCTTTATTTGGTTTGAGATGCAAATATAAATTAATTCCCCTTATATTGATATATAAATGCCCCCAGTGCAAAAAAAATGTGTTTTTATTTAATAACTCTTTTTTATATTATTTTATACCTACATATTAATTTTGTTTTCTACTCGATAGTACATAATAGTGATAAATGCTACTTGTGTTAAAATCTATTAGAATGATTAATACATTTTAATCTGAATGTTTTACTTTTGATGTGTATATATAAAATGGCTTATTAAATTTTAGTTAACTACACTGAAATTCTTATTGGAGGTTCTAAAATGTTTGCCACTGTGATTAGAGTGTTTTTATGCATGAAGCAGAGCAAAACAGAGAGACAGAGACAGGGAGAAAAGAAGAGGCAGAGAGAGAATGTTTGTTCAGTGCTAAAGATGTCTAACATATCTAGAACATAACTTTTAAAATAACTTTTTTCTATAGACACAGACAACAGTTTAGTGGTTACCAAAAGGAAAGAGAGGTAGCAAAGAGGTAGATAGGAGAAAAAGGGGTCAAATATGTGGCAATAGAAGAAGATTTGACTTTGAGCGGTAAATACACAGTGCAATATACATATTATATATTATTGAATTGTACATTTGAAACCAGTATAATTTTATCAACCAATGTTACTCAAATAAATTTAATAAAAAATAACTTTCTTCTGATTGTCTTAAAGATATTTTTCCATAGGTCTCATAAATAGTTGAATAGTAGAAAGAGATCTTCATAAATTTATAAAGGAAAAACAACTCATAGATTTTTAAATCAGAAAAAAAAACATGAAATTATAGAGAATAGCTGAGTAAGAGTAAGATATTGTAACATTGAGATTCTGCATAATAAAGTATCCCTATACCTACTAGAAGAAATATTTGATGGTTATTAGCTACATTGCTATATTTTTAAGAATAAAATTCTATAGAGAATACTTTTTACTATACAGTATATTAAATACATAAAAATTGGTGCCATTATTGAAAATATACATTTCATATAAAATATCCCAAAAATAAGATATTCAGAAGAATTTGTGGGTGGAGAAATATGAAATTATTGTACTATATGATAGGAAAATAATGACATCTTTCAGGATAGAATTTGATTAAATAAAACTATTTTCAACCAGGTCTGTATTTATAATGAAAAAAGTACCCAATATCTCTTATTGACCCATAAAAGATGGAAAAATAAAAGGGATAAATAAATCTGCAAAACTCTATTTATGAAATCTGCCTATTTCTATGGAAACCAAAAAAAAAAAAAAATGAGCAAAACCCAAAACAGTACTCCATATGCTTGTAAGCTGAACTCATTTATTTGCACTTCTGATTGCCAAAAAGGCAAAAACTCCTAAAACCATGTGTGAAAAAGCAACTGGAATTTGAAGACACGCTGTGCTTTTCTTGAGTGCTTTCCCCTTGTGGAGAACATATCAATCATCATATCCTGTCTCTATTTTTATAATCACAGCTGAGGTTTTAATTAAGTCTATTTGAGTGTGCCTACAAATGGACTCACTTACTTTTAGTATGAACTGACTAATTGGAACAAAAAAAAGGACTTTGCTTTCTATAAAACTATGACAATTGAATTTTGTATATATTCACCATTTATAATCAATTAGCAAAGGGCTATAGATATATAACTAGATTAATGGTAAAGTGTAAAAAGTGGCAGTTTGGGCCAATTATAAATGTTTCTGAATGTTAAGATAGTTGTCCTCACAGTGGCAAATCTTATCTAGAAGTTTGATTGATTGATTGATTGATTGATTTTTAATTTTAATGTAAGCTTAAATATACAAGGCCAGAGTGACTAATCATGGTAAAGTCCATTTATTCTTAAATCTCTGGCTCAAAAGTTATTTGGCTATGAACATATTTTATATTCTATATTTAATACTTAAAAAATGATATATATTTGCACATCTTTGTTATTTATGTTCCTCTTTGGCATTGTTATTTTTGTTGTTCAATATCCATTAACATAGTTTACATTTAAGAATTTAGTTTTTTTTGAAAAATTAAAATAGTTCCAATTTAATATTAACATGTTTGGTTAGAAAGAATGTATAGGAAACTTGGGTAGTGACATAAATCAGTTAGGAGTAAGAATACAAGCTGTTCAAAGACATTTAATTGGGTATTGTATGAGGACATATAAATACTTAGCAGTGACTGTGAGAAACACTTTGGCCACAGGCTAAATGGATTCCGAACAGAGCCACACAGTCATATCTTCTTGGTCAGCTTGCCTTGCATCGATGATGGTTAACATGCTTCCACCACTGACTAGGAATTTACCACCATCAGTAATCTGAGCACCTGCCTCATGGGTGAAAAAGAATTGTCACTGGAAGAAAATGTGATTCCTTATAAAATAACATCTTTATATTTTGTTTCATGTAATTTTATTTGTTCAACGAATATTTACTAAGTGCCCACTACATGTCAAGCACTAGGCGAGGTATTATAGGAATCTAATGGAAAGCAGGAAAAAGAAAGAGAAATGGATTTCCAGAAACTTAAAATGAAAGAATCAATTATGTTGAAATAATAAGGCTTAAAGAACTAAAGGGAGTACAGTATATAAGTAAAGTTATTATTTCTTTAAAGTAACTAAAGTTTTGAAGCAGGGAAGTACTTTTTTTCATGTCACTTTGTCTTAATGCAAAGCTTTTCATTCCTTCCTTGTATCAGCTAGTGACCTACTTTCAATACACTTCTGAGTTATTAATGAAAAATTATTTCTTGCTAGCCATGAAAACTCTTAATTTATACATGACAAGAGCAATTTTTCCTTCGAGGAATTTAGTTATGCTTATGAAGCTATTTATCAAGTAAATGAGAAAAAGTAAACTTTATCAAAGCCCTGAGCCAAAATCAAATATAGTCACTTTTAAGAAGAAGATGAAAGAGAAGGATAAGGGGTAAGGGAGGGGGAGAGGAAGGGGAGGAAGAAGGAGGAGGGAAATGAGAAGAAAGAAGAAAGAGAAGGAGGAGGAGTAGAAGGAAGAGGAGGAGGAAATAACCCTGTTTCAGTGTGAGAAATATTACTTGCTAGCAAAAATCATAACAGAAATAAATCAATATGATAATCATTACTTCTGTTTCAGTGGATTAATACATCTGTCAGTATTTTAAATATTACTGTACTTTGAGCTCTTACCTTATTCCAAGTGATTATGGGCTGTGGTTCTCCATTAGTATGACATGAAATGTTTATATTACTTCCCACTTCTACACTTGTATCATGAGGTAGTTGAATAAACACTGGGAGAACTGTGGAAACAAACCAAAATAATGTCACATCAATATTATTTTTGTCAATATGTGCCAGCCAAGTCAAATAGTATAAATATGGATACTATATTGGTTAGCCACACTAGTTTTTAAAAAAATCAACTACTTGGACATCTGAGAAAATAATAAACATTAAATTCAAGGTAGTAGCAATCAGAGTAGAAGTGAGAGCAGAAAAAAGGGAAGTGGGATACACATCATCTTTAATCATATTTGTGATATTTATTTCTTCATATGAGTAGTAGGTACAAGAATTTTATTATTCTTTCTCATTATCTTTTTGTAAGACTGAAGTAAAGATATATGGTAACATCAAACATTTATTGCTGGCTAAAATAAAAAGATTTAATCTTACCTTATTTCTTTCAAAAACACAAACTACATAACTCACCTAATATGAAATAGTAAACTGGAACGTCCCTGTAACTATTAAGAAAATTAAATTGATAATTGTTTAAAATCCCCAAAAAACAAATCTTCAGGAGAATAAAACATTTACTTTTTTAAAAAATTACAGTTGACATTCAGTATTATTTTATATTAGTTTCATGTATACAGTATGGTGGTTAGACATTCATGTAATTTATAAAGTAATCCCCTCGTTAGTCTAGTACCTGCCTGACACTATATATAGGTATTTCAATATTATTGTAATAACTATGCTGTACTTCACACCCCGTGACCATTTTGTAACTACCAATTTGTACTTCTCAATCTCTTCATTTTTTCATCTAAAGAGGAAAAACCATGTAATAATATCAATCAATACAAAATAGAGTTTGGCTAAACTCAACACTCATTTATAATTAAATAAAACTGCTCAGAAAAATAAAAATAGAACAACTTAACATGATTTAAAAATGAACATAGACAAATAAAAAACTACAAAAAACTTTCTACTTAATGGTGAAAAAGTGACTATTTTCCCTCTCAGATAGCAAAGAAGCCAAGGAAGTCTGCTTTCACCACTTTTATTCAACATAAGGCTGGATGTTTCAGCCAGTGTAATAAGGAAGAAAAAAGACATAGAAGGCACACAAATTGGAAAAAAAAAAAGAAATAAAATTTTCCTATTTGCAGATGATTTTATTGTCTATGTAAAAAATTCTAAGAAATCTACAAAATATTTTGAAGTGAGTTCAATAAGATTGTAGGGTACAAGATAAATGTAAAAAAAATGTTTATATATTCAAGCAATGAACATATGGACATAGACATTTTAAAAACAATTCAGAAGTGTTCAAAACATTAAAATACTTAGGCATAAATCTAACAAAATGTATACAGTGCTGTGTGCTGAAAACTACAAAATGTTGATGTAAGAAATTAAATAAATTGTAAGTAAATAGAGAGACATATCATATTCATGGATTGGAAGTTTCAAGATAGTAAAAATTTTATTTCTTTAAAAATTGACATTAGGTTTAATGCAATTCCTATCAAAATTACAGCAAGATTTATTCTTTGGAAATATAAGCAAGAATATTGTAAAATTTATATGAAAATGCAAAATAACTGGCAAAGCTGAACAATTTTGACAAAGAAGGATAAAGAGGAATATGCCTATAAAAAATGATTATATAGCTACAATAATAAAGACAGGCACATACATCAACAGAGAGAGTAAAGAAACAAGTTAATAGAACCACACAAATATGTTCAATTGATTTTGACAAAGGTACAAAAACAATTACACAGAAGAGTTTTTTTAACAAATGATGCTGGAGCAATTGGAAATTTATTCATAGGAAGAAAATGAATTGCAACCAAAGTCTTATACCTTATAAAAAATTATATCAAAAAGGACAACAAATGTAAATATAAAATGTAAAACTATGAAGCTTTTAGAAAAAAGAAGTAGAAGAAAATCTTTGGGCTAGGCAAAGAGGTTTTAGACTTTGCATCAAAAGCACTATTCCTCAAAGAAAAAAATGATAAATTAGACTGACAAAATTAAAAATGTTTGTGTTGTGAAAGACCATGTTGAGAAGATGAAAAGTTACAAACTAAGAAAAATAGTTTCAAACCACATATACAACAAAGGGTTACTGTCTAGAATACATAAAAAGCCCTTAAAATTCAACAATAAAAGACCAAACAATTCAAATACAAAATCTTCAAGACATGACATTGCACTGAAGAAGATATGCAGATGACAAAAAGTATATGAAAAGATGCTCGACATCATTAGTCGTTAAAGAAATATAAATTAAATTTATGATTATATTTATATATCGTTTTTCTGTCTGAGTTATTTCTTTTTATTAAAATTATTGAGGCGACATTGGTTAATAAAATCAAATAGGTTTCAAGTATACAATTCAATAAAATGCCATACATATATTGCCTTGTGTGTTCACTACCCAAAGTTAAATTTTCTTCCATGTGTCCTTTGATAGATTGGATAAAGATGTGGTACATATATACAATGGAATATTACTCAGCCATAAGAAAAGATAAAATACTGCCATTTGCAACAACCTGGATGGATTTTGAGATTATCATACTAAGCAAAATAAGCCAGACAAAAAAAGTTGAGAACCATATGATTCCACTCGTATGTCGGATATAAAACTGAAAGCAACAAACAAATATATAGCATTCTTGACAAAATTATAGAAATAGAAAACAGATTAGTAGTTGCTTGGGTTTTAGTTGGTGGTGAGTCTGGAGGGGGTGAGAATGGAGGGAAGTAAGCATGGCTTACTTCTGGATCTTGACATGTCAGAGTTCTGGTTGTGATATTGTACCATGTTTTGAAAGATGTTGCCACTGGAGAAAATTGGATAATGGGTACACTGGACTTCTCTGGTTGTTTCTAACAACCAAATGTGAATCTACAGTTGTCTCAAAATGAAAAGTTTAATTAAAATAATTCAACTATGTGGACATGCAAGGGAATCATAAACACCAAACCCAAGTTAGAGGCAGGTAGACTGAAGTTGAGAACAAGTAGAAAAGAAGAGTAATGAATAGTCATTTTTAAGCATATTTGTAATGTTTATTTCTTCATTTCAGTAGTGGGTATAAGTGTTTTTATCATACCTTTCTTGATATCTTTCAGTATGACTGAAATAAAAATAAAAATTTAATATAAAAAATTACTACTAAGATAAAAAAATGTTAAAATGAGAATCTTATTTTGTTTTCTGATATGCTAAGTTAATGTATGTATTCAGGTTTGCTGAGACCATGGCTTAGAGATTCCTGACAACACAAGAGTGGATGTCTCATGAAGACTGGTGAATCTATTACAATGGCAGTGACCCTTCTGATTCAACCAAGGGACCATTAATATCTAATATTTAATATCAGGGCCCTGATTTCCAATATTTTCAAACACATTCACATCTTGTTACAACAACTACTCATTACCATAGGTTGTGACAAGGTACAACCATCAGAAATGTCTAATACCACACTCTAAAGCAAAACCTCCTCTCTCTAGTGCTTTTTTTATCACCTCATTTTAACTTCATCTAAACTCCTGGGAACCTTCTTCTTCTTTCCTATTACCAATACCCTCCCAGTTTTTCATTCTCTCTTTTTTTTTTTTTTTGGTCAAGATCCCAAGTTCCATCACCTCTACCACTTCCCTTCCAACATCTTTACAACATTATCTTCTGTTCAACATATCTTCATTATTTTCTTCTCACCTCTCCCCACAAAATATATGGAGTAAGCATGTCTTAGATTGTCAATGACAAACTGCTCCTGTCACTACAGTCCAATTTAACAACAATAAAAAGTAGTCTAAGCATTTACTACTTTTTTCAAGTCACCTACTTTATTTCTCAACACACCTTTCGCCTACAAAATTATGCATCTTCTACTCCACAGAGAAAACAAGAGCCATTCCAATATGAATTCCTCAAGTTCCTATCAGAGAGGTATCTCTCTCTACACTCACTCTTCTCATGTAAACCAAAGAAATTCCAATTTTCTTGCCTTAAAGGCAAATTTCTTCACTGAATTTGCAAATTCCATCTACTTTTGCCACCTGGGAGATCTTGAACTATTTGTTACTCATTCTTGCTTCCATCTTTCTGATTTCTCCTTCTCTTCAGAAAGTACTCCAGAAAAACAGGCTTTTCACCTTATCTTTATGTCTCTGCTTTATCTTTACTGCCACCATTTTACTACTTCTCTTCATGAAAAAAAAAAAAATATATCGAATAAAAGAAATAGTCTCTGCTCTATTTCCAAGGCTTTGGTTCCCTTGATTGTATGAAAATTGTTCTTGTTTAGATCCTTATAATAAGAATCTTAAAAAAATCTAGTCTTTATTGAAAGTATCTTTCTTTTCCTTTTTTTTGACTTTTGATGCATATGACCATTGTCTCCTTCTGGGGATAATTTTTTCTTAGTTGTTGAGAAGCCTGTTTCCTCTGGATGTTTGTGTTATGCTGGGCATTCCTTTATGATGCCATTCACAGATATTTCCCCCCCTCTACATTCCAAGGAATTCCTATTCTTGGCCTCTTCACCTTCCCACTTAACATACCACCTTAGTTCTAGATTACTTCTTTGCACCACGAACTATACAATGTAGCTCCATGCTCATAAACCCAACCATTTCATAGACATCTACATTCAATCCCAACAAGCATACCAAATTCAACTTTTTCCCCAAACTATGTTTATTATCTTTCCCCATTTGCTAATTTATTTTTATATTTGTGATTGAACTATGGAATTCCCTATGTATTACAGATAAGGGGAAAAAAACACTTATCAGTGATTTTTTTCTTAATTTTTTAAAGTTTTTATTAAACTTATTGGGGTAACGTTACTTAATAACATTATATAAAATTTAGGTATACAACTTCGTAATAAAACATCTGCATACTCTATTGTATGCTCACCACCCCAAGTCTAGTCTCTTTTTGTCACCATATGTGTGACCCCATTTACCCTCTTTGTTCTCTCTATACTCCCCTTCCCTTATGGAACCATCATTCTATTGTCTATTAGTTTTTTTGTTTGTATGTTTGTTTTGTTTGTTTATTACTTTTTGTTTTATAATCCACAATCTTCTCAATCCTAAAAACTACAGTTTTGCTAACAGGTTACTTGTATTTATCTTTGACACCTTTTTTTTTTTTTCATTTTTGGTAAATGGATACTTTAATATTATTTCATGATGATATATGATCCTTTTGGTCAAGCATGTTTAACAAACTTCTCAGCATTCTGGATATACAAGGAGACTTTTTCTTAACCTTTGAGTTATTCTAATGGGCCATGAGAATGCCTCAACTATTTGTTCTATCTCTCTTTATAAAATAGAAAATTTAATGTAATTAGGCCTATTTGATATACTAAAATTACATGGGGAGTTTTGTCAAATAAATAAATAATAATTATGTTATATTTGTATGTATATATTCTTATTAATAAAGTGAATTTTTAGCAGATTATAATCTCCAAGAGTCTGCATCTCTTGATATAATATTTTCATTTGTAATTCTAGCTAGTATCATAAAATGTTATATTGCATAGAAAAGCAAATTTTTAGTCAATTGCATTCTAGTCATATCTATAATTATGTCATTTTAAGTTTTTGTCATTTGCAGACAGTATTATTTTACTGTCTTTTGCTGTTTTTACTGTCTTCTGATACTTTTGCAAATATGTTTCATCGTCAGAAAGATGGAGAGAACTCTGACTTATTCCAAAATACAAGTCTCTGAGAATATACTGTCAGATCATATCTTTAAAATGGATAGATTCATAGACTTCTAAAGAATAACTGTATTCATGAAATGCTGGCATGTGATCAAGATAAATAAAAATTATATGGACTGCGTAAACTGAGGGTGATTATAATTTTCATGAAATTTTATTTAAAATATTGCTGATTTTTTAACCTTTATTTTACAGATAAAAGAAAACGTATTTCTCTTAACCTACTTATGACTTAGCAATTTGGTAAATTATACCTTTATAAACAGATATGAAACACTTATTTTTTCTCCCTAGTTGATCTCTCCAGAATTCAGAAAGTCTTAATGAATATTTTTATTCTCATGGCAATGTTATTATTTGCATACATTCAATAAGAATCTCTTCTCTTAATAACAAAATATAATTGGAAACTGGTTTTTATTACCAAGACTTTGACAGAAATGTCATGTTTGAGAGAGAAATTCAGAGACTTAGATATGACCAGACAGCTTTGAGGAATTAAGATTGACTTATGAAAGTCAATAAAAAGCCCCTGGAAATATTGTCCTGGTACCTTTCTGACATGATTCTCAGAAGCTTTACCATGTTATAAAAAATGTCACTCCTGGAAGGTGCAGGAATCTCAAGATGTTTTTGGGACTTCGAGAAGAGAGGAACTCAGCTAAAACCCACAGGTATGGCAGGCAACAATACCAATATCTGATGGCAAGTTCTTGCCTTGGGTTTTCTGGCCTTGAGAAGACTTTTAAGTTCAGTCCGAAGATTCCTTATGAAACATGCCAATAAAATAGATTTAAAACTGCCTGTATGGTTAATTAATACTCTTGCTGTGTTTATATTAATAATCAAACCAAGTTTATTTAAATAGACTTATTTTGCAAATAAAGTAGTCTAAATTTGGCTATCTTTGATAAAAGGGCTGTTAGAGAAAAAAATATATTTTAATAGAAACTACAATATTGTACCTATAATCAACAATGATGTATTGTTAGATTTATTTTAACTAACATTCTTTATTGCTAAGGCAGTATCATTCTAAAAATAAAATTGAGTATTCTGTTTGTTGGTGGCATGTAGAAAAGAAAATATTTTTTATTTGTTGATGTCATATTTAATAATTTTGCTAAACTCATCATTTCTGACAGTCTATCTGAAGATATTTTTGAATTACATTAAAAAAATCCTATTACATATAAATAATATAAATTGTATGTATTCCTGTTGAATGCATAACTTTTTTCTATTTCTTTCCTTTTTGTTCAGGCTAGGACCTTTTATTACAGCATCGAATAAATGCAATCTTCTTTCTAATTCCAAAGGGAATATTTCTAACATTTTATCTTAAAAAACATTACTTCTGGTACTTTTTTTTCTATACCAAAAATATCTTTTGGTAGAAAACATTTTAATGGTTTATTTTTAAATTGCTAAGATTTTTTCTTGATGCATATATTATAAATTTAATCAAATATTTTCTCTGCATTTATTAAAACCATAATTTATCTTCCAGTAATTTATTAATGTCATTGGATACAGTTAGGCAATATTTTGTAAAAATTATCGATTTTTTCTAATCATATCCTTTATTAGTTAAAGTTGAAAAATATTTTCTTCTATTCTCTGAAAGAGTCTTATAGGAGTGGATTAATTTTTATCTTAGTATATTTACAGATTTGTCTGCAAATTAACTACTATTTTTTTTTACTCCTTTCTTATATTTATTTAAAAAATCTATTGGTTTGGTAATATTTCTCTTTTTTGCCTTTCTGATTTGAAATTTATATCTATATTTTTATTTTTTGTTAATTAACCTTGATATTTTTTACATCCATAATTTTAAAAGTCTGAGATTAATAGATTAACCAACCCCTCAATTCTGGTATACAAAAATATTACACTGCTTTAATTCCAATAACCATTTTCCCAACTGATATTCCACTATTAAAAAATATTTAACTATGTAATTTTTATTCAATGCTATATTTAAACATTATTATAATTTAATACAGAAAATATTTTAATATTACCCACATGTCCACCAGTTTCTTAATTCAACTTTACATTCTTTTTTAAATCTTACTCTTTTAAAGCCTGTTCTTTCTTTAAGTTTAGCCTTTAGAAATTCTTTTAAAGTAGTAATATAGCTAACAAACACTCTCAGTTTACCTAAAAAAAACACTTTATTTAGCTCTAATCCTTGAAAAAATGATAGTTATACAATATTAGATTTCATTTATATTTTTTGAAACACTTTGGAAACTTGATTCCAACATCTTGTGACTTCTAAGGCTGCTGATATGAAACTTGTTTAATTGCCACAGTTAATGTGCCTTTTCTGTCTAACAAGTAAATAGTATCCCTTCTACGACTACCCATTGAGTGAGAAAACCCTATCAGCAGGGGCTGTGGAATAGATCAGCTATAAAAAGAAACGAGATTGGCTGAAAGGCCATAAGCTAGAACTGGGTCGTCCATACCAGAGAACTGAATAGTAGGGAGACCTTGCTATGGCCTCTGAACAATATACATATTAATGCTGGAAAGGTAACCACACAGAAGACTCTGATGGCCAGATAAGACCTAACAGCAACAAAAAAGAGAGGGCCATCTAACCATTGGTTTGCAATCAGTCTTCCTGTACTTTCTGTGTCATCACCAGGAAGAGATTATTAAAAGATAAAAAGAAGAAAAATGTATGAAGAGCAACTAAGGCCTTTCCATTCCCAGTCCCTATACTCAGATGAACACCCCAAATCACTGGAGTCATTGCTCTGAGAGAAGGCATGGAAAATAATTGTGTGTACATTGTGAGATTTAAATTTTAAAAAGAGGAGTTGGAATCGTGTGGTTTGGCAGCATAGTAGTAGTATTTCCCTTTTTATTTACAAAAAAAAAAAAAAAAGTTATCCATAAGTAACAAGGAGAATGAGAAACAGAAATGTACTATCAGTTTTATTTATAATAGTACTACTTTTATTTCTTCAGTAAATCTGAGGTAGTGCTAGAGCTCACTCCCCACAAAAAGTTAAAGGAACGTTTACTGAAAGCAGAGAAAATCAGGTAGAGATATGCGTAGGAGGGGCTGTGGCACAGATCTCAGAGAGAGCCAAGCACATACACTTGCCATGATGGAAGGACATCTCTAGAACAAAATCTGTGTGATATACTCCCAGTAATACTTTTTGATATGCCTACCTAGTTATTCCCAAGTCTTTTATTGAATTATCTTTTTCTCACTGGAAGGAAATGTTATCTTTTTTATACATTACAGTCTCATATGAAATTGAATTGATTTGTAGATGATATATTTTTTGTCTTAATATACTATGTGGACACTGTTTTAATTACTATGTATTTCATTATTTAGTATGATTAGTCATCCTTAATTACGGTTATTTTACAGAATTGTCCTAGTTATTCTTTCTTGTGTTTCTTGGTTAATTAGAATATTTTTTTTCTTTTCAAATCTATATTAAAAGATAGTGATGATATTAAAAATCATTGCTTTGTCCTTTCTTTAACGATAACATTTATAACATTTTTCTATGAAGCAAGGTTCTGGCTAATGAATATTCAGTAGGTTTATATTATCATGTTGAAGAAATATCTATTCAGACCTATGTTACAAATTTTTTTAATGAGAATGAAAAATGTTATCAAATGTCTTTTTTGTATCTGTGAAAAGAATTATGATTTTTCTCCTTAAATCCATTAATATGGTAAAAAGTATTAATAACTTTCCCATTAGTGTGCCATTCTTGAATTTCTGAACTAAACACCCTCTTAATTTTGGACTAATATTTTTAATATGTTCTTTGCTTCTTTATGATTTATGATTATTTATTTATACTGGATTTTTTGCAGAGTTTTCTACATTGTTCTGATCTTTGACAACTTCTTTCTCCCTGCTATAATCTGTGATATCTGTACTGAAATAAGCTTTCATTAACTATTACTAGTATCACCCAATGTTTACAATTTATTGCATATTGTTGAGCAAAATATTGATAGAAAAAGTAAAACCATTGTACAACTAAAGGTTAGAAGCATCTCTGGAGTGAAAACACAGTAAGAGACATAAAGAATAAACATGAGAAAGGCAAGTAAAATTACATGAAAACAAAAATTTTAAATAAATTAAAAAGAAAAATGAAAGGTCTAAAAATCAGACAAAGATGATCCAACAAATGAGTGCTTCCCAAAAACACTTCGGTCTCAGGAAACTCTTGCTGTCAGGAAATAGTGTGATGGCCCCACCCTAATATTGCATCTAGAAAACCTGGCACCATTCTTGACTGACCACCAATGGAATTACAACTCAGCCTCCTAAGGAATTCTCCCACCCTCATGTTTGCCCCTTCAGTTTTACTTACTACAATTAGAGTGCAAATTTCAAAACTAATCTGATCACCTCTATAACATTTGTTTATTACATGTGTGCAGTTTTTGGAATATAAAAAGTTATTGAATTATAACATTTAAAGTGCTGAGGTAGCATATCAATGGTGGTAGGTTTTGTGACACTTATGACGGTGATAATCCTAACAGCCATACTCCTAGCCATCATTGTACTTCTTAACTCTGAGCTTATTCTGAACCTGCACTCCCTATGGCCATTATAAAGTAAATGCATTGTCATTCTAAACTATTTCAGTGAATATCTGTCATACTATATGTGTTATTAAATGTATAACAGGAAAAAAATAACAGCTAACTTTTATTGAGTTCATACACAGATGTGCCAGCTATTGTTCTAAATATTTACAGGTATAAATAATTCAAACCAATCCCCACAACCACCATATGTTCTAGGAAATTATATCATCCCAGCATATAGATGAAGAGACTCTTGTAAACACCAGTTAACTTACTTGCCCAAGGTCATAGGACTAGCAAATCAAGGAGTGAAGATGTGAATCTCAGCTTTCTAGTTCCAGTGTCCACCTCCTACTCACTCTAATTTATAAAGACTACAGCAAAATATTTAGTCAAAAGAAATTCACAAATGTTTATATATTTAGAATTCAATCTAGTCCTGAACTAACCGTAGAAGTTAGAAATTCCAAACCCAGGGAAATCTTTTTTTTTTTTTTTTTTTTTTTGATTAGGTTTAAAGTAAGGGGTAGGATAAGACCTAAGTTTAATGTTAGATTTAGGGTTAAAGTATGGTTAGGGTTAGGCTTTGAGATAGGGTTATGATTAGGGTTAGGGTGAGAGTTAGGGTTAGGGCTAGTGTTAGGCTTAGGTTTAGTGTTTAAGTTTGGGTTAATGTTAGATTTTTATTTGTTTGTTTTAAAGGTTAAAACTTCTTTTCTTTTCTTCTTTTATTTAAATTTTAAAAAGTTAGATATTTATATAGTCTATGAAACCCAGAGAAATCTTTATTAAGTTCTCATTTCACAGATTGCCAGCCTTGCTCTGTAATGTCCTGGTGGCTCCCTAGAAGTACCAGGCCCCATCAGCGGAGAAGGTAGCCTTTGCCTGTCAGGCTCCATACTCTAATCACACTTCAATGACAGTAGCTCTTTTTTAACCATTTGATATGTTAGAGTTTCATTTATGATTTTATTTAATTTTGGACTGCAAAAAGATTCTACCACTTTTAAAAAATGTTTTAATTTTGTTTTAAAAATTAGGAAACTGAGTCCCAGAGTGGATGATCTAAGAAACACCACATATTCAAATGCTGAAAGTTAAAACTTAACAGAAATTATAAAGACATACTTAAATCAAAGATTACTTTATGTGTAAAATTTCATGTTCATCATGTACCTATGATAATTAGTTTAAACTATTTTTTATACTCTTCTAAAAGGATGATATTTCTTTATTCATACAATCATTTGTAGATAACAGTAATACATACTTTTGTCCAGGCAACTACTGGAGGTGAATGTCTTTCTGCTTCACAAAGAAATTCTACAGCATATCATTCTGTCACCACTGGGTTGTTGGGGCTTATTGTGAATTGTAGAGGAACTAAAGAGAATGAAACATTACATTAAAATTGAAGATTATTTTATAAAATTTTATTAGCAAGAAAATAATATGTTCAAATAATTAGAGTTTGTTTCCAATTATTTATGAAGAAGGATATTAAGAGTATGTAGGTACTTGCATTTGTTTATGCCTGACTGCAAAGAAACAAATACACATATATGGTTTACAAAGCAGAAAAACAGTAGTCAGTAAGAAGAAATTACTTCTGATTCTTATAGAAGTTGCTTCATAGTATCAAATCCTAGAAAATGTTATTTATTAGTGGTGATAGAGATTTTCAAAACTACAGATTATATTTGAATCATTAACAAAATAATTTTTATAAACTTTCATACCCAGAATAAAATTTGAAAAAGTTTCTTTATTAATTTCAGAAAGAAACAATATGATCTATAATATGATTATTCCCATAACACATCAGACGATACCTTTGAAAAGTCATAATTAAGTCAAAATCTAAATATTTCCAAATGTTCAGGTGTTTTATAGTCAGTTGAACTTGTTTAAATAATGAATAACTAATAGCCATATATACAGTTATAAAGTCTCTTTATGACTCTTTTATTAATAAGAAAAATCATTTGTGGCCATTTAAGAAAAGCACGATGTTCTTCAATAATAACCTAAGTGATAACATTTTCAAAACAACTTTCTGAGATAACCTAACAAATTACTTCTCTCTTTTGTTAGATCTTGGCACAATTCCTGATATTCCTTACTCCCACCCGCCATATAAAAATACAAGAAATATAATAAAATAAATAATATTTGTCAAACTATATTTGTTTTAAGTTTTATATTGAGTGCAGTTAGTAAAGATTTTTAAAGTCTTCAATTTAACTAAGGTGCCAGTCTAAATAACTGGGGTAGAACATAAATTACAAGGTCACCTAAATTCATGAAAACCCTCAGGAATACCTGCAAGATATTTATAATAGAGTTCTATAAAAAAGGTCAACCTGGAAAACAACCTGTGTTCCACAGATGAAGAAATTCTGGCTGGGGGAGGTTAAACTGAATTACTCTCAATCAGAGTTAATATGTGACAGAGACAGAGCTCTGAGTAGACAGCTTGGTAAGTGACTCTGGATGTAGGGCATTGCCTTTTCACTTTCATATCTGGAGGATCTTCCCTATATCTGTAAAGTATCCTGAAGCACGAATATCTTTTGACAGTTTACTGCCAGATTAATGACTTTATCTCTTTTATTACTAATGGTTGATTATCGGATTCGGAGAAAGACTGAAGTGAAAAAAATCCAAGTTTTAACATGGAACAGATTATTTTTTTAAATTCTATTACTTAAAAAATAAACTTTAAATAAAAATATCTCTCCACTGCTCTATATGTCCCAGGTTCAAGTACAAAGGGGAGGTGTAGATGGCCTTACATTCCAGAGTCGTGCTGGTGCTAATTAAAACCTCTGTGTCTTAGGGTTGGATTGCAAAACTAGGCTCGGTTAAGGGAAAGAGGAGAAAAAACAAAACAAAATACAGAAGTTATGTAGGTTTATTTATGCTACATTGTGGTTTCAAGATTATTCTCACTTTCAAAATGCATTTATACTAAAATATTACATACACACATATTAACTTCTCAAATAATTAAATCTAAAATAAATTTATATACAATTAAATCTAAAATAAATATGTGTGTATATATGTATATGTGTGTGTGTGTGTGTGGGTGTGTGTGTGTGTGTGTATATATAACTTTTTTTTTTTAAAGACTGATTGCTTTGACACCAAGATGTAGTATAGACACTGCTAGTACCTATCTATTCTTTATTTTAGGGGTTAAACATTCAAATGTTCTGATTGAAAAACATCCCCTTTCAAGACTCCCTTCAAGTTAAAGGTATCCATATGACATGGTTCCGTCAATGAGATGTAAGTGTATGTCACTGAGAAGAGTTTCCTTCCCAAATAAAAAGGCAGATTACAACTAGACAGGGTTCTTCTGCCTGTTTGCTGCCTGAATTCAGGAATGAGTTTGGGTTACAGGAGCCACCTTGTGACTAAAAGGTGACACTTATGAGGGACAAAAGGAGGTCTACACATAAAAAATTAAATAGACAGAAAGATATTATTGGAGTAATGAGCTAATGTGGCAGCTCTGTACAAACTACTCCTGCACTACTTGTGAACAGATAACATAAGCATACACTACGTGTTTAAGCCATGCCTAGTCAAAGTTTGTTACTTTCAGTGAAATATACTATAAATTAATTTGCCAAGTATCCTTGTAAATACAATATTTAGACTTCTATATAAGGTGTTCCCCTCTTATTGATTCATAAGAGTTTCATCATTTCTGGGAATCTTAAGCAGAAATTAAACTCATTAAGATGTTAAAAATGCCTAAATATTTTCCCTAAGTTTTGGTAGCTCCTTAATTCCTCAGATGAATATATCCTGAAGGGCAGAGATAAATTGATTTAAACTAATTCAACAATCAAGATTTAATTCAATTTTAACAATATTGATTGTCTTAACTATACTAGTAAAATGCTAGATATTGGAAAGATATAAAGATGCACATGACATATTTCTTTCCTGTATGCTCATGCTTCAGTTATGACAACTGAGGAAAAAACACATAGTTTGAAAAACTACAGTATACCTTGGAAATCATTTTATTAGAGTTTGGCACAAAGTCCCACAGACAAAATGTAGTGGCAAGAGGAAAGGGAGAGTAGAGGGAAAGATATAATAATTAATGTAAGGAAAGTTTTTGAAGTGAGTCAATGGCTGTGGAAATAGAAGAGAAGATAATATGATTCATCTTGGAGTTAAATTTTTAGAGACTTGATGAAGAAAGGGTAGCAGTAGAGGATGACAAACATGAGATGAAGTACAGGCAAATATGTTTGAGGGATGTAAAAAATTTACATGTAAAAGTGAGCAAGAAGGCAGTGGAAATTTCAGTGCATGTCTCAGAAAAGATATCAGCAATACAAACTATGAATTGTACATTAATTATTCAAGTTGAATTGCTTTAAAACAGAGAGCACAAAGGAAAAGAAATAAATGTAATTTGGGTTGACTAAAGGAAGAGAGGGGAGGGGAGGGCTATCAAGAAGAGCCAGCTTAAAGCAGACTGGAAAGATTGAGAAAGAAGGGTGATGACTTAAGACAGGATCAAGAGGAAGTGATCCTGAAGAACTTAAAGAGGAAGTGATCAAGAGGAAGTCAAAGAAGGAATACTTCCATGTGCAATGGTGGGCTTCACCTAGAGGTGAAAGAGAATAGGCTTTGAGGAACTATATAAGCTAGTAAGTTTGTCAGTTAGAAATTACTTGGGAACTGTAAAAAAAAAATCCCATAATAATCCCATATTCAATCTTCAATTCAAATGAATATTTATCCTGGAATAACTCTTAATTTGGTGCAGTTTTCTCTATTCTCTTTATCATTACCTTATCCATGCCACTATCCATGCCTCCGCTCAATTCTATGTCATTGCAATAGCCTGCTAACTTCCTTGTCTTACCTTGTTCTCCTGTTCTCCAAACTGCCACCAGAGAAATCTTTGTAAAAGAAAAATCTAATTGTAATCACTCTTAGGGCATATTCATGAATAACATGAATGATTTGCCCCTTCCTTATGTTTCACCAAATCTTATGCAATTCCAGCTCCTCATCTGTATCTTCCTGGCATCCAGAACTTCCATGTCTTGGATATGCCCTGCTCTGTATTCTTTTACTGACTTTTCCACTAAAATAATGTTTCAACTCTACTTATCTGGCTTTCTCCTTTGTCCTTGCTTTCACTGTTCCTGGAGAAACCTTTCTTGAATGAATATAGTTCTCCAAGTCTGCTCCAAGGGCTCCTCCTCTGTAAAGGGCATGTTACAGCTGGCTCTGGAGAGCTGGTTGTTAATTTTTAAAAAGTTTGTAAGCTGGTAGTAACTCATAGTCATTATTCCAAATTACATGAACTTATAATTAAAAATCTCATTAACATCAAAGATAAATTTCTCACATCTAATTATTTTGTATTATTATCCAGAGTCTTGAGGTTATTTAAGTCTATTGTGTCTACATGGTAGAAATATTATATAATGGTGTATTACTGTACATGTCCTCCCTACTCCACATGTAGCAATGTGACATCAATAACCTGAAATTGGCCATGGTGAAATTATTTGTATCACAGAAATTGACAAATGCTGCAAATCAGAGCTTATCTCTCACTCCTCAAAGCCAGTTTTTAAAAACTTACCAGCACACAACTGTTTTTTAAGCCCTATACCTTCTCTTTACTCATTATAAAACTTAACGTTTTGTTGAATTATGGCTGTCACCTAATACACTCTAGGCTCAGTAAGGTGAGAGACAGTGTCTCACCATTTCCATTATCTCAAAATAATATTAATAAAAATGTGTTACAGTTATTGTGTCTGGTTTATGTAAGTCATTGAAAATATGGTTCCTGGAAAGTTAAAGGAGCATAATTGTTAACTTTGAAATCTTCAAAAGCTAGTTCCGTGGGTGCTCAATATGTATTTGTTGAACGAGTGAATTATGAAAAAATTATTGAATGAATTACTAAAAAGGGTGATATTCCTGCTTGGATGTCATTGTTTCCTACTGCCCAGCATGCTGGGTCACCTTCTGAGGAAGTTGGATGGGTAATCAAAAGGAGAATAGCAAAGTCTTAGAACAACATCTATGGTGACTGAAAAGGAATAGAACTAATGCAGGAAATTAAAATAAAACTCAACAGAAAAAGTTTCATTTTTCTCTAAACAAAGATTAGAAAATGATAACCAGTGACAACTGTTTCAGTTTTAAGTATTACAAAATTTAAAGAAGCAATATAAGGTCACTTTCTAGTACAAATAACAGATGAAAAACTGATATACTTACACTGAATGCAATCAGGAAAAAAAAAGTTTTACCTTGAAGATTGGAATATCTGAGCATGACATCTTGACCTCCTCAGCTGAGTTTCTGGTCATACACTGATATTCATCTTGGTCTGACTCACGGATGTTTTGGATGAGTGTCCCATCATCAGACAAATTAAGTCAAATATCATCTTCCAAATCCAAAAATAGCTAGAAATATGTGTTTTACATACATTTTTATTTAATCCAAATCTTAAAAAAGACAGAATATAGAACTTTATAAATATATTTTACATATATCAACTTAAATTTTTTATCTTAATAATCTAAATTATTTTATTTAACTCATAGTTGTCTCTTCCCATTCTTGAAGTTATACCTTGAACATACTTTCAAGTCCAGACATCATATAAAGGAAAGTTAACTGTCCTGCCTTCCAGGGCAACATGAATTTAGACACTGAGCAGTCTCTCCCAAATTAAAGATACTTTAACATATTTTATACCTCTGAACTCTCATTTAAAAATTATCAGATATGTTGGCTTTTCACCTCTTTTCTTTGAATCATTCAATATATTTTCATACTTTGTTAAAGTGTAATAGAAATAAATATATCAAGCCAACATGTCTCAAAGCCAGCTGTAATTAAATGACAACATTATATAATCACGCCCCACTTCCCCAGTTGTTGAATGTTAAGCCTTTAATTGACCTGGACTATTTTAGCGATACTAGAAAAATGCCATTTGTCAATTTAAATGGAAAACCCATTTTATACAAGTAGTGAGGATTAACACCCAGAAGGTTCAGACATATAACATTATATTACATCAATAATCAAAAGAAACAGTGCTTGTATGAGTTATTTTTAGCAATAAATATAAAACTCCTGAAGCATAAGAAATACAGTCAATAACATTGTAATAACTATGTATGGTGTCAGATGGGTAGTAGACTTATAGGGGTTATCACTTCATAAATTATATGAATGTAGAATCATGATGTTGTACAACTGAAAGTGATACAATACTGTATGTCAACTGTAATTAAAAAGAAAAGATTAGTAGAACTGTAAAACAATGCCTCCCTTATAAATATTTTGAAAATTTTAGTTATTTATTATAAAATACATAATATGTTAATATGTAATGGGTTTATTATTTTTAATAAACTAATAAATATTTTTTGAAATTTCTATGTAGTACATAAACTACAGATAAACAAATCACATAAAAAAAACTATGACACATGAAAATGTGTTGGAAATTTTTACAGAAATTTCTTTTTAGGCCAGGGTTCATTTTCCACCTTAAAAATATTTAATGATTATGTGTGAGGGGTTACACAGATGTTTCAATGAGTACACTTAGTACTAATAAATATAGGCACAAAAAAGGAAATCTATTCCCCCACCATCTGATAAACATTTATTCATTACTTACTATATTTTACCCACCAATAACATCCTTCATAGAGGAAAAAGTTCATTGGGAGAATCTTGTTTCCCTTTTCTCTTTTTTAAATTTGCTTGTTTTACAGAGTCAATAGCTTTCATATCAATATCTGTCTATTAATTTCAAAATAAACCCAAAACTAAAGCATGTTAAAGAGGTGGAGAAATCATCATCCTTATTCAGCAATTTTTGTCATAAAGTATAGAGAAGCAAACAATGACCATAGTTCATTTAGACAGATGAAGGCAATCTGTTTTTCACCCATTGAAAAGCCTAATTTGAAGAAAAAGTACCAGTCGGTCAGTTGCGAATTTTAATTTGTTGTTTTTGAAGACATTCACTTCAGGTAAAACAGCATTGTTTTCAAACGGTCAGTAATAATACAAGGAACAGTCAAAGGAACTAGATACTGGGTATATCTCTAAGTATAAACTGCCAGAGCTACTCTTTATAAGTATTATGGAATGAACAACAGAAAAAAAAAAGTGTTTTAAAGTACTCAAATACAAATATTCATTTAGTATTAAGAAATGTAATGATCTTAAACATAATTCTAAAGTTATCTGACACTGAACACAATTAAGAATATTTAATGATATTACATCTTTTCAGAAGATGACTTAATTTCTTCAAAATTTATTCTAGCTGCTTCCGCATTGGGGAACACATGGAGATTCGATAAGAGCTGTGTACTCAGAAAACATAGAAGCTCCATGCCCCTTCCCACATATCTTGCCCTATGCATCTCTTCCATCTGACTGTTCTTGAGTTATATTCTTTTATAATAAATGGGTAATCAACCCCTTGCTAGATCCTTGGAACACTGGTATGACAGACACAGTGCCTTCCTTTATGGAGATAGTCTTGTAGGAGGACAGACTCGTAACAACACAACAATTTTCTCAGAATTCAGACAAGAAGATAAAAAGGAGAAGGAGAAAAATATATGTATACACACATTACATATGGAAATAAAGCAAATGGGGCCCAAACAAATTTGTTCTAAAACTCTGAATCACAAAATATCAAAAATTACCAGATGCATATGTGCTATCTTCTGACTAGACAATACAATATTCACCAAGATTCACAATGTTAAGAATAACATGAAATGGACAGCAGCAAATCATACCTATAAATTTAAAATGCATCATTTCTTTTCCTGGTTATTTCCTCTTTGTTCACATCTTCTTTGTTATGCTTATAAAATTTATTTGCTCATGAATCATGAGGTTCTTTCAAAAGTTCAAACCAAGCCTTCACAATTCAATATATTCTTTCACATTGTCAGTTTGATGCAAACCAAGTAGCAATCATACGTAAAAACACAAAGGTTTGCATAAATAGAATTTACTTAGATTTTTTCCCCTTGAAAATGTGCCAATAAACGCATTTTATTTAATGTGGAAGTATGAATAACCTTTCTTAAAGGCAATTCATTGCACCAAGATTTATTAAGCGCTTTCTGAGAACTAGGAACTGTGGCTAGCTACCAGAAATACAAAGATAAATGTTATCGTCCATTCCCACAAATTTAAAATGTCCTCTGTATAGGAATGGATTTGTAATTGTAAGTTAGAATGTAATTATAAGGCTTGCTTATGACCTTCTGTAACTATCATAATATATTTGCCACAGTTTTAATTTCTCTAAAATTATCCAAATTTCTATGGTCTAGAACATTAGAAAAGCATAAAATTGACGAAAACCAAATTTTTTTCTTAACACTAAATATATTTCATACTTTTTAGCCAATATAGTTAACTGTCATTTTAAGCTATATATTTGAAGGAAATCTGAAAGTAACCTTGGAATGAAAGATTTTATCTGACTTATAATGCACTAATCGTAAATTTCTTTTTTAAACCTGTTTGGAAGTCAATATAATCCTAACCTGGAATCTCATGATTTTTTTTTTTTTCATTTCTGAAAAATTCCTAGTTGTTGCCTCCCCAAACATTGCCTCCAGCTCTTACTTTCCTACTGGATATGTCTTGGACCTTTGCATTATAGACTGTGTCTCTTAAACATTCTGAAATCTACTTAACTTCAACAAACCTACCTTTTAATATAACAAGTCTACCTTTGCTCTTAACCCACTCTAAACATCCTAAAGTCAAGATAGAGGTTACCTCCAGGGAAGACGAATATAATAATATTAAGGAAGGGACACCTACATAACTTCTAATAAACTAACGGTATTTATTTCTTAGCTTGGTTTATGTTAAACAGATGTTTGTTTCAAATTATTTGCTATACTATACTTTATGTTTCATGCACTTTCGCTATTTATATTATCTTTTCATAAAAAATACTCAACAATAAAAAGTCACTAAGTTAAACTCGTTGATGTTAAAAATTTTTTGCATAAATTTTCTTTTATTTTTAATTTTTCTATATGAAATAGTTAATATTTTAACATATTTCTACCTACACTTCACCTTTCCTCCATTTTATCTCTTCTTTTTGAATTTATTTTCTTTCAAATGCATGTTAACTTCTTTAGTCACTAAATTTAGAAGCTTTATGTCATAAATTCCATCAGGCAATATGATTTTTTCACTTGTCTCTTTCTAAATAGTAGTCAGTCCTTTGTAACTTTGGACACATAATGACTGAATTTAAACTGTAAAATGTCAGAGAAAGCATTTTTGAGACATTATAAGCATTAATTTCTGTTTCTCGAGTACCCTTGAATGATCTCCAAGTGAAAATCAATTAAAGTCTTCTATCAATTGAAATTTTTCTTCTGGGCTAGATTCCAGATTTAATAGTATTTATAATTACCTTCTTCCCAAGTTATTTTTAACCTCTACTTACTAGTTTTTGCAAGAATTAAAACCAAATTTTACAAGTATATCCAAGTTTCTGACTAAATTAAAAATCCAAATTATATACAAAAAGCACATAAAATATTTATGATATCTCTTAGAATATCTGATAAATAAAAGAATAAAGATTCAGAGTTTATTATACAGATGACAGAAGAAAATCAATGAGATTTTGTGCAAGAATGAAAGAGATATATGCAAGTCATGCTAGTTACTAATAAAGTAATTAATGATACTATAATTCTCCAAATACAATACAATCATTGAACTATATCAAGTATATAGTTCATTTTATTTTGTATTTTATACTACTTTCTCATTCCTTTTTAGCACTTTTATTTTAACTTTTAATGTTTATTATTACTAATTAATTTTACATAGGTTTTGTGATTTATAAAATATTACAATGAGAATAAAATAAATGAATAGTATTTTAAATAATCTTCTAAATTCTTTATTATCAATTCACTTATATAATCCTGTACTAATTCCTATATGAAACTTACAACATAAAATAGCAGTTTGAACCTAAAATAATTAAGATGAGCTTATATTAAATTATATTCAGATTTTAAAACATATAGTTTTTATAATCCCAATATTTTCTTCTAAAAATAATATAAATTTGTTTTAGTCAGTTTCACAATCATCTATGTCTGACAATAAGCAATTTTAAATCCTTCAGATACCAGAGCAAGTCAAAACATAAAAGTTAAAGAAACTTTTATCTCCAAAAAAATTCTGTTAATTCTAGAAATGTCATGTCTAGATAAGTAAATTAAAGTAAGATAAAAAGATTACTGAAATCAGAAAGAGAATCACAACATATGCCTGTGTTCAGTATATTTGCTTGTTATGTATCCAAATAACCTCAGGTTGTGTTTCTGTCAGCCCAACCGGTGAAATAGATAGTATTTTCTAATCTTACTTCCACATCTTAGGGCTCAAAAGAGAAGGAGCAATTAGAGGGATCATTTTATAAACTATATACATTTCTAACCAATGTATTGTATACTTGAAACTAATAAAAATAACTAAAAAAGTAAAAAAATTAAAATATAAACAAAAAAAGTAATTCTAAGACTCTTTGTAACAAAAGAATTAATAGTATATTTTTAAAAGATACAGAATTATAACATTCTAAGATATTGTTGAAAATGAATTATAGGAGGTTTTAATCACTTGCTACATTACAGCTTTAGACATAAAACTGCATTTACCCAGTAACACATGTACTAGTTTAGATTCTATACATGTACTTAACTTAAACTTTAGAAGTTTAAAAGGTGTATTGCATAATAGAATCTCCAATAAAGTAGATATACGTGTTCTTGTGCTTTTATTTCTAGTAGTGCAATATAATCATATTAATGGATGGGGTTTGATTTTATGGGTCAGTATTTCAAAACAAGTACTCAAATTGAGCTCGCAATTTTGTAGGTACTATCCCTAGAGAATCAGTCATCTAACTAATCACTTTATACAATTTATAAAAAATAATATGTCTAGACCTGAAACTTGCTTGAGCAAAATTTCTTATCAATATAAATTAATGATTCCATTCTCAGGTAATAATAGAATGGTAAAACATGGAAATATTTAAATTATTTTAATAAGGAAATGGAGAGATTGGTTTTAATGAATCAGATAATATTATTAAATTTAAATTATAGAGAATAACATGCAAAAGGAAATTTCACTTTCCTGTAGGAAATTTAACATAATTTTCTTTAAATTTTTCTAAATAATAAAACTTTTTATTTTATAAATGCATCATTAGAGATTTCAATCATTAACAAATAACCATACCTTATACATATAGAGAATATTACATATATATTTAGTGATCTTATGTACTTCTCTAAAAGTTCATATGACCAACATCTTGGATACACACTTTTTATAAAATGTTTTTATTGATTTATATATTTGTTTTAAAAACTGATTCAACATCTATGGTGTGTGAGGCATTTTGCTAATACTCGTGATGAAGCCGTGATCTAAGCCAAGTTTCTGTACTAATGGGCTTGGAATTTCATTGAAGCAACTAAAATTAAACTCAAAATGTATAATAACAAATTGTGATAAGTGCTAAGATGAAAAACCAAATGACTTTATTTGAGAGATTGTAAAGAGACCTGATTCACTGTGTGTTTTATAAGGAAGAGGTGTATAGGAAGAGGGATTAAATAAAAACTTTCCAAGTAATCAATGTTTAAGAAAAGGAAGATGGCTATTAATAGAAGAAGAGATGTAAGAATATTTTAGGCAGGGTAAACAGCATGTAGACAGTCCATGAGTGAGAACAAAGCTTAAGAATGTCTAGGAACTGAAAGAACACCACGATAGCTAAACATCACTAAGTAAAGGGAAGAGTAATGAACTGAGATTGTAGAGAACAGCCAGGAGCTACAGCATACTGAAAGTGTTAACTATGTTGAGGATTTTGTTTTTTATTTTAAGAGATGGGAAGTTGTAAAAGGATTAGAACAAAAGAATGATGTAATGAGATATGTATTTTTAAATGAATTCCCCAAATATAATAGATTGGAGAGGGAGAAAAATGAACACTGGGACATCAGTTAAGATATAATGTATTCCAGGAAACACTCAATTGTGACATAAACTAGAAGTTGATAGCAAAGATGAAAGGTATGAACAAATTTGAGATTTATTTGGAAATAAAGATCAAGTCATTTTTATTCTCCATCTGGATAGAAATGAATTATATTAATTTATTTCAAATTATCTGTTTAAATAAATTCAAAAATTGGCTTCTAGTAAATAGGTCATTAGAAAGCAAACTTCTGCTGTAAGCTATCATCTGAATATAGTTCCAAAAGGCAGGCTCAATTATTACACACACACATAAATGTATGTATTTATATTCATTTATTAATATTTAAAGCTATAATAGCAATAAATAAATAGGTAGTAGAGATATTATTTACATCAAAAGTTTTAAATGAGAATCAAATAATAACTTGAGAAGCTATACTCAATTCTTTAAGTAAAGCCTGATAGTTAATTTGTCAGAATATGAACATATGCTTATTAAATCCAAAAGTTTTGAAATACACAAAGATATATTAAAATTAGTTTTTATTACTTAAGTGATGTTTGTGGTCCTATTTTATGTAAAAAAAGAACCATTTAGTGGATTTGTTGAGTTTTTTTAGCAGTGAATATTAACAATTATTACATCTGAAGTTGATAAGCGTAAATTATTGAAACCTAAGTAATACTGAGACATAAGTGAAGACTAATGATGGTCAGTGTTCTGTGAACTTGTTGAAAAATATGTTTTTCTTGACATCCTTTGAAATTATAGAAGTTAAATTAATGATCCTCAAGGACTCTTCCAGCTCTAATAGTTTGTAATTATAAAAATTTCCTTAAATAAAAATGCTGAAAAGGAGATTGACTCTACTTGTAACCACATTCTATAAAAATGTTTCCTGATAATGTTCTTCCTAATACAGTATCATAAAATAAGCCTGTATAGAAAGAGGGTAAAAAAAAGACATTTCCTTTTTATGGTCACAGAGAATGTTACATACCACAAGTGAATTCCTCTACTGTTACTGAAGAGATGGAGCATCCTTGGAGCCTTGTGGGATATTCACACGTAGCAGCAGCCTAAGGCTGATCATTTCAGGCATAATCTTGCATAAATTCCCTAAGCCACATTAAATCACAGTCATAAACTAGAGAGAGCAGTGGAATCCAGATGCCTAGGCACGCAGGAAAGCATTACAACTGTTAAAAGTGACTATTAATTTCTATTTTAAATTTTAATTAAAATATTTAATTTTATCTAATTTACCTTCTGTATCACATTTTTAACTTTGGGATTTCTATTTATCAATTAACATATTGAAATAAATGCTTACCTGGTTTTATATTTACAATATTTTGGAAAGCATTTTGAGACTCAAAAAGCGGTTTCCACTTAATTAATAGGCACTACAGTATTTGATTATAAATAAATAATAGTAAAATGAAATAAACAAGTATTTATTTTAGAGAAAACTGAGAATTAAAACTATACACACTGAAATATTACAATTCTTTTTTACCCGCCCCCTCCCCCGCATCGGGTTAAATTTGTTCTTTTCTTTCTTTTTTTAAAATTAATTTATTTATTTTAATTAGTTTCAAGTATACAGTATATTAGTTAGACATAAAATGATCCCCCCAATTGCTCCCTCCCTCCCCTGAGTCTCCACCTAACTATCATATTAATGCTAACTGTATTCCCTATGCCGTGATCCTCATTTCTGTGACCATCAACTACTAATTTATACTTCTTTAACTCTTCACCCCACAATTCTTTTAAATGTAAAAAAAGAAAGAATTTATATTTGGTGGTAATTTTTAAACATTTTTATATAGATAAAAGAAAAAGTAGAGGTTTTGTTATTGGAAGGAGAACTATAAATGTGCTTGTGTATGAATCATGCAGCTAATGCAGATGATGTGCTATAAGTCACCTTGATAACCTCCTTGACATCAACATAGATAAGCATGTGTTCCCTGAGTTTTGAATTTGCCTTCAAAGATAGAGTAAGGATATTTTTTTTCTTATTCCAAAGGCCTAGTTATCACTGGAAATGATGACATTTTATGAAGGTCCACATCTGGAGTTGTCTCTTGCACATTGTGATGGAAATACCCTTTACACATTTCTTTGTGCTATTTCTTAATCCAGGCACACGTTATTTATTTTGCTAAATTTTACAATAGTCCCACATTCTTTTCTAGCATTTTTTTCCTCATAAAATTAATTGATAGTCAAAGAGATGAATGGTGTATACCTCTATTCTTGCCAAAAATGTGTATCTGAAAGGCACAGAAATGATAAATTTTCTCTTTTATTTATCCCAAAGGTTAAAAGGGGACATTAGCTAAATATAATTAACAAGTCTACCTATAATTAGATCACACTCAACAAATACAAAAAAAACCTCCAGTGATAAGAGGATAATATTAAGTATATTTATGATAAGAAGGACGGTTATGCTGTTTAAATTTTATTGTAATAAGTAATGCTGTACGTGACTTTAGCAGACTAAAAATGCTATAATTTTTGATAACATATTATTTTTTTTAATTTAAGAAAACAAGCAAATAAAGGAATTTAACAAAACAACTTACATATAAAATTAAAAATCAATAGCAATATCAAGTTACTGAAAGAGTAATAATTTTTTCTGAAAGTAAAAAATATCATTATTCTCTCTAGATTTAGAATTAAGAATATTTTAAGAAAACTATATATTTTAAATAAATTTAAGAAAGATTTATTGCCTGATAATTTTCTGAAGTATATTGTAAGCAATTCATAAGAATGTTATATTGTATTTAAATTGAATTGCACTAAAATACACTAAATAACTATATTTAGCAGCATTAAATTGTTAAAATAAAAAATGTCATATTTGTTAAAAAGTTACTTAATGGTATAGATTTTATTTGCTTAATGCTTCTATCAAACTAGGAGACTTCCAGTCAAAATGGTAGAGTAAGTAAAATACTGTTCTTGCTTCTTCCCATGACCACCTTAAAATCAAAACTAAATGACGGAACAATCATCATTGATAACTGCCTAAAGTTTAGCTGAAACAGAAGTTCTGTACCTAAGGATATACAGAAGAAATCACATGGAGACTGGTAGAAGGGGCAGAGATGAAAATGGGCTGTTCTCACGCACAGATGTGGCAGTTGAGAATTGGGAGGACTATTTTGGCTTTGGAGGTCCCCTCTGAGGAGTGAGAGGTTTCAGCCCCATACCATACTCCCCAGCCCAGGATTCCAATACTCAAAAGAAAAGTCCCCACAACTTCTGGCTGTAAAAACCAACCAAGACTGTGGCTGAATGAGATGAAGAGTGGTTGGAGTAACAGGTATTCCTCTTAAAGGGCCCATGCACAGACTTACTGGGGACTCATGTGCCCTGAGCTCCAGCAATGAGAGAGCAGCTTGTAAAACATTAGGGACATATGAAGAACTGAATTGTATGGATTTAGGGTGAGGACTGGAGGGACAGCTTTCTCCCAGATAGAAGTAGTGACAGAAGCCATTGTTCCTTTGTTGAGCCCTCCCCCAACCCAGCAATGCAGACCTGGGCAGCCACCATATCTGTATCTCCATCAAGCTGGCTAACACTATTTTGCCCCACCCTGGTGATTCCCTTAGACCCTGCCCACCCAACTTGTGGGCCCTCCTAAGCCTCTTCTAGTAATTTTTCTATACGAACAACCCGTATTGGCTCATGATACAAACTTAAAATATCTTAAAGGTTCACAAACCCCACACAAGCAGCATCTGGCCTTGTACCTCTTACTAAGCAGCCTCAGGCCCAGTACTAGCAGCAGCCTGCCTTGGTTCATAATTTAGCCTCTCCCAGGCAATTCCAAGCCGAGCACAAATAGCAATCATCTGCAGATTGCTTCGTAGCTCATACCAAGTGGCTTTGGGCATGGCTAAAACAGAGGCTGACTAATAGCCCCTTACAAGAGGTCCCAGAGTCAACACAACAGTAGCCAGCTTTTGACAACACCAGAGTACCACATAACCACCTCTGTAAATGGCACATTCAAAGGGGCACACTGGGAGGGTACCAGAGCCCTGTTAAAGCAAAACCTGCTCTGTAGGGTCAGCCCTTGCACAATAGCTCTTCCACTATAGTCACAACCAATAAGCCTGACATGCAAGCAAAAAACAAGGCTCAACTACAATAGGATGGCACACACAACTTACACAAGGGACACACATCTGGAGCACATGGATCAGGTGACCAGGAAGATAGCACCACTGCACCACATAGGACATCTATTATGTAAGGGCACTCTACTAAGACTGGGAGACAAAGCAGCTCTACCTAATACATAGAAGCTAATACAGGGAGGCAGCCAAAAAAGGGAGACAAAGAAATATATCCCTAATATTTGTTACAAATATCCAAAAAAGAACCAAATAAAATGGAGACAAGGAATTTAATAGATGTGGAGTTCAAAAAATGGTTATAAGGATGTACAATAATCTCAGCGAGAACTTCAACAAAAAGATAAAAATATAAACATTAAGATAGAAAACAAAAAAAAAGTCAGAAATGAAGACTAGATAACTGAAATAAAGAATATATTAGAAGGAACCAACAATAGATTATATGAAGCAGAATATCAAATCAGCAATCTGAAAGATAAGGTAACAAAACACACCTAATCAGACCAGCAAAAAGAAAAAGAATCCAAAATTATGGAGATATTTTAAGGGGCCTCTGGGAAAACATCAAATGTACCAACATTCATATCAAAGGGATACCAGAAGTAGAAGAGAGAGCAAGAAAATAAAGACCTGTTTGAAGAAATGATGATGGAAATCTTCCCTAACCTGGTGAACGAAATAGACATATAACCCCAGGATGCTCAGAGAGTCCGCAACAAGATGAACCAAAACAGGCCTACACTGAGACACATCATAATTAAAATGCCAAAGTTTAAATATAGAATGAGAGAGATTTGGCCAAGTGCTACAGAGCTCATGACCACAGGGCTGTCTACGTCTGACCTGGTTTCTGCAGCAGTCAGTCAACGCAGTAGGGCATGCCTTACATGTACACATTAGAAAGAGCGGACAGCAGATTAAAACAGAACAGATTAGCGACCTGGAATACAGATAGTGAAAATCACTCAAACAGAGCAGCACAATGAAAAAAATAATTTAAGATAAATAAAGATAGTATAAGGGATCTCTGGGACATCAAGCACTCTAACATTCTCATTGTAGGGATTCCAGGAGAAGAGAGAGAGAAAGGGGCTGGAAGTTTTCTGAATCCAGAGAAGAAAACAGAAATCCAGGTCTAGGTAGCATGGAGAGTTCCAAACAAAATGAACCTAAAGAGGTCCACACCAAGAAATATTTTAATTAAAATGACTAAAGTTAAGGATAAAGAGACAATATTGAAGGCAATAAGAAGAAAACAAGTCATATACAAGGGAAATCCCATAAGGCTATCAGCTGACTTCTCAGCAGAAACTTTACAGGCCAGAAGAGAGTGGCAGAAAATATTTAAAGTGCTGAAAGAAAGAAATCTACAGTATACAATGTTATATCTGGCAAGGTTATTCAGAATTCAAAGAGAGATAAAAAGATACCCAAACAAGCAAAAACTAAAGGAGTTCATCACCACTAAACCGTATTTACTAGAAATGTGTCTTCTTTATGCAGAAAAAAAGTCCATAACCAGAAATAAGAAAATATAGGAAAACAAAATTTTCACAGGTAAAGGCAAATATAGAATTAACACAGTGAATCAGCCACTTAAAAAGCAAACATAAAGGTTAAAAGACAAAAGTAGCAAAATTATCTATAACTGTAATAAATAATCAGAAAATACACATACACACACACAAAAAGGTAAAAAAATATGACAATAAAAACACAAAGTGTGGAGGGAGGAGTTAACGTATTGCTTTTTGAATATATTTCAATTTAAATGCCTATCAGCTCAAAATAGACTACTATAGATATAGATAAATCTATATTTATTTAATGGTAACCACAAACTAAAAAAAAAAAAAAAAAAAACTGCAAAAAATATGCAGAAAGCAGAGAGAAAAGAACCCAAACAAAACAATAAAGAAAACCAGAAAACCAAAAGGAAGGGGTGGGTGGGGAAAGAGCAGAAAACTACAAAAACAACCACAAAAATTAACAAAATGGCAATAAATATATGCCTATCAATAATTATTTTAAAATGTAAACAGATAAAATGTTCCAATCAGGAGGCATAGGGTGGCTGAATGGATTAAAAAACTAGACCCATCTATATTCTGCCTACAAGACTCTCACTCAAGACTGAATTTTCCTGTGAACCCAAAAGTATCCTAAAAAAAAAAAAAAGTCTATTAGAACAACAACAACAACAAAAATAATGAATGGATGTGTGTATTATTTCAAATTTCTGTGGTGTAACCAGTTCTGACACGTAGGAAAAATTTTGCAGAAAAAGAGGACTTTGCAGAAAATAAGGACTTTGTGGGTTCGAGCACAATCAAAGAGCAAAGCCAGAAGAGAAAAGACTGTGAGATAACATGTGTATCTGCTGTGAGAATTGCCAAGAAAATAGAGAATATAAACTTGAAAATATAAATGAACAAAAACTGAATCAATTGTTCTCTTGATTATTCATGACCTCTTAAACACAAAAACCATACATTATTTCCCAGCACCAACTGAACACAAATTTATTTCCCTCAATATTGTGATTTTTATTTGATCTTAATATTCTCTTACTCACAAACCTGGATCTGGGCATACAACCTCAGAAGGGCAACAACAAAGTGGCCTGAAGAACAGATGAGAGATATACTTTTCTGATTTTTCCACAATGTGCTCTTCAACCAGCATTGGACAGAAGGACATATGACCATTACCTGATAACTGGGACTTATATCTGTGCATACTGAAGGAAAAAAATAACAAAAGAGAAAAACATCAACAAGGCAGAAGTTTACACACAGATCGGGGTGAAGAGACAGATCAGAGTAATGATTCACACACAGAGAAAAGTAAGGCCAATGGAGATTCTAAAAGGATTAGGATTGGAATATTAGTTATATTTCACTTAACGTAGAAGAAAATGAACTGTACTGGTAACCACGTATGTGACGAGGGAAAACTTCTGAAGCCCAGTCAGAGAAGTTAGACTTTCTTTGGAACTTCTCACATTTCTTTTTTAATAAAAGTTAAAGAAAAAGGAAGTCTTGGGAGTCTAGATTTGCTCAGCAAGGAAATTCCTGAGAACCGAGAAAAACTTCTTTAATATTCGTTTTGAATGTCACTAGTTTGAAAATACATGACAACTCAGTAGATTATCTGTGTCCTTTATAACTCTGCAGTTGACAAAGCCATTTTCTCCCTAACACGCTAGAACTGCAATGATCTTTCACAGCAAAAGGAGAGGAAGGCAAATCACTGTTTGGATTTACTTCTCTGAGAAGAAATCATAAGGTTATTGTGTTTATGCATTTTTTTTTTCACTCACAGTCTCTTTAATGAATCTAGATGAGAAAAGCTCCCAGCTAAGATTTTAGATAATCTGTTGTTAGGTAAAAATATGAAAGACAAAAGACAATTTTAAATCACAATACAGTAATATGAATTTAGAGGACATTTTTTTATACCTAATTATGAATCCAAATGCAATTTTTAAATTATTTTAATGAGAAAGGTCAAACACGAAGCAGAGTGTCATTTATACAAGAATTTCTTTTAAAGATTTACATGTATGTATCTACCACTATACTAATGTTTTCTCATATTTTGAATTTTTTTGCTTTATTTAAGTAGAGATTACAAATATAAAGAGACATTTAGATAAAACTAATCTTTAAACACATAGGAAACCAAGGTAAATAAACCATGTATTCACCAAGAAGAATGACACTATAAAAGTATATGACTGTAGAAGCTTGCAAATGAAACATGATTAACTGGATCCTGTGGATGCCAATCCTTTGTCTGCACTTCAGCTTACTGGCCAGCTGTAGTTTGACTGAATTATAGTCTCATTTGGTGCTGCTATGGTTGCTGCCATGGATGGGATCACAGAGAAGTGCATTTCCCAGGTTCTGTTGCTCATGGCTTCCTCTTTTAAGTTAGGTTCCACCATGGAAGACAGTGCAGGGCAGAGGGAAACAAAAGGGCCCCAGACCACAGTACTTCTCCCTTTCCTCCCACCAAGGCAGTGTGCACTGGTTTGGACTGCTTTGGCCGCCATATCACCTCCTCCTACTATGACTAGAGAAGTTACCAGCTAGGGACTGTCTGATCACTAGCATCACTTAATCCACATTCAAAAAAGAACATGTGTATAAAGAGAGGACAAAACAATAGTCTATGTAAAATATTAAAAAGCTCTATACCATTGATTTCTTGAGACTGGAGGATATGAGAATAAATAAATTATATCTAGCACGTGTTAACAATTCCAGCCTCTCAAGGGCACAATTTCACAACTAGTGTTCCTATCTCAAAATTAAGATCATCTGATCATTTTTTCATCATTGTTATGATTTTAGCTTTATTTTAACTATTTTATCTCTTAAAGGTTAAGGTAAAGGGCAGTAAGCAAAAGTATGGTTTTAGAATGTAAATTTTTTCTCTGATCCTTTTCTATTTTGATTACTTATACTCATCTTTCTCGTTCCACCCAATTCACCAAACTCAAAAGCAGTGACTGGAGAAGAAATAGTGAACACTTAGTTAAGATGGGGTGTGCAGATGGAAGTCACACATAATTCTCATTCCCCACCACAAGCTCTAAACCATTTCCATATCTCAGAGAATATTGGAGTGGAATTTCATGATGGAGAAATAGCTTATAGGATATTGCTTTAGGCTATAAATTTATTTCACTATTTTACAACTAGTGTACTTCAATACGAACATTAAAAAGGCTGCTGTTCATTCTCTTAACATTTTTAAAAGACTAGAGATTGCATCAATAATCAGAGATTGGAAGATATTATCTATTTTCTAAGCCAATAGACTGGAAGTAATTGCTTAATAAGCAAAACAAATCAAGAAAAATATCATATTTCCATCATCACAAATTTTGAAGCAAGGTGTATAAATATTGAACTCTCATTGTCAAAAAATGTTTTTATACAGATGGTGATAAAATATCCAAATTAAAGTTATTTCAATATTAGTTTATGTCATATATAATTTGGCTCCCAAATTAGATATTACTGCTAATTGTTATTTCTATGATTGTTTCCAAGCCGATTAATCTCCCTAAGCCTCTGTCTCTTTTCTATAAAATGGAGAAGTATTATAATAATAATTATTATTTATCTCCTAGACTACTATTTCAGTAATAACATGGGAAAGGGGCTGTGAGGAGAAAGAAAGATGGCCGCAGTCAAGGTACCTCCTTACAGCATTAGCAGCTAACTTCCTAGTAGAAGTGACTAAGTACTTCTCCCCTTATGTAAGTATGTGCCCGGTACTCATGCGCAGGCTTCTGGCAATGTGGCACTATTGTTTAACCTGTATATAAAAGGCACCGTTGCCCTGCAAGACTGGCTGTGCCCTTGCTGAAACAAAGAGTTATGTAGCGATTGCCCATGGCTCCCCACATTGACTTCCAACTGCCAGAGCCTTATACCCCTTACCTTGGAACCTTGAATCTGCAGCAACACAGTGGCTGACTAGCTTTCTTTACCTTTTAATTTTACTGGTCTAGTCTGTGTATTAATATTAAGGGCATCCTTTTGGACACTATAATCTTTTAATTCAGATTTGTTTGAGGATATCGATTCCTAATTATGTTTAACTATGTAATTCTGCATTTTCTCTCTTTTTTTATCAGGAAAGTACCATATCTTCAGCTAAAGAAACAAATTTGTTAGTATTAAGTATTAAAGAAAATGAAGTAGCAGATTATCTTCATCTATTAGAAGACAAAACAAAGGAGGTTTCAAGTGTTCCCTTGGCTTGCCATTGATGTTTAATAAAGTTTTATTGAAATATAACATTTAACCTGAAAAATGCACACATCATTATATAGAGGACAATGACTTTTCTAAAAGTGAAGGCATCTGTGTAATCACCGCCCATGAAGAAAAAAAAAAAAAAGACAAAACTTTTCTAGGACTGTAGAAACTCCCTTCTGCCATTCTCAGTCACCTATTTCTCTCCAAAGGTAAACATTGTCCGCCTCCTAAATACTAAGTATATTTCTGCTATCTGTTTTTAAATATCTTCTAAAAACAAAATCAAACTATACAATTTTCAGTGTTTGGGATTTTTTGTTGTTGTTGTTCAAAATGTTTCTGAGATTCATCTATGTTGTTGTATAATATTCTATGAATGTATGATGACTTATTTCTATTTTCTTTTGTTGTTGGATGCTTGGGTAGTTTCCAGCGGGAGCTATTAGAAGTGATGTTGCCATAAACACTCAAGAATGCATCTTCTGGTGCACACACATGTGCATTTCTTTTCTGTCTATAACTAGAAGTGGAACTCATAAGTAACGGGGAATGTGTATGTTCAATTGTAATAGTTCCTGTCATAATTTTTTCGAAGTGGCTTCACCTCATTTTTGAAATGCTATTCATCTTTTTACCTATCTTTTTCCCCATTGATTTCAAACTATGAAATGTCTTATATTAACTCTATTTTATAGTAAAAAGGTACAGGCTCTGCATCTTAGGCTTACAACAAAATATCCTGATCTCCAGGGCATTTTATATGTTGTATAAATAGAAAAATGTAAAGCAGAAGCAAAGGACATCTAAAGAGTCAACACTTAGAGTAGCTCTAATTTCAGAAGGTCTCCAAAAGTTTCTGGCTGTAGTGCTTTTATCTGGTTGAAGTGAATGTACATAAGAAGGCACAAAATCAGATTGTTTATTTTCTGTGCTGGTGAGTAAAATAAAATTTTTGAGGAATTAGTAATAGCTTCAGATGAAATTCAGCTTTGAAATATTTCAAGTCTCCTGCTTTTCACAATCCTGGATCTAAAAACCTGATGTTCTAACAGAGAATGGGAAGCCCATTCAGGAATTGTATCTTGACAGTTGCCCCTTTCCTTAGGTGGTGCTCTTATGTATAAGGATGCTAAGTTGTTGGTGAAGTTGCTCTTCTACCCAGTAAAACTCTTAAAGTAAGTGAAGTTAGAATAATGACAGATAGAAATTATAATAAGACACATTACAAGAGACCACATGCTTATTTACACTTCATAATAGAGACAATTTTCCTCTTTAGAAAAGACAAAGAATGACATATCTTATGTCATATAATGAATATGTGAAATAAGAATTAATTATAATGCCAGAGGATATATGAAATATATTGTGTCTTGTTTTAATCCCTTTAGTGCTCATTATCCCCCTACGCAATTTATTCAGTAGTTATTTCCAAAGCTGCCATTTCAGAAAGGCTCCTCTTGAAATAACAAGTAGCACAACTGAAGATGAAAAGGTTTACATTTTCCTCAGAAATCTTGTGATGAAATGAAGAAACATGCCTCCAAAGCAAAGTGTGGAGCAGAGCAAATCTTAGATACTCTAGTAAGGCTACATATGCCTCTATGAAAATTTAAAATTCACCCTGCACCTGACTTCTAAGCACAGCTTTTTTAAATCATCAAGATAAAACCAATAGCAATATACAGCAGTCTATGGTGAATTGCTCACAGAAAGCACCTCAAACACAAAAGCTACCATGCAAACGAACAATCCAGTCTCATACTAACGTATGTCCATACGGGAGGACACAGTAAATTGCACTTGACTTACTCAAATTCTTTAACTTGAAGTAAGGGCTCACAAATAAAAAGAGAAGCTTTATATCTTCTATGTTTACATAAAATATATTTAATCACAATTAGAAATATTTTTAAATAAGAAATTAAAAACATTTAAGGAAACATCCATTTCATTCACAGGTTCTTTTCTTATAAGATCATTATTATAGGAGCAGCACTTAAGACACCTAATGCAAAAGCATAATAATCATAATAGAATTTTAAAAAGATGTAGTGAGAAAGGAATAATAATTATAAACTGCCTTAGGTTATATCTTAAAGTCAGTGCTTCACCCTCTCACCCTCTGAAATTTGGCATCCTGTTTGGTGGTCACAAGAATTCCTCCCAAGTGTTCCTCTTATTATGAAAGTGAAACAATGACACTGTGTAAGACACTATGATTGCTTTAGTATTTGCATAAGACAATTTTGTTACTTTACACTTACACACACACACACACACACACACACACACACACACCCTTCTGTCTACAAAACCTTTTCCTTCATAACTGATCTAGCATATAATGAAGGAGGAGGAACCTGGGAAATTTAAAGAAAGAAGAGATAAGGATGGGGTATTAGGGGTGTCAGCACCGAGCTGATCAAGAAGGGAAGGTTTCGGTGGTGAGACACCCAATTGAAAGAATGCACAAGAGGCTGACATGAGAATGGCAGGCACCAACTTTATGGTGGGGAGCACAGTTCTATTGGGGGAATTGTAGTCTATTGCGGGGAGCGGGCTTCTGCTTTTGCTCTTTTTCTGCTCCCCTTCTTGTACTCCCCTTCTGCTCCCCAAGGGACCACATGGCTCCACACATACCAGAGTACAATAGTGGCATTCAGCCACACATGCGTGATACAATAAGCTGAATTATGTTTACATATTTTAGGCACCCTACTATACTAATGTAACATTCTAAATCCGGGGTCCTATTCCTAGTCACAAGCCTGGATCACAGCCAGACCTGGGACCCACCAGGCCTAGGACCCACGGGGAAAAGACTGTGTGCTGGAGGAAGGAGGAAAGGGAGAGAAACTTCAGTGACTGTAGTGAAGAAAGTTCTGAAAAGAAATCTATTACAGGATTTTCCTTTCCAAATGAAACGCATTGCATCATTGGATTCCATGCTCACAAATATACAATATAAATAAACACTTTTGATGAATATGAATGAGTGTTGATTAGAACCTCAATTTAGCATTAACTAAATAATAATAAGTAATAATAATAAGTAATAATAATAACACTAAACATTTAAAGGCCTTACATACATTAGTCATTTTTAATCCTTAGATTGTACTGTGAGGTATACCTGCTATGAATACCCCCATTATTCAAATGGGAATATGTGGTACAGAGAAGTTAAGTAATTTGCTCTATTTCTCACAGCTTGGAAATGTTGGGATCAAGATTCACTTCTGGCCCTGTCTGGGGGCAAAGAAAGCAGTACACATGGACTACTGACAGGTGGAGGGCACGTAGATGACCTATTAAAACCTGATCTCACAATGCCAGGAGCAAAGCCTTTCTTTGGTATAGAAACAGGTACTCTACATGGAGAATCAAATGTGCAAGGCCACAGAGTTAATCAGTAGTAAACAAAAGTCACAAATCAAGCTAGCCCCATGTCCCTACACACCCCTGGAGGGTGCTTCTCAGTTGCCTGGTAGATATTCTCCATCTTTTTCTTCTAGACTGTGAAGAAAAGCAGTGCATTTCATGTCATGAAACAACCTAACAAGCCATAAAGAAAGAGGTTAAAAGCCAGGATTTGTTGTTTAGCCACATTAATACCAACCAACCTTCAGATTTTCAAAGTGAATATTCTGGTTTACGAATGAATTAAGCTTTTTTTCCCTCCTTGCTACATTTTAAATTTCTTTGAACAATTTCTTTTTTAAAATTTTCACCACAAATAAAACTTGAATTTAGCATAAACATTTTTCACTGGCACTAGTCTTCCTGTCATCACCAATCATGTGTCCTGCAGTTTTCATAGGTATTGAGGTACCTAGAAGGAAGGTAACTAGTAAGGTAAATAGGATAGAGATAGCTTTCTGTTGGGAAGGCTTCTAATTTACCAAGCCAACTACAATCAGGGCAGGGAGACAATGTTAAAATAACATACAACAGTTTATTCAAGATCATAGCTACTCTGATTTCAAGGACAAAACATATATTTTTCATCAAAAGAATTTGTGATTGATGTGTATTTTACAGTAAAGTAATTGATAAATATTAATTTTTACATTTAAATATTTTATACTGAGTAATTTATACTTAGTAATTCATTAGAAATGCATAATCTTTTCCAGAATGTACCCACTGAGAACCTACTCATCACTGCCTTGTTTATTCCTCAATCCAACAATGCTTCCCTAAAATAAATCTCCCCAGTTCTAGACTCACCCAGGGATACCTTTCAGGTAGAATACATTCTGCTGGATTTCTATCTAATAAGCTATAGGATATGTAACTAGTATTTGAATTCATTATTAATGACTGTGAAAAATGCACAAAAGTAGATTTTGTTCTTAGCAGGGAAATAAGACAACTTAGCAAATTCTGATTGATTATAGTGAAGATATCTTTAAGCTTTTTGTCTGTATAATTTAACAAATTTTCCAACAAAATCTTTTTTCTAAATTTTTTTTTTTTTTTTTTTTTTTTTTTACTCTAAGCCCATTTAAAGCAGTATGATGTTTTAAGTTAGGTTTGTTTGATTTATGTCATGGCTTTAGCCTAGTTAAATAAAAAGAGATTTAGCTTTGATTTTTCACTCCCTTCTCAAATCCATAACATAACAAGTCTATCTTCTCCTATAACCCTATTTTTATTAGGCTGTTGAAAATCTTAACATTTTCAGGCATCTTGCAAGTAGATAAATGTGAATGATCACTTGAAAGAACTTGAAATTCGTTTAAATCATTTCAAGAAACTTAGACATAAATAGATCAGTAGCTATCTTTTCATATGTGGAAAGCAAAAAAAAAAATTATTATTTCGTATGTATTCAAACACAACCTCCAGATATAATTTCGTTTACACCCATGGCTTTAATTTTGATCTCTATACAGAAGGCCTACAAATTTCATCTCCCAATTTACCTCTAAGATCTAGATTCATACATCTAACATCTCCTTAAATATCCTCTGGATATTTCAAAGGTACATCCAACTCAACATGTCTAAAATCCAATTCATAATTTCCCCTACCACAACTGCTCTCCTCTGCTATTGCTTGTCTCAATTAATGGAACCACCATATATCAATTTGTGCAAGTAAGAAAACAAGTGTTAATACCTTATCCAACTCCAAAATCTTTTGATTTTGCCTCCTAAATATCTCTTGAATTTATTCCATTCTCTTTTTATGTACTACTCCCACACTAAATGAAGCTATGCCCTCAGGTCCTGTAATAAAAGAACTACTCAACTGATCTACCCACATTTAGTACAGAAATACTAAAACTCTTAAATGGTTTTCAATTTTTATAAAATTAAAGTTCTATAACAGAGTCTATGTGCCTTCATTATTTTACTTTAAAATGTTTTTCTAGTCTTTCATTTTACCCTTCTCTCCACCATCTCAAACTAAACACTCTTGCTTTCTCCCAGTCTCTCATATTGGCATACTCCTGCCCACAGGAATTTTTGCATAATTGTCTTCTCAGTCCAGTATTTCTCTCCTCATTTTTCCTGTTAAATTACCAACCTCAGTTTTTTTTTTTTTTTTTTTTTTTTTTTTTATCATCTCAACTGTGTTATTTCCTGCATGAAGCCTTCCGGGAGCTCCTTGTCAGATCTCTCTATTACAAGCTCTCATAACACTATATTATATTTTTTGAGTGCTTCTTTGATCCATGTCTATCTATCTTCTTTATTCTCTAAGTTCTATGAAGATACACATCATACTGGGTTTAAGCTTATTTCCACATCCCTACTTTTCCTAGCACAAGTTCGACAGATATTCAATACACAGTTGATCACTGAAAGAATGATGACCAGCCAGTATTTTTACATAAACATTACCTTTGTAAACATGAAACTAAAACATTACAATGAACACATTCTATGCTATAAAATAAAGAAGGTTTTATGAAATTTAATTAAAAACATTGGCATTAATATTGGTTCAAAATATAAGGGCATCACATTTCTTTGGAGAACCATGCCAAATTTTGACACAAGCTCTACTTTTGTGAGATCTGTAATAATATACGTTTAATTGTTTTTCCTAAAATCTTATAGAATCATTAGGCAATAAGAACTTAGAGAACATCTAGAAAATTTGTCCTGTGCTTTCTGAAAAAGGCTAAATCTCATTCCAAAGAGATATTTTAGAATTGCAAGTTTTTGAGCATCAACACCATGCTTGAAAGCTCTTACCTGACTAATGTTTACTTACATATAACCACCTTCAGGTATGAGACAATCAAAATGAGGACAGAAATCATCCCAGTCTCTCTAAAACAGGCAGAGCAAGAACATGTGGCCAAAGAATGACAGCAACAATAATAGAGAATGATTCTCAGGGTGAGAAGTTGCTGGTATTGATTTAGCTTTTAGCGTGAACTCACTGAGCCGCATAAAAACAAATCTACTATGCTGTACCATAACTTTGACAACCCCACTCTAATGTAGAAGCTGAAATGTGAAGAATACTATATTTATTGGTATCAAACTGCACAGTTAAAATCAAAATATATATCTATATATATAGATAGAGATATCTATATTTATATATATATATATATATGTTTAATGTCCCTAACTTTTTTGTAAAAAGGAAGTACTTTTTATTTCTTCAAAAGGCTTGAGATTAAAAAAAAGAAAAGAATACTGCTGATAGAGGGAAGTTGTATTTGTGTGTGTATGAGTTCTGTGTGTGTTTGTGTGTATAATTTTACATGTGTCTACATGTGTACAAAATATAAGCTAAGGAAATATGAATTGGAAACATGCAGATGAAGAGATGTTTAAATGAAGACCTCGACAATCCTAGCATATGAGACAGATCTCAGAGGAGCACTAAGGTGACAGCTTACGTAGAGATCTACTGTGCCCTGCCTCTGTATCCACCAAAGAAATTTTACATGCTGGGTGCATCATTGGGACTCCAACTTTCCATATAACTTATGTAAAATTAAAATATGAATTTTCTGGCTTTATTGCATAAAAAGCGAATACAAATATGTTACGGCAATAAATTATTCATACGGTTTAGGAGTTAATTAAGCATATGAGTGGATATCTCTATTTTAGAGTTCAGTAAATTATCTTAACTGATTTTAAAAGAAAAAAAATTCCTAAATTATCATAATACATTAAATTCAAGAGAAAAGCTTTCTAGTGTCTTATTTGCAGGCTATGCTGAAGTCAATACCAGTGTAATCTACCAAAATCTATTATACGAAAGATACTTATTCTTAAATAGTTAAAACCAGTTAAAAATCATAATGTAAAAGCTTGACTCCTAAAGAAGTTATTTCAATCCTAAATTAGATTAGTTATGGAAAAAATAATGTTTCTAAAATAGTTTAATTATAGTCTGATTGAGAGTTATGAAAAATGTTTACTCTCTTAGTTCAAGTTTCTATTTATTTTGCCTGAACTAATAGCTATATATGGTCCATTTAAACCAAGTCTCTTTTTTTCTGATCTACTACATTAAATTATTTGATAAATTGTCCAGAAAAAAAGTGCTGATTATATCAGTCCCTTTTAAGATCACTAATGTCTCCCTGCTCCTTACAGCTGGAATTCAAGATTTCCCAAGATCCTGTGCCAATCAGAAGTTCTTCCTCCTTCTTCACATGAGTCTAGTCATCTTCTAACCTAATTTCTTCTTGTCCATCTCTGACTCCCTCTCCTTCTTTTTTTTCTTTACCAATGTCAAAAGTTTAAAATGTTTTCTCATCCATCAAAGCCCAATTTAAATGGTATTTTCTCCTCTAAGGACTTATTTATCACTTGTGTCAAAAGTAACTTTACTCCTATGTGATCTTTTACCGTATTAAACATTAATAAGCATTTATTGTGTGTCAATGAAATGTAAGACAAGCTCCTTGACCTTATTGGAGATTAGAGTCTGGTAAGAGGTTAAAGACAGGAAATCAATGACCACAGTCTAATAAGGTATGTATTATGATAATAGTATGCAAGCGTATATATATAAGAATATAAAGGATCTAAGTCAGATTTGAAGATAAAGAGAGGTAGTGCATAGGGTAGAATTCTTTAGCTAATTTTATAGGCAAGCTGTACATACCTAGATGCAAAAAAGGAAAGACAGTTTGTGAAGTATTTGTGAAACAGACAAGTATATGTGAAACAGAGGCATAAAGGCACATGACTTGTACAGAACAGAAGTCATTGAACAGGAGCATAAGTGCCTGTGAAGCTTAGGAATGACGCAGCTAGGCAGCAACCAAACTGCACATTTCCTTTATGCTCAATAAGAAAGTTATAACTTTATCCTAAAAGTTACAAAGAAATACAATTTCTTATTGAAATTATTATTTTAAAACATTATTTTGGTAGTAATGGGAAAGAAAGGTTGAAAGTTAGCTAGAAAGAAAAGGAGATGAACTAGATTAGTAGTTTCCAACTCTGGATGATTTTGTCCAACCCCAGGGATATTTGGCAATGTCTGAAGAAATTTTTATTTTTTATATCTGGTTCTGGCAATGCTATAGGCATCTAGAAGGAAGGGGCAAGGAATGTTACTCTGTGATTTACAATGCACAGACCACCCCCACAATGCTACCTGGCCCAACTTGTCAACAGTGCTGAGGTTGAGAAATGCTGAGCTAGAGCCTGGTTTAATTTTTAAGCATGGAAGCACAGTGGTGACTTTAGCAGCTGTGTGGACTATAGATTAAAGGGCGGCATGGGTAGAGGAGCTACTTCAGAGCTCAGAAAAAAAAAAAAATGATGGGAAGTAATTAATTAAAAGGGTACCAGGGAAGAACAGGAAAAAATTAAAAGAATAAATTGAGAAAGATTTCTCAGAGGAAGAAAGAGATTAAATGGTATCAAATGCACTATGGGAAGATACCATTAAAAAAAGGTTAAGAGAAAGTGTCCCAGTGATACAGACTGGTACTATTTTATAATTTCTTGGTGGCAAGCAAAGCTAGTGAGATGTTTATTAACATTTTCCTTCATTTTTTTCTGCTTAGTTAAAAGGCAGAGTCAAACATGAAATGTCAGAGAAATGTATGAAATAATAACAGAGGAGTACAGTTTTGAATTGTCACTACAGCAAGCAAGATAAGTTCAGCTTATTTTTATTTTCACTGCTAAACTGCTGTTCAATATTTAGACATTTCCTAATTTGACTTTCCAACAATGTTTGAACCCATTGATAACTCCCTCCTTTTTAGTATACTTCCTTCACTAGTTTCTCTCCTACCTAAATAGTCGTTCCTTCTCAGGTTCCTTTGCCCTATTTCCTTTTCTTTTATCCAACATGTGTTGAGTACACAGGGGTCAGCCCTGAGGCTCCTCCCCTTTTCTATCTACATTGAAGGCCATCCAGTCTTGTGGCTATCAACACTTTCTGTAGTCAGTGACACCCAAAGTTCATAGGCAGTCCAGACCACTCTCTAACACTCCAAATGTCCAGGTTCCACTGCCTACCCACCATGCTCACTTGGCTGTCTCGTAGACATCTCAGATGTATCATGTGCAAATCTACAATCCTGATTATCCCTTCATCACCCAGCCTACCCATAGCCTCTCTCTTCTCAGCTGATGACACTTCCTTCTAACTGCTCAGGTCAAAAATTTTGATAACATCCTTGACTCCTTTCTTTCTCCCACATCCTACATTCAAGTGATTAGTTGCAAAATAGATCTAGAATCTGCACCCACCCAAAACCTATAGTGCTACCTTGCTGGTCAGAGGCACCATCCACCCTCTTTGGTCTACTTTACATTAAAGACCCACTAACTATTCCTTTGACATGCCCTTTTCTTGATGGTTTTATTCTATTGTCAACATAGCAGTCAGAAGAAGGCAGAAAATGCAGAAATCAGAGTGATCTTTTGAAAACCTGTCAGATTAATCTTATTATATCTTTCTTCAAAACACTTCAGTGTTTGCTCAGAACAAAAAGCAAATTGTTAACAATAATACAAAGAAAATTGGCTCTTTTGATCTACAAGGTCCTTTTCTAACTAAGCCAGTCTTATTGCTGTGGCCACATCAGCATCCAAACTGATCCTCTAACATGCTGGGCACACTTGTAACAGTGTATTTGTAGTGGCTGACCCCTGTTGCTATGTGCCTTCCCAAGGCATGCACATGCCTAATTCCCTTCCCTCTTCACATCTGAAATGCCCCTTCTCGTTGAAGTCCTCTGACCCTTTCTATTTCAAATTGGAGCCATATTCCCACTTCCTTGGCACTCTTAAATCCATTTCCCTAATGTTTCTGCTCATATTCATAGAAATATATTTTTAAATCTCTGCCATAGACCGACATAATTCTACACAATATTTTATTTTATTATTTTTATTGCTTGTCTTCCCTGATAGAATGACTCCCCTGATAGATATGTACTTATTTTAAGGAGTAATTAATGAGTTTGAGGGTCAAAGAATTGATAGTATAAGTGCTGCAATTTAGGGGTACAATGTGGCCAAAGGTAATATGATGGGACAGAACAAGGACTGTACCGACTAAGAGGCTCCCAGAGTAATGTAAGAAAGAATAAGTGAGGGCTTAGCATGAAGTGGCAGTAAATGTAATGTGATGAACAACTCAGGAGAAAACACAGCAGTCACCACAGGCCTTTCGTGAGGACAGAATGGTGCAATAGAGAGAATATAAGCTTTGGGCACAGGAACCTGCACTCATCTCCTTACTTGACACCTTACTCTGTGATGTTGGGAAAATCATTCACCTCTTCAAGATGGAGTTAACAATGCCTCATCTCAGAGTGGTTGGCAGAGGAAGTCCACATGGTTTAGAACTTTAGACAGTGGCTTAAAGTAGGGAATTTTTGCTCAAAGCCTACCACTCTTACCCCTTTCCCTTATACACCATACATGAGGGTAAAGAGCCAATCATGAGGCAGTTATTAATGTGTGTCAGCATTCTATGTCTTTCAATGCAGCTTTTTGACTGTGAAAAATGGAATAAATATCTTGGTTTATTGCTGAGGCCAAAGCAAGGCCTCTTACTGTTTGCTTTCAAATCTAAATTGTAAGATCCTCCTTATCAAGCTTATTTTCAGAGATATTCCCAGGATTGGAAAGCACACTCCAAAGCCACTTAGAAACCAGTGTGCATGGAGGAGGACTGCAGGCCAGTCACAGGCAGGATAGAAAGAGCATGACTGGATGTAAGCATTGGTTACTGCAGAGCAACTCTGGTCTAGGAATATTAAACACTGGTCCATAAAAGTTGCTCCTTCTTTTTGTAGGGGGTAGGAGGGGAAAGGGAGAAATACCCATAATAGAAAATATGACACTCCCTTATTATGGATACAGTAAGATTGAGAAGAAATGTTAAAGAAACATGAGAAGGTAAAAAAGTAAATACTACCTTGCCTCAGGATACTGTGTTTGTTATATTTCTTCCAAGACCTAAACTCTAATTCCTCCATCACCTGGCCAAGTTAGCTGCTAAATACTTTGGATGAATTTAAAACTGAGGGAATAACTACATGATCTCACATTTTCTTCATGCACCATAATTTCATGACATTGTCACAGTGGACAACATTCATCAGATCAGATAGCTCCTCCTGAGATCATTTCCATAAAATTTCCTAAATGAGGAATTACACAATTTATACATATAAAATTTTGAAAATGGAAAAAGCATAGAATATATCAGATAAAAGTGGCATAATGAAGAAATTTCAGAGCTCATGCTGTAAAGAAAAGAGAGCAACAAAGTGAGACCTGGTAAAGAAATATGATAAAAAAGAACAAGACTAAACCATTTGATTATGTAAAGAAAAAGGTGAAAAATAAACTTTATAAGACATGTGCCATAATATTTCTAAGAAGTAAGATGGGATAAACAGAAAGAAGTCAGACAGGAAGGACAAAAATCAAAAAGGAGGAAGTATTCCAATATGTCACTATCTTGGCCATAAAATGTAGATTTGTTTGCAAGAGTAGTATATCATATGGAAGATGTATGAGGATTCATTCTAAGGAGATAAATGGCATCTTGGGAGGGTTCATGTTTACATCCTATAAGATGATCCCTAAACCTCTAGACTTTTCATAAAAATAAAATCAGTTTATGTAAAATCAAGAATATGAGATCTGTCCAAACAGAATGGACTCTAGCTAGCAAGTATGTTAAAGACTTGAATACAAGAGTGAGATTAACAAGTGACAGGTGAGGTAAAAGAGCTATTAATACAGGTTAATACATAAAGCAGGCTAATATATTCAAGTGAGCTGTGTGCTTTGAGGCTAGTTTTGGCATAAAGGGTCAGAATAGTTAAAAAAAAAAAAAGGCTTTGAAGATGGGAAACAGTGAGGAAAGCATCACAGGCCAGTATTTGATGTGCTCTGGCCTGACCTTTACCTTATGTTCAAACCCCACAGACAGTGGAGCTATGCCCCTTCTTCCTCAGTGAAAGTTGCTTCAGATATGGAGCTAGGATAAAGCTAAAGATGAAGGTAGAGGGCCACATTTGATTAGCTTGGTAAACTGAGTCAGACTAAGTGATGGACAAAAAAAAATCTTTAATTCACACACTAATATGACTTCATTGTCTTCTTTTTGTGACTAGAGACAAACATGGCATTTGACTATTATATCAATAACAAAACTTTTCAGTAGGAAACAGAATGAAGCTCTAATAAAAATTACTCAAAATCGAATAAAGTTCACTAGATTCACAATATTTAACATTTTACTATAATGTGTTCACAATGAGAAGATAAGGGTTATTATTTATATACATGTATGCCAGCTTTCTCCTGTTTTAAATTGGCTTCAGAAACTAAAATTCACTTTCTAAATGGAAACATGATAAACATTAAATCTGTTTGCTCTACAAGATTTTTATCAGGTCTAAAATTCCATAATTATCTAAATATTCTGGGCTGGAAAATACACTCAGTTGGACCCATAAATCCAATTTCCTAACATGGCTGATTGCCACTAGGGGTTTTATACCTCAAAGAGAACTAGAAATGGCTTGACCAAAGCTTTCCATAAACTGATATTGTTTTCTCTATGCCCATATGTAAAATAAATAGTTTGATTTTATATTTCATTTTTAGATTTAAGCCATAAATGATTTAAGCCACAGATTTCAGGAGGTCTGTCAACCATGAATAGACTAGCTTACAATAATTAAAGAAGAGCACAGAGCTGTATTTCTCACTAAGAAAGTTTGTGGTTTGAAATCCTGGTTATATTAGCATAGCATTAAGAATAAATTGCTTTTATCTCATTGAAAGCATGAAAAATAAATTAGTAGTAGATAAGACTTAACATGTAGAAGATAATAGGATCAGAAACTATATGAAGACAAAATCTATAATGATAATTATATGAAATAGTTAATGAATAAAATTGCAAAGAAGAATCAGTTGTTTAGTAAGCAAATGTGACATATTTCTAAATGTCACTTTAGTCCTTATCTTTTAAGCCATTAATTTCATATGTAGTAGAAAGTGTCAGGTTGCTACATACAAATGTTACTGGATGAAGTTTTTCAAATGCAAAATTTAAGACCCTATTCAATTCAACGCTATATTACAAAATTTGGTTATTGAAATATTTATGGTATAATTATTTGTAATACATCAATATTCCAATAGGACAATCTGAATCCATTCTCATATATCAGACTGCTAAAGGAAGGTAAAACATAACCAATTTGGGTTGCTAAACCTTCAAAGATAAAATACTTCAAACAAAATGCTATCAATTTATATATGTCCATTTCCTACATACTGTGTCACCCCACGTTGAGTTCAAACAACCATGTAAGTTCCTCTGGGGCTCTCTGGAGACAATGGAGCTTCAAAAATACAACCTTGGTAAATGGGGGAAATTAAACCCCAACACTGATTTCTGGAAATCATATAATAGTGAAGAAAAGATACATTTGCAAATGAGCTAACAACTTTTTTTTTTTTTTTTTTTTGGCTTTAAATCTCTGCTGCTGTGCACAAAATTTCTATTTTCTAACATACACTTTGGAGAAACATGCTCTGAGAAACACTGATCTGAAGCATCATGACATTATCTCAAGTAGAGAAATACATAGTGAAACATAAAACTTTAAGACCTGAAATCACACCAGCTGCTAAAACAGCACCATGAAGGTGAGAGGATGCTGATGCTCCCTCCTCATCTGACTAAACTTCACTGTACAGGAGTTTGACAAAATCAGTGTTGGAGAAGCTGAGCTTGGTTCCTGCTGAAGAGAAAATATGACAGGAAGAACTTTCAAGGAAAAGCTTGAAGATATGGAATCATTTTGAGAAGCAGCGTTCTAAAAGGCACAGGGGAAGAAAGTTTCAATGGAAGATCAAAGAGAGATGTTCATCCAGAGATCAATATTTTCCTGTTGAGGGTGAAAAGCATGGGAGAACAACCTAATGGCAGTGTTATGCTGTGATGTTCCACACGAGGGAGGCAATGTTGAGAGTAAAGATCTTAGTGAAGGCAATCAGCGATCGATTTCCCTCTAACTGCTTTTGGTGGCCCCACTTCATCTTCCTTACTAGTAACATTTGGTGTTCTTTTAAATCATTCCTTATTTCTCTTTTCTTATCGATCTACATTCACTCCCTAAATTATCTCATTCATGCCATGGCTTTAAATAATACTTTCACTATGAAAACTCCTAAATTTATATCTCTAGTTTCTACAACTCCTCTGAACTCCATTCTATATGAGTAACTACATACTTGAAACCTTAATGTCTAGTAAATAATTTAAGCTTAAATATCCCAATCTGAACACCTGATAATTCTCTCCAATCCCTCAGTCAAACAAATCTCCTTCTTCACCTGCCTCATCTCAAATGATGGCAGCCTCATCTTTCCAAACACCTGAGAGTAGTCATTAGCACCTCACTGTCTCATATTTTACATCCAGTCCACCAGTAAATATTGTGATGGCTCCCTTTCCTACATACTGATAATCTGACCACTTCTCAACACTTCTACCACTACTACAATAGCCCAAGCCACCATCATCTCTCACCTGGACTGTATAACACTAGTCTATTTGCCATACAGCAGTGAGTTATCTTTTAAATATGTAAATCAAATTCTGTTTTCCATATGCTCAAAACTTTTCAGTGTCTTCTCATCTCACTTCTAGTAAAAGCCAAATAAGTTACCAATCCACATACTCTTCTTTACTCTGGCATCAAAGCAGCTAGTCAGCTTTCTTTAGACCCCCTAGATCTTCTTGTTATGAGACATGCATTTGTTCTCCAAGAAACACTGAAAGAAGCTTTGAAATGGTTTTTTACCTTAGAATTAGAAAAGATTTTCTGTCATTCTCCACCACTGGAGATGAGATCATGACACATTCTTTTTCTTTTTCCTCTTTTTTTTAAATTTGTATTTTATTAGTTTCAAGAATACAGTACATTGGTTAGACATTTATATAGTTTATAAAATGATCACCCTAATTGCTCTTTCTCTCCTCTGGCTCTAGTCAATAGATTAATGCTAACTGCATTCCCTATACCATGCTTCCCATCTTTGTGATCATCCATTAACTACGAATTTGTACTTCTTTAACCTTTCACCTGATTCTCCTAGCCACCCAACCCCCCAACATCTGTCCATCACCAGATTGTCCTCTATATTTGTGAGCCTGTTTTTGATTAGTTTGTTTTTTCTGTTCCTTATATTCTGCATATAAGTGAAATTACATGGTATCTTTCTCTGACTTATTTCAATCAGCATAATAACCTCTAAGTCCATCCATGTTGTTGCAAATGGTAAGGTTTCATTTTTTTAATGGCTGAGTAATATTCCATTGTATATATGAACCATAACTTCTTTATCTAATCATCTCTTGATGAGCGTTTAGGTTGCTTCCATATCTTGGCTATTGTAAATTGTGTTGCCATGAATATTGAGGTACATAGACTTTTACGAATTATTGTTTGGTTTTCTTTGGATAAATACCCAGAAATACAATTGCTGGGTCAAAAGGTATATCCATTTTTAATTTTTTGAGAAACCTCCAGACTGTTTTCCATAGTGGTTGTACCAATTTGCCATCCCACCAACAACGTATGAGGATTTCCTTTTCTCTGCATTCTCACCAACACTTGTTATTCTTTGATTTATTGATGATAGCCATTCTGAGACATGTGAGGTGGTATCTCATTTTGGTTTTAATTTGTATTTCTCTGATGATTAGTGATCTTGAGCCATCTGTATTTCCTCTTTAGAGAAGTATCTGTTCAGATGTTCTGCCCATTTTTTAATTGGATTGTTAGCTTTTTTGTTGTTGAGTCGTAAGAATTCTTCATATATTTCTGGATATTAACCTCTTATCAGATGTATCATTAGCAAATATCTTCTCTCAGTCAGTTGTCTTTTTGTTTTGTTGATGATTTCCTTTCCTGCTGAAAAATCTTTTAGTATGATGTAGTCCCATTTGTTTATTTTTTTCTTTTGTTTCCCTTGACCGAGAAGATATGTCCAAAAAGAAATTACTGTTAGCAATATCAGAGCTTAGTGCCTATGTTTTCTTCTAGAAGTTTTATGGTTTCGGGTGTTATATTTAAGCCTTTAATTCATTTTGAGTCTATTCTTGTAAGCAGTGTAAGATGATGGTCCAGTTTCATTTTTTTGCAGGTATCTGTCCAATTTTCCCAACACCATTTATTGAAGGGACTGCCTTTACCCCATTGTATATTCTTGCCTCCTTTGTCATGTATTAAGTGAGTGTGTAGGTATGGATTTATTTCTGGGATATCTATTTTGTTCAATTGATCAATGTGTCTGTTTTTATGTCAGTACCATGCTGTTTTGATTACTGTAGCCTTATAGTACAGTTTAATATCCAGCAGTGTGATAAGTCCAACTTTGTTCTTCTTTCTCAAGATTGCCATGGCTATTCAGGGTCTTTTATGGTTCCATATAAATTTTAAGATTATTTTTTCTAGGTATTTGAAAAATGATATTGGAATTTAGAAAGAGATTTCATTGAATCTATAAATTCTTTGGGTAGTATGACCATTTTAACCATGTTGATTCTCCCTAGCCATGAGCACAGTATATGCTTCCATTTATTTGTTTTTTCTTCAATGTATTTTTTCAATTACTTATAATTTTCTGAAAACAAATCTTTTACCACTTGGTTAATTTGATTCCCAGGTATTTTGTTGTTTTCAATGCAATTGTAAATAGGCCTGTTTTTTTTTTTTTTAATTTCCCTTTCCAAAAATTCATTATTGGTGTATAAAAATGCCATTGACTTCTAAATATTTATTTTGTAATCTGCTACTTTACTGAATTCATCGATCAGTTTAACAGTTTTTGGTGGAATCTTTAGGTTTCTCTACAAACGATATCACGTCATTAGCAAATAATGAGAGTTGTACATCTTCCTTTCCAATTCAGATACATTTTATTTCTCTTTCTTGTCTTATTGCTGTGGCTAAGACTTCCAATACAATATTGAAGAGAGTGATGAAAGTCGACGTCCTTGTCTTGTTACTGATCTTAAGAAAAATGCTTTTAGCCTTTCCCCATTGAGTAGGATGTTAGCTATAAGTTTGTCATATGACCTTTATTATGTTGATGTATGTTTCCTCTATTCCTACTTTGCTGAGAGTTTTTATCATAAATGGATGCTGGATTTAGTCAAACGCTTTTTCTGTATCTGTTGATATGATCATATGGTTTTTATCTTTTGATTTGTTAATGTGGTATATCACATTAATTGATTTGTGGAGATCGTACTAAACTTGCATCCTAGGAAAAAATCCAATTTGATCATGGTGTATGATACTTTTACTATATTGCTGAATTTGTTTGCTAATATTTTGTTGAGAATTTTTGCATCAATGTTCGTAAGAGATATTAGCTTATAGTTTTCTTTTTTCATAATGTCTTTGGTTTTGGAATCAAGGTAATGGTGGCTTCATAAAAGGAATTAGGGAGCCTTCCCTCTTTTTTAATTTTTTTGAAATAGTTTGAGAAAAATAGGTGTTAATTCTTCTTTGAATGTTTGGTGAAATTTGCCTGCGAAGCCATCTGGTCCAAGACTATATATATATATATATATATATATATATATATATATATATATACACACACACACATATTTGTGTGGGGGGGAGGTTTTTAATTATTGATTCTATTTTATTTGTGGTAGTTAGGTCAGATTTTCTGTTTCTTTAGGATTCAGTCTTAGGAGATTGTGTGCTTCTAGGAATGTATCCATTTCTTCCAGATTGTCCAATTTGTTGGCATATAATTGCTCATAGTATTTTCTTATGATCCATTGTATTTCTGTGGAGT
>CM053511.1:36844176-36866701 GCA_028627145.1 Eidolon dupreanum
AGGAAGGTCATTAACAAGAATCAGCAGAGCTTCTTCAGCCTCCAGAGACTTTCAGCAAAGTCCAGAGCATGAAAGCCTTGAATTACCTCAAGGTCATAAAATTGTTTCAGGTGATCAACTCAGCAGAAACACTTCCTTCTCTCAGAGTACATTAATGGAGGAGACACATTCGGTTATCTAGTGAACCATGGGTACATAACAGAGAAGAAAGCCTGAGGCAGATTCTAGCAGCTACTATCTGCTGTGCAATACTGCCACCAAAGAATGTCTTCCACAAGGATCCAGAGGACCTGCTTTTTGATGCGAGATAAATGTAAAAATTGCAGACATTGGTCTCAGCAATGAGTTTATCAGCCATAAGTTGAATACCTATCCTGATAGCCACTCCCCTACACCTAATGCTGCCCCTGAACTCTTCCTAGGTCCAGATTATGATGGCCCTATAGTGAATGTGTGGCAGTTGAGAGTTATTTCGTATTCCATGGTCACTGAGACACTGCCTTTTGTGGGAGAGGACTTCTTACAGCAGCAAGACTCTAAGTGGGCATTACCCTGTCCCATGTCTTGTGTCTTTTGAAGGCAAAAACCTCTTGAAGAAATTGATGACTCTTGACCCAATGACAGAGGAACTTTACAAGAAATAATGAGGAATCTGTGAATAAACATGATTTTTAAGCAATATGATATTTATTGTATAGTACACCCTGATTGTCTTTATAGTTTCCTTATTTAAGTCACTTCCAATTTTGATCATAATAAATAACATTGCAGGGAAAATCTTCTACATAAATTTTTGTCCTCATTTCTGATTATTTTCTTTCTATATTTTTTCAGAAGTAGAATTACTAAATCAAAGGCTATAAATTTTATAATTTCTTAATATGTATTGCCAGGGAATGCTGCAAACAAATGAATGGCACCACCTACTTTTTTCCAGAGGAACATCTAAGAATGCTAGACCCACTGCACTCTTACCATCTTGACTAGAGCAAGATTTCTGAATCCTTGCTGAATATGGAAAATAATATGTCATTTTCAAATCTAGAAGTTGTATCCATGAGGTTCTGAGTAACAGGGTGTAGAGGAGAAAAAATTCTTTCTAAGGATTTAGATGTGGATTCACTGAATTGTGGGTGTTTCCTTTCCTGCATTATTTTGGGGAATGAATGCAGATGTGTGCCTGTGTTATTTTCCTCCTGGAGTGCAGAGCCTCCATGTGAACCTCTCTTGATCCAATTCGGTACTTTGTTATTGTTCTCCCTTGTCCTTCCCCTGTCCCTCCCCTGTTGCCTTAGACAGCCAGAAAGCCTTAGAGTTAGTAATGGGGTTCCACGAGTGATTTGCCTGTAAATCTACTTGAAAGCACCTACCGACTCATGATTTTCAGCTTTTTTTTTTTTTAATTGAATATTATTGGGGTGATATTGATGAATAAAATCAAATGTTTCAAGTGTACAATTCAACAGTATGTCATATATATATTGCATTGTATGTATACCACCCAAAGTTAGATTTCCTTCTGTCACCAAATATTTTACTCTTTTTATCCCTATCCACCTCCTCCCTCTCCCCCTTCCCTCTGGTAGCCACTAATTGACAGTCCATGTCCATGAGTCTCTGTTCGTCATGTTTGTTTGTTGCTTTCAGTTTTATATCCCACATATGAGAGAAATCATATGTTTTCAAATTTCCTGTCTGACATATTTTGCTTAGTATGATTATATCAAGATCCATCCATGTTGTTGCAAATGGCAGTATTTAGTCTTTATTTATGGCTGACTAATATTCCATTTTATATATGTACTACATCTTTATACAAACATCTGTTGGATACTTCAGTTGCTTCCATGTACTGGCCACAGTGAATAATGCTGCTACGAATATCAGGGCACGTATATCTTTGCAGTTACATGGTTTCAGGTTTTTTGGGTAAATACCCACCCAGAAGAGAGATTGCTGGATCATATGCAAATTTTATTCTTAATATTTTAAGGAATCTCCATGCTGTTTTCCATTGTGATTATACCAATTTACATTCCCCCCAGAAGTGTATAAAGGTTTCTTTTTCTCCACAACCTCTCCAACACTTATTACTTGCCTAGTTGATGATAGCCAGTCTGTCTAACAAGTGTGAGGTGGTATCTCATTGTGGTTTTAATTTTCATTTCCCTAATAACTAGCGAAGTTGAGCATGTTTTCATATGTATATCGGGCATTTGTATGTCTTCCTGGGAGAAGTGTCAGTTCAGGCCCTCTGCCCATTTTTTAATTGGATTGCTAATTTTTTTATTGTTGAGTTGTATGAGTTCTTTATTTTATTTTATTTTATTTTATTTTGAATATTAGGCCCTTATCAGAGACATTGTTAGCAAATATATTCTTGCATTTGGATGGGTCCCACTTTGCCTTGCTGAAGGTTGCTTTTGCTGTGCAGAACTTTTTAGTTTGATATAGATCCATTATTTTTTTTTTTTTTTTTTTTTTGCTTTTACTTCCCTGTCTTTGAGATCAAATTCATAAAATCTTTTCTAAGACCTAGGTTTATGAGTTCAGTACCTATATTTTCTTATATACAATTCATTGTATCAGGTCTTATATTCAGATATTTAATTCATTTCTAGTTAATTTTGTGTGTAGTGATAGAAAATAGTTTAGCTTCATTTTTTTGCATGTGCCTGTCCAGTTTTCCCAGCACCATTTATTGAAGAAAATTTCTTTCTCCATTGTATGGTTTTGGCTCCTTTGTTGAAAATTATTTGTCCATATATGCAGAGGTTTACTTCTGGATTCTCAATTCTGTTCCACTGGTCTGTGTGTCTGTTTTTTCTGTCAATAATGCTGTTTTGATTATTGTTGCTTGATAGTATAATTTCAAGTCAGACAGACTGATACCTCCAGCCTTGTTCCTTTTTCTCAAGATTGCTTTGACTATTCAGGGTCTTTTGTGATTCCATACAAATTTGATGATTTTTTGTTTTATTTCTTTGAAAAAAATGCCATTGGGATTTTGATGGGGATTACAATGAATCGGTATAATACTTTAGGTTATCTTAATTATGTTGATTCTTCCGATCTAAGAACACAGAATAGTTTTCTAATTTTTTGTTTCTTCTTCAATTTCTTTTAATAATGTCTTATAGTTTTCAATGTATGGGTCATTCACATTTTCTTTTAATAATGTCTTATAGTTTTCAATGTATAGGTCATTCACATTTTTCATTAGGTTTATTCCTAGGCATTTTATTCATTTTTTTGAAATTGCAAAAGGAATTTTATTTTATTTCTTTTTCTGAAAATTCATGGTTAGAGTATAAGAACACTATGGATTTTTGTACATTTTTTTGTATCCTGAAACCTTACTATATTTGTTTATTATTTCTAATTTTTTTTTAAATAAAGTATTTAGGGTTTCCTATATAGAGAGTCATGTCATCTGCAAAAAGTGACAGTTTGACTTCTTCATTTCTTGTTTGAATGCTTTTTATTTCTTTCTCTTTCCTAATTGCTCTATCTAGGACTTTCAGTACAATATTGAATAAAAGAGGTGATAGTAGACAGCCTTGTCTTGTTCCTGATCTTAGAGGAAAGACTTTCAGTTTTTCACCAATAAGTCTGATGTTAGTTGAGGGTTTATTGTGTATGACCTTTATCATATTAAGGTAATTTCCTTCTATATCCCTTTTATTAAGTATTTTAATCATAAATGGATATTGTATCTTGTCAAATGCTTTCTCTGCACTATTGATATGATCATATGAAGTTTATTCTTTATTCTGTTTGTGTGGTATATCATATTAATTGATTTTCATATGTTGAACCAGCCCTGTTCCCATGAGATGAAGCACATTTGATCATAGCGTATAATGTTTTTAGTGTACCATTGTATTCAATTTTTGCATTTGTGTACAGGAGAGATATTGGTTGATAGTTTTCTTTTTCTGTATTATCTTTACCAGGTTTTGGATCAGGGTAAGAGTGACAATAAAATGACTTAGGAAGTATTTTCTTTTCTTCAAATTTTTTGGAAAAGTTTGAGAACAGGTATTAAATCTTTTTTGCATGTTTGGTAGAATTCATTGGTGGAGCCATCTAGTCCTGGATTTTTACTTTTTAGGAGATTTTTAATGATGTTTCAATTTCCTTACTGTGATTAGTCTTTTAGATTTTCCAGTTCATTATGATTCAGTATAGGAAGTTTGTATATTTCTAATAACCTGTCCTTCTTCTAAGTTGTTAAATTTGGTGTTATATAATTTTTCATATAACATAGTACTTATGTATGATCCTTTGTATTTTGATGATATCTGTTGTAACTTCTCTTTCATCCCTGATTTTGTTTATTTGTCTTTTCTCTTTTTTCTTTACTGAGACTGTCCAGGAGTTTGTCAATTTTATTAATCTTCTCAAAGAACCAGCTTTGTTGCATTAATTTTTCCTATTGTCATTTTGTTCTCAATTTTATTTAATGATGCTCTGATTTTAATAATTTCCTTCCTTCTACTGAATTTGGGCTTCATTTTTTTTTCTTTTTCTAGTTTTTTAAAAATGTGATATTAGGTTGTTTATTTGGGTTCATTCTCATTTCTTGCCATAGGCCTGTAATAATATGAACTTTTTTCTTATTACTGCTTTTGCTGTGCTCCAAAGTTTTGATATGTTGTACTTTCATTCTCATTTGTTTCTATGCATCTCTTGTTCTCTTTTGTTATTTCTCCTCTGACCCAGTCATTCTTCAGTAGCATGTTTTTTAATCTCCACCTATTTGTGGTTCTTCCCATTTTCTTTTTACAGTTGATCTCCTGTTTCAAAGCATCGTGGTCAGAGAATATCCTTGGTATGATTTCAATTTTCTTAAATTTGTTGAGGCTAGTTTTTTGTCCCAGCATATGGTTTATTCTTGAGAATGTTCCATGTGCACTAGAGAAGAATGTATAAATTGTTGTTTTTAGATGAAGAACTCTGTAAATGTTGATTATGTTTATTTGGTCTAATATGTTATTTAAGGATAATATTTTCTTATTGGTTTTCTGTTTGGATGATCTATCTATAGCTACAGTGGGGTATTTAAGTCCTCTACTATAATTGCATTTTTGTCAGTTTCTCCCTTTAGTTCTGTTATTAATTGCTTTATATATTTTGATGCTCCCTAATTGGGAGCATAAATATTAATGTGTTAAGTCTTCTTGATGTATGGTTCCCATTATCATTATGAAGTGCCCATCATTGTCTCTCTTTTTACTTTTTATCTTTAAGTCTATTTCATCAGATATAAGTACAGCTATACCCAGTTTTCTCTAGATGTCATTAGCTTGGAGTATCATTTTACACCCATTCGCTTTGAGTCTATATTTGTCCTTGTAGCTGAGATGCGTCTCTTAAAGGCAGCATATGGTTGGGTTTTGTTTTTTGATACAATTTGCTACTCTGTGACTTTTTTTATTGGTGAGTTTAGCCCACTTACATTAAGGGTGATTTTTGAAATATGAGGTTTTCCTATAACCATTTTAGCTTTTGCTTTTTGGTTAGCTCAATGTTTCTATTATCTCTTTGTCCCTTTGTTTCTGCCAGTTATTTTAATTTGGTGGTATTTTGTGAATTTTCCCTCTGTTCCCTCTTATTTTATGTTATGCGTCACAGTTTTGACATTTGAAGTTTTTTGGAGTTTGGTTACCATTAAGTTTATGTAAAGGATAGTTATATATATATATATATATATATATATATATATATATATATACACACATACATACATACATACAGTAGTCCATTTTCTTCTGCTTTCACCTTATCTTTATTTCGTTTTGTGAGTTGGGTCTTTACTCCTCTTTTCTGTTTCTGTTTTCTCAAATTATTGCTATATGTTGAACATTTATTTCTAAATTGCAGTAGCTGTTTTCTTCTCTTTTTAGAGTGTTTTTTTTTTTTGCCTTTAACCATTATGCAATATTTAAGCTTTTAATATCCTATTCTTAATAAGGGTTGCACTTTCCTGCTTCTGTCTACCTGTTAGTCATCTTACTCATAGTTATATATATATATTTTTTGCTATTTAGTTTAAGGTAGAATAACCCCCCTTTAGTATTTCCTGTAATGCAGGCCTTATTGTGGAGAATCTCCTCAGCTTTTGCATGTCTGGAAAGGTTTTTATTTCTCCTTTATATCTAAAGGAGAGCTTTACTGGATACATTATTCTTGGCTAGTAGTTTCTTTCTTTCAATAGTTTGAATATCTGATTCTATTCCTTCCTCAAAAAAAATCTTACTTTATGAGGTTTGTTCTTACAAATCTGATGATAGTCTAATGGGTTTTCCTTTATAGATTACTGTCTTCTTTTCCCTGGGCCTTGAGAATTCTTTCTGTGTCATTATTTTTGACACATTTAATATAATGTGTCTTAGAGAAAGTCTCTTTTGGTTGACATAACTGGGTGTTCTGTTTGCTTCTTCAATTCAAAGATCTAGTTCTTTCCATAGGTTTGGGAAGTTTTCATCTACTATTTGTTTGAATATGCTCTGTTTCCTTTTCCCTCTCTTCTCCTTCTGGTATACGCATTATTCTTAGGTTGCTTTTTCTGATGGTGTCAGACAGTTCTTATAAAGTTTTTAAATTATTTTCCATTCTCAGGTCTCTCTCTTCTTCCTTCTATAGGATTTCTAGATTTCTGTCTTCGATATCGCTAATTCTTTCCTCCATCTGGTCAGCTCTATTTCCTAAGCATAATATTTAATTCTTCATCTCTTTTAATGTGCTCTTCATCTCCAGAAGTTCCATTCGGTTCTTTATTATGGTTTAAATCTCTTTGGTAAATTATTCATTTTGTTCATTTAATTTGTTCCTAATTTCTTGGAATTGTTGGTCAGAGTTTTCTTGTACCTTATTGATTTTTTTTCCAAATTGAAATCCAGAATTCTGTATCATTTAAATTACATATTTCTACATCTTTGAACTTATTTTCTTGAGATTTTTCACTTTTATTCTGAGATCCTTGTTACCTTGGTTGTTCATGGTGTTTAATGGACTATTTCTCTGCCTGGACAATAATGGAAGTGTACTCTGTTTGTTTTTTAAGAAAATTGATTATATACTTATTTCTCTTTAAGAAGCTGGGAAGAGATTTTTCTCTTTCGATTTCCAGTAGGTGGCGTTCAAGCCTCTTGGATCTCTGCTTGAGGCTCAAAATGCCCTTTCCTCTCTGGTATGTGCCTGTGTGCCCCTGCAATTAGGTCCCTCAGTCCCAGTGCTTCACTCTCATGAAAGGGTGTGATAGGTGATGAGGGTCTGAGTCTGAAGAGGTCCTGAAGTTTCATTACTACCTCAACAGTCATATACAATGCTCCACCACTTCCTTCTGACTCATATGACTGAGTGGGGTGGAGTTAATTGGGAGAGGTCCACGTGTGTATTGCTGTTTCCCTTCTCTTAGGCTGTCTTCCAGGTTTCACCTGTACTGCTGCAATATCACCGCACCTGTCTCTGGTACCAGCTGTATTGTATTTTTCAGTACTGGTTGTAGAAATTCCCCTGGGGCTCAGTGATATCCTCGCTCTGAGAGGATATGGGGCTGGGTGTGCTCTGGGTTGGTGGCAGGGGGGCGATGTGTGGCTAGGCTCTGTGTCTCAGCCTCTCACTTGGCAATAGCAGTTGCTAAGCCACAGCTTTCTCCCCTCTGTACCCAGTCTCTGCCCTGTTCTCTGCCCCGATCCCTGGGCTCTGCTGTGTGTAATATGCTGACCATTCAGGCAGCAGTGCTCTGAGCTTCGAAGGGCCAACTACGCAGCTACAAAATGTTTCCTCCCTTTCCTACTGCAGAGAGCTCCCAGCTGCATATCACAGCTCCTTTGTTTCATATTCTTAATCTGCTTCCTAATCTTGTATGGATTTGCCCACCTTTAGATGATCTGGTGTGCAGATCTCTCAGATGTGCTTGTGTGCAAGTTGAGTGTTATTTGTTGAGTTGTAGATATTTAGCTTGTTATTTTGAGGGGAGAAATCCAGGGAGATTGCTCACACTGCCATGATTCTGACGTCACTCTCCTGCTCATTCTCAAATTATAAATTACTTAATGCAATTTATCTGATGAACAATCTCTCATAATCACAAACTCAGGGTAAAGAGTAATCAGGTGGTGGGAGAGAACATTAAAAGAAGTAAAAAAAGATGGCAAAGATATCCATGTGGCTCCCAATAGCCTTGTACACTTCTCTCTCTGAGGAACCAAACATTTTAACTTTTAAACATCCACATCTTAGTGTGTGATTCATTTCTTTATTTGGCTTATGAATTTTTCATTCTAAGCCATATATGTATATATAGAGAGAGAAAGACAGAAAAATAGAGAGATTGATTCTTTTCTTTTAAATGTGGAAAACTCACGTAATATAAAATTTGCCCTTATAACCATTTGAAGCATATAGTTCCATGGCGTTAAGTACTGTCTCTCTGCTGAACCCAACTTGCCCCACCCATCTGGAGCCACCAATGAGCCCAGAGGGCACTGGCTCAGCAATACTGCCCTTCCTTGGAACCCCCTACAACACCTGTCCTGACTAGAACTCCACTCACAGGCGCCCATAGCAGGGCCTAAAGAAAGGAAGAGAGACATGAGGGGAGGGAGAAAAAGAGAGGCAGGTGGCAAAAGCCTACAATACTTTGCCCAGTGGTCTTCCTGGTTGTCTCCCAACCAAGTACTCACTTACTTGTCCCAAATCTGCTTGGCTTTTGAGATTATAAGTGACAAGTCACTTCAGAGTGCTATAGTCATAGCCATTGGAAGTAGAGGCCAAGTGCCCCAATAGCCCATGATGCATAGCTCTGCCACTCTGTGCTCCCCTTACCAATAGGCTTTGGAACCCTGGACCCCCATTCTCCTGTGGACAGGGTCTCCATGAGCCAAGCCACCAGACTGCACCTTATAAGATCCCTGGAATTCAAACATACTCAGAGTGTCTAGCTAGTGGTATCACTTCCCAGACCAGCTGGAAGTGGCCATTAAATCAAGTCTCCTGTATTTAGTCCTGCCTCCAAACCACCTGCCCTTCTACTACTCTTTATGCATCACTCCATCCAGGCATTCCACAGATACAGCTATGGTTCAGGCTGGGATTCCACGGACAGCATGAACAGGGTACAACAAGAGCTGCACTATCTCACAGTGACAATCCTTTCCTGGACTGTGAGCTCTTAGAGTACAGCGAGACTGTTGAGCCCCCAGGATCAGAATGACTATTGCTCACCATGGAAGCTTTTGGTGACATAACTTCAAAGATGGGCACTGCCAATTCTTTTTCTTCTTATACACACACACTATACTACCCTCTAGGCTTTCACACACAGAAAACACAAACAAAATATATATGCATACGAATATATACATATGTGTATGTATATAGTTTAAAGATGACTTTGGTATTCACTACCCTAGTCAGTAAATGGGCCATTTCCAGCAGCCTAGAAGCCACTGGTGTTCATCCTGACAATAGGCTCTCTCCCCAGAGTGATCAATTTCCTGAATTTTTTGACAATCATGTGCCTTCTGGGCCTCACAATTTAATTCTCAGGTGAGCACCTCTTAGCTGAGACATTGAGTTTGCCTGTTTTGCTGCATTCAGGTAGATTATGATGAATGCCCTCTTTGGGAACTGGCTGTCTGGGTGACTTGCCCTGCTATTGAGGGTGGCCAGGGCTCACGCATTCCCATGGCTCTTTAGTGTTGTGTGCATGGGCCACATTCTTCCATGCTCCTTATAGACACACTAGGCCCATTCCAGCTCCAGCTCTGGGAGCACAAGGCCTCAAGCCATGTCACACATCTCACTGGCCACTGATGTTAATATCTAGGAGCAGAACTTCTGGGTCAAAGTGTTCTCTGACATTCCTGAGTAAAGCCACTGTCTTTCCTAAAATGAAGCACTTTCGTGTGCCAGATCCTGTGCTGAGCTGGAAGAGGAGTGGAAGCAGCATTAAACCATTATTCAAAGAAATCAAAGCCGTAGGCTGGCCTGTGCTGGGGGGTGGGGAACAGACTGCTTTGAGATGGGAAAAGGCTAGCTGAGTGTGTGGCAGGCAGTGAGAGATGCCCCAAAAGTTAGGGACACATTTGCTATGTGGCCAATGTTCAGGAGATGTTAACTGTGTGAAACATTCCAGGCAGGAGGAGGAGTGCGTATAAAGACTTTGAGCCTGGAGAGGGTTTATCAGTCAGCTCCAGCTATCAGAACAAAGTTCCACAGAGTGAGAAGCTTGAACAACAGATGTGTGTTTTTCCCCAGTTCTGGAGGCTAGACAGCAGCGAGCACTGGTATCTTCTTGTAAGGGCCCTAGCCCTAGTGGATCAGGGCCCCACCCTTATGACCTCATTTAACTTCAAGCATCCCTCACAGGCTCCATCAAATACAGCTACACTGGAGGTTAGTGCTTCAATACAGGAATTTGAGGGGGGAAACATTCAGTCTAAAACAGGAGGTCAGGGGAATTTAAGAGACCAGAGCAGGCATGGGGAGAGAGGTGAGGCAGTGTTTGGGTTATCTGTTGTGTAATAAATTACCCTGAAATTCAGTGCTGTAAAACAACAATTTTCATTTATGTACTCAGGATTTCACAATTCAAGCAGGCCCCATGGAACTGCTTCTCTCTGTCCCATGTGATATAATTTGAGGACTTGCTCACAATAAAGAAGAGCTGGGAGCCCAGCTGGGGTGATGGCTAGGGTCTTTGGTCCTCCTTCCTGTGGCTGTGTTGGCTTCCTCTCAAGAAAGCAAAGTTGCCAGTGTTTTAAAGGTTAGGCCTGAATCCGGCAAAAGTGTTATTTCTGCCTATTGTAAAGGTGATAGAGTCCAGGTACAGCTGCTTGTTTGTTTGTTTTTTAATAAAAATAATATATATTTAAGGATCACAACATGATATTTTTGTATGTATATATACACACGCATAGTAAAATGATTCCTATAGTCAAGCTAATTAACATACCTGTCTTTTCACATTTGTGTGTTATGTGCAGTGCAAACACCTGAAAGCTACTCTCAGCAAATTTCTGGTATACTGTATAGCAGGGATCCTCAACCTCTGGGCCACAGACCGGTACCAGTCTGTATAATAGTGTTATACCAGTCTGATGCTGTATAATAGTGTTAACTATAGTCACCATGCTGTCCATCAGATCTCTAGACTTATTCATCCTACATAACAATAACTTTGTACCCCTGGACTAACATCTTTCTATTTTTCCAACCTCTCAACCTGTCATGATTACACAGATCTTATTTTCTCTCAGCCAGGTGCTACAATAAACATTGTCACCTTTTATGTTAGGCACTCTCTTGTAGACTATGTATTTTCTTGCCCTTTAAGAGCAGATTGGCCAGCCTTTTCTCCAAGCCAGCACAATTCCAAATAGTTAAGACAACAAGAAAGAGCACACAGAAGCCATGAAAGTTGGGGTCAGCCATCCTAAAGGCTGATGTCTGTGGCTTGTACCTTTGTGGCCTCTGCACAAGGGTTCCATGACTGGGTTTCCAGTTGATTGTGTGTACTTTTCTGGAGTGAGATCCATGGCTTTGATAAGAGTCTCTGATGGTCTCTCATCTAGAAAAATTGTGCCAGGTTCATGATATAGCTGAGATGAAACTATCTCTGTAACATGGTTGTGTGAGGTGGACGGTTTGCCCAGACTCTCTGGCGCTACCACCAAGAAGCCACAATTTATCATGTGCCCTGCTCACCATCTGCCACTTAGCAGGAGTCCAGTAATGCATGCACCCAAATTCACTTACTCTTGAGTTTTGTTTTTTGTCTTCTGGAATACATTAAACATATGTAAAAGTAGTTAATCAGTATAATGACATACTTCTCCATGTTCCCAATTTCAATAATCATCAACTCATAGCTAATCTTATATCATCTATTCCCCCCTTTCATTGTTATTATTTTTTATAAAACAACACACAAACTGAAAAATGCAGTGTCTTAAGTGTGCATGCAGCAGGGTGAGTTTTCCCACATGAGCTAAGCTAGTAAAGATGATGGTGCCCAATTCTAATGTGGAGGAAGAGGGTCATTTCCCACACCACCAAATGATTATCAGACACCTGCTAGGGGATCTACAATTTAACTCAATTCTGACATTCTCTACCAGGAAATAGCTTCAGAACCCACAGGTTAATGGCGTAGTCCCACAAGACTGCCTCCAGTTCAAATGCCAATCACAAGTCAAGGTTGTCACCTGTGTTTCTGACTGGATGGCTGTAAATCAGGGGTTCCCAACACCCCCTCCTTGGGTTAGATACATTTGCTAGAGAGGCTCACAGGACTCAGGAAACCATCTTATTCTATTACCAGTTTATTTCAAAGGGTATTAAAGGATACAAATCAACAGCCAGATGAAGACATACATAAGAGGAGGTCCTGAACAAAGGAGCTTATGTACCTGTGAAGACTGAAGACTGAACTTGACGGCACATAGAAGTTTTCTGGTTCCCCAGTGTAGAAGATCCTTGAACTTTCTTCTGAGATTTTTTTGAGGTTTTATTACATAAGCACAATTGATTGATCCATTGGCCATAGGTGATTGAACCTCCATCTCTATCTAGCCTTCTCAGAAACAGAAGGTGGGGATGAAAGTTCCAACCTTCTTTTTATGGTTAATTCTCCTAGAAATCAGTTCCCATTCTTAGGAGGTTTTTGAAAGTCACCTCATTAACATAAATGCAGTTCTGGTTGAAAGGGGCTTTTTATGAAAAATAAAATACCCAATTTATCTTATGGTTCTGAAACCTGAGAAACTGAAAACAAGAAACCAAGTATTATATCAAAAGATGTTCCCTTTGCTCTTATTGCTCAGGAAATGCTAAAGATTTGGGGTGCTATGAGCAAAAAACCATGGAAGAAGACCAAATATATATGGGAAATCTATATTGATTATCTGGATAACCAACATCTTAAGGTTATAATACTCATATGAATTTATAGCAGTTTAACTTCAAAAACAAATAAAAATTCAATTCTGTATAGCTATGACTTAACTCCCTTTCAGACATTAATGCCAAAAAATCACACTGTTGCATTGTTTGTCCAAAAACGTAGATAATAATTGTGTTTTTAAATACATTAGTCTTTTTTTAATTTTATTTTATTGTTAGTTTCAAGTATATACAGTACATTGGTTAGACACTTATATAGTTCATAAAACAATCCCCCTAATTGCTTTTTTTCTTTTCTAGCATTTCACTTAGCCATTTCATTAATGCTGACTGCATTCCCTATGTAGTGCTCCCCATTCTTCTTTTAAATCAAGTAGAAAACAAAAAGTGGAGCTACAGACCAAAGTTACAATAGTACTAACTTTTATAATCATTCATGTACTTACTTTTTTAGAAATATCTCTTCAATAGGTTTCAAGCTACTGTCTAGAGTCCTTTCATTACAGCCTGAAGGATTCCCTCTCTGTGGGACAGGTTTAATGGTAAATAACTCTCTCAGCTTTGGTTTATCTGGGAATGTCTTCATTTTTCCCTCATTTTTGAAGGGTAGTTTTGTCGAGTATAGGATTCTTGGTTGATGGCTTTTTTCCTTTAGTGCTTTAAATATAACAACCCACTAACCTCTAATCGCCAAGGCTTTTAATGAGAAATTTGCTCACAAATTTATTGGTGAAAATATAATGGAAGCTATCTTCTTCTCAGGTTTATAGATGCTAATAATGTACCTTACCATGTGTTATGCAACAGAACATTTTCTTATAGTATTGTAATGTCAGTTAAGTTGTAGCATCATTTTGACATCAGAGTTTAAGAAAAAGTTCTTCAAAAGACAAAAAATATTACAGATTTTCAAAAAATAAGTGAAAAAGCACTGAAGCATCCTACACATTTTAATTCCTAACCTTTACTATCCCACATAAACAAAAAGGTCTTTGAATTTTTTTTTTTTTTTTTAGAGTAAGTGATCTTGAAACCAAAATGTTGGAAAACAACTTTGGTTTCTCCTTAGGTGAATAGTTCAATCCTTGCTTTGACTTCCTAAAATGATATTGTGATGGAATTACAAAAATCTCCTATATAAAGCCCTGGCAGGGCTGAGTTTTTGTCCTTATATCTCGGGAAGTTGATTTGTGCTGACTCATCAGAACTGGACCTCTTAGCTTGTTTTCTCATTCATTCATTCATTCATTCATTCATTTTCTCTTACTCTTGTTTTATTTTTTTTCTCATTTTTTATTATTATTTCTATTTCTCTCGTTTTTCTTTGCCATTTTACTCATTTTTTTCTTTTTGTCTTTTTTCTCATGTTTTTTCTCTTTTTCTCTCATTTTTGTATTTTAATTTTCCAATTATTTGGTTTCCTTTTTCTTTTATTTATTTTTATTATCTTTGTTTTTATCATGATTTCTTTAAATTTTTTGAGTATTTTTAGTAAACATTGACAGAATAGTATTATTGGCATAGTTAGTTTATTTAGTTAATGCAGTTAATTTAAGTTATTATTATTAGCATAGTTAATAAGCATAGTTAGCATGGTCAGTTAGTATTGTCAGTCACTGTAGTTAGCAAGTCACCATATCACATAAACTTACAGCCATCTCTGCTGACCAGCAGACCTGTATTGGCCATTAGGAGCTCCTGAACACCGTTGGACAGAACAGCTTCACCAAGGTGAGGTTGGGTTGTCACATTCTGACCAAGTCATAAATCAACAGGGCTCTTCCAGCCTCCAGAGACTTCCAATGAGGGAAGTCCAGTGCATGAAGGCCTTGAATCACCTGAACCTAGTCAAGTTATTTTGAGGCTATTGTTACCAATGAATTATTATTCCTTGTTATGGGGCATCTTAATGGAGAGGACATGTTCTATCACCTGGGTTACCATGGCCCCATGACTGAGAATGAGGCTTGAGGCATTTTCTGGCAGCTGGTACCTACTTGTATAGTACTATCACCAGAGAAGCATGGTTCAGAGGGACTTGAAGTCACAAACGTGCTTTTTGTTACTCAAATGAACATCAAAATTGTGAACTTTAGGCTCTGCACTCAATTAAGTGGCAATAAGTTGAGCACATTCTATGGCAGCTCCTCTTATCCTGGCCCAGAACTCTTCCTGGGCAAAAGTATGATGGCCCTATGGTGGGTATTTGAAGCCTAGGGGTGGTTTTATGTAAGATGAACACTGGGACCCTGCCTTTTATGGGAAAGACCTTGTGGGACCTGCAACAACTTATACTGGGCAGGAAATACTATGTGCCACACTTCCTATCTTTGGATGCTAAAACATCCTAAAGAAATAGATGATCCTCAACCCCAGGGACAGAGGAAGATTAATAGAAATCCTGAGGGACTTGTGGCTAAATAAGGAACAAAAGGGGGAACTCAGTCCTTATAGTGAGCCGACCCGTGACAACATGGATTCCTAGGTGACAGAGGAAATGAAGAACCTAGGGTTTCAGTGGGACCAGGTCCAGGACTCAGTAACAAGCAAGAGATACAACATTGTAATGTTCACATACCTCATCTGGAGCACCAAGAAACTCATAGTAGAGTGCCACGCCATTGTGGTAAGGCCTTTTTTGACCCCAATAGCCATAGCCCCCCCCCACAACTCGAGGTTCAGTGAGTTATCCTCTGCCAGGCTGATCAGCAGCCAGAGGACACAGAGTCAGTACAAAAAGACAAAGAACCTGACAGTCTTCTACTCAAATTGGAGTTGAGGAATACAACCCCTAGCCGAGCCCCACAGTGTGGCGCTGGGAACTCGACCTCCACCTACAGCACCAGCACCAGCAGTGGAACCCCAGATAAAACCAGCCAGTGCTGGCAGTGGGTAGCTGGGAGGTTCTTTGGCTTCATTTTGAGAAAGTCAGCCTTAGGCCATCTAAGAGGAGGCATGGCAAATGGAACAGGGTAGAGCCCACTTAAGTTGTGGATGCCCAAGTCCAGGCTACAATCAAAGACTCTGGGTAGGTCAAGCCAGCCTCCCTTCATTTTAAATGCTGAACTTTAAAATGCTAAGCTTCTAGGAATTTTTCTATGTGGTAGGGGAGAATGTCAAGGCTGAAGACAAATAGCTGCAGGTGACAGCAGTGCAAAAAGTACCCACTATGTGTACAAGGGAACTTGGTCTACTGGATGATGAAGGTGTACAAACTGCCATGGAGTCTCCACACAGGATATATACATCAGGAGGGTGCCTAGCATCTCTGTTGTTCTCAAAAGCCTCATACCCAAAATGTCTGATGAGCTTGGGGGTTGGCCTGGAGCTCCCTGGGGGACAAAATGAAAGGCCACCAAAATGGAAGTTCACCACTCACTCCCACTGGGGTGAATATTCAGAGACAGAACCATTTTTCTTGTGGCCTTTCTCCTCTCTCCTCCTCTTCTTTCTTTCTATGTTTGTGAGAGAGGGATGGGTTTAATAAAGTACTTTTTTCTTCTAAATCTTGTAATAAACTTGATGCTTCAGAAAGATGTATTGGATACTGTTTTTGCATCTTCCCTGTACAGAATTGGGGCTGTGCATCCTCCAGTTTGATAAGCTTGTAGGGATGTAGTACTTGGGCTTAATCAAGACAACTAACAGAGAGGGAGGGGTAGGAACGGTGTGTGTGTGTGTGTGTGTGTGTGTGTGTGTGAGAGAGAGAGAGAGAGAGAGAGAGAGAGAGAGAGAGAGAGAGAATTATCACAATAACTCCAAACAGCAACAAATATTGTTCTGAAGGGAAAAGGTTGTGAGCTGAACTGCTGACTGACCAACTGCAGGGCAGAAAGGCAGATATTGTGTTACCTTTTTACACTCACAGTACCTAATATTTGCAGAAAGACCCAGGGGAACTTTTGGTCCTTTAGCCTGTGTTAATTACAAACTTAAGTTCACAATATGATGACAAAGTGTAGCTTTGTTTCTTGACTATAATACAGGTGTTAGGCCTTTCATTTTCTCTCTTGAGAAGGGGCCCCTCTCTGCAGGTTTGACCACAGGAAATGAAGAAGAGGCATAAGGAAAGAAAGATCAGATTCAGCAAATATCTTGGCTGGGAGTTGGGAGGGGGGCCCTCCTCTGAAGTCATAAAGCATGGTAGACTAAGAAAGACAGGCTCTTGTGTTCAAATCTCACTCCACAACTCACTAGTAAACTCCTTAGCCACTTCCACCCTGCTTTCTCCTCTGTAAACCAGGACACAGTCACACTCATCCTTGGAGGTGAGGACATCCTGACTAAATTACAACAGAAAGTGCTGGCTTGTTTCTTTGTGGTCAGTGCACAGGAGTTCCATGACTGGATTTGCAGTTGAGTGTGTGTGTGTGTTTAGAGTGAGGTTCATGGCTTCAATCAGATTTTCTGATGGGTCTTATCCAGACAAGGTACATGATCATGATGGTAGATCCAAGTTTAATCTATCTCTGTAACATGGCTGCAATAGGTGAATGATTTGCCCAGCCTTTCCAGGTCTTCCTCAGAGAAGGCACAGTTAATCAGGTGCTCTGCTCACCACCTTATGCTTAGCAGGAATCCAGTAATGCATGCACTCAAATTCTTACTCTTGTGGGGTTTTATTTTTCAACTTTTTCTTGTGGAACAATTTAAATATATACAAAAATAGGCAAAGAGTATAATGACACCCCAGGTACCCAACTTCAACAATTATCAGCTCATTGCTAATGTATATCATCTATGCCCACTCCTCCTTCCTCCTTTTATATTATTACTTTTTTCAATTTTTTTATACAACAGCACATATAGTGAAAAGTGCTGGTGTCCTGTGTGTGCAGCAAGGTGAGTTTTCACACTGTGACCTGGTAAAAATTCTGGTACTCAATTTGATGTGAAGAAGAGGAGTCCCACACCACCAAGCAATTCTCAGACAACCACTGGGTGTCCTACAATTTAATTTAATCCTGGCACTCCCTACCAGGAGGTAGCCTCAGATTTCAAAGGTTAAGGGTTTAGTCCCACAAGACTGCCCCCACTTCAGATGCCAGTGATAAGTCAAGGCTGTTACCTGTGCATCTGACTGGCTGTAAATAAGAGGTTCCCACAGCCCCCTCCCTTGGATTTGATGAATTTGCTAGAGTGGCTCACAGAACTCAAGAAACCAGCTTACTAGATTACCAGTTTATTATAAAGGATATTCAAGGATACAAATCAATAGCCAGATGAAGATACATAGAGCTAGGTCCCAAACAAAGAAGCTTCTATCCCTGTGAAGTTTAGAGACTGGCATTGTGGCATATACAAGCATTCTGATTCCCCATGTGGAATCTCCTTGAACCTTTTTCTTTAAAGGTTTTTTGGAAGCTTCATTAAATAAGTGTGGTTGATTAACTCATAGACCATTGGTGTTGGATTCAACCTCCATCTCTGCCTCTCCCTGCTCCTGGAAATCAGGGAGTGGGACTAAAAGTTTCAACTCTCTATTTATGACTGGTTCCTTGGCACCTAGCCTTCATCCTTAGGTGCTTTCAAAGAGTCATCTTATTACCAGAACTCAGTTGTGGTGGAAAGGGGCTTATTATGATTAACAAGAAAGCAATTTCACCTCCATGATTATAGGAACTGAGAATAAGAGACCATACATTACAATAAAAAAATGTTCCTATTGCTCTTATCACTCAGGAAATTCTAAGGGTTTTGGGTGTATGAGCAAAAAACCATAGAGGAAGACCAGATATATATGAGAAATATATTTTGATCGCCTGGATAACCTAACATACTAAAGTTATATGTGTTATGAGAATTTGTACCAGCTTGACTTCAAGAACATATAAAAACTCTGCTCCTTTATAGCTCTGACCCTACTCTGGTGTTGATTTCACTAAATTACATCTTTATACATTGTGTGTCCAAAAACATAGACTAATAATTGTTTTTAATACATTAGTCTCTAAAATCAAGTAGAAAACAAAAGTGGAGCTAAACATCAAAGTCACAATAGTACTCTAGCTTTTATAATTGTTCATGCATTGAGTTTTAGCAGTGATCTTTATTTCTTCATAAGGCTTTAGGTCTCTGACCAGTGTCCTTTCATTCTAACCTGAAGGATACCCTGCATACAGGGCAGGTCTAGCGGTAAAAACACCGTCAGAGTTGGTTATCTGAGAATGTCTTAAGGTCTCCCTTATTTTTGTATACTTTTGCCAGATGTAAGATTCTTAGTTAACAGCTTTTTTTCTTTTAACACTTTAAATACATCAACCCTCTGCCCCTTGGTCTCCATGGTTTCTGATGAGAAATCTGCTCATGATTTTATTGGCAAAATCATGATAAAGCTACCTTCTCTCAGCTTTATAGATGTTAATAATGTACCTTATCTTATGCAGCAAAACATTTTCCTATAATATTGTGATATCCGTTAAGTTATAGCATCATTTTTAAGAAAAAGGAATTGAATATTTTAAGTATAGACACTCTGTCTTTAAAAGACAAAAATCATTACGAATTTTCAAATTACAATTGAAAAGTTCACTGAAGCATCCTATGGCTTTTAATTTATAATAAAGAAAATATCAGTCTTTAATATTGCACATAAACAAAAAGCTCTTTGTTGTCTCTCTCTTTTTTTTTTTTTTTCAGCATAAAGGGGTCTTAAGATCAAGAAATGAGAAAACCACTGTGGTTTATCCCTAGCCATTATTGGTCTGTGTCTTTCTCCAACCTCATAAGGCACCATTGTGATGGACAAAAACTTTTATATAAGGCCCTGGCTGGGCTGAGGTTTTTGTCCTTAGAGCTCAGGAAGCTGATTTGTAGTCACTTGTTGGACTTAGGCTAGTTAGCTTGATTTCTTCTTTTTTTAGTTGCTGTTTTGCTTATTTTTCCTTTTGTCTTTACTCTTTCTTTTCTCGTTTTTCTGTTTTATTATTCTTTTTCTTTTCTTTGTTTTCTCATTGTTCTTTTTTCAATTTTTCACCTTTCCTCTTTTTTTTTCTTTATTTTTAATTTTCTTTGCCTTAATTTTTTTCAAATTTTTTTTTTTTTAGTATTGTTAGCATTGTTACTACATTCAGTAGAGTTAGTACTGGTATTGTTAGTGTAGTCAGCATTGTTTATTATATTTATTAGCACAGTTAGTAAGCATAGTTAGCATTATTAGCATTAGTATTAGCACAGTATAGTTAGCATCATTTATTAGCATCGCTAGTAAACATAGTTAGCATTGTTAGTATTGGCATAATTAATATAGTTAGTATTATTTGCTAGCATAGTTTGCATTGATAGTATTTTCAGTTAGTGTAGTTAGTGGGTCACCATGTCATACGACCTTGCAGCCATCTCTCTACTGATGGGGAGCCCCAACTGGCCACTAAGAGCTCCTGAACACCACTGGCAAGGGAGGCTTTGCTAAGGTGAAGTAGGCCTGGCACATTCTGACCAGGAAAGAAATGGCTGTCAAAGCCATTAATCAGCAGAGTTCCTATAGATCTTTCTGAGAAGTCCACACCATGAAAACCCTGAACCACCCTAATATTATGAAATTATCTGAGATGGTTAACACCGAAAACACACTGTCCCTCATAAGGGAGCATGTGGAACGAGGGGACTTGAGGACTGTGGCCATGTGACAGAGCCTAAGGCCCGAGGCATCTTCAGACAGCTGATATCAGCAGTACAGTATTGCCACCAGAGGGGCATTGTCCACAAGGACCTGAAGTGAAGGAACATACTTTTAGACGCCAAGCTGAATGTAAAGCTTACAAACTTTGGACTCAGTAATGAGTATGCAGACCATAAGCAGAGTACTTCCTGTGGCAGCCTCCCTTACGTCTCCACAGAGGGCTTCCTGAGACAAGGCTACAACAGCCCTGGAGTCAATGAGTGGAGACTGGGGGTCATCCTGTACAAAATGGTCACTGGAAAATGGCTATTCAAAGCAGAAGACTTTAGGAATCTACAGCGAAGAGCCTGAGAGGGCAGTACCATGTCCCCTATTTCATCTCCTTTGAATATAGATTTTAAGAAAATGTTTGATATTCAAACCTTGTGACCAATCAGCTCTGGAAGTGTTAATGAAAGACTTGTGAATAAACATGAGACAGGAGAGGGAATTCAGGCCATACAGGGAGCCTCCCTGTGACAGCATAAACCCCCAGGTGACCCATGCAATTACAAACGTATGATTTGAGAAGGAACAAATTGAGGAGGCAGTTATAAGCAAGACGTACAATACAGAAATGGTCGCATACCTCATTCTTCGCCACAGCACACCGAAGAGGAAGAGTGGTACCAGCACAGTATGGCCCTTCCTTGCTGTGGACTCTTTAAGCAGCTGCATTCCTTCCTTGATTCATAGTATTCAGCCATCAGGCCAGAAAGCCAAAGAGCCAGCCAGTCCCCCAGCAAGCCTAGAGTCAAGGACTATCACTTGCGCACCCAGACCAGAGCCAAATACTGCCGCTCCTCCAGCTGGATCAGAGTCAAGGACTGCCATTCCCAGTCTGGCCCCCTGGCCTGGCCCTTGGGGCTCCCCTTCTACCCACAAGACCAGTAGCAACAGCAGTAGTGGAGCCCCAGGGGGAACCAACGAAGAAAACCCCCTCCATGCTGGGCAGTCTAATGGAGAGACCTCGACCTCTTTCTCTGGCCATATCCAGGGCTGTCAGGAGATGGTTAGAAGGCTCTGGAACTTTTTACTGTAGCACCTTTGCTGTAGACTGTCCACTAAAAAATGTCATAGCAAAGCGAAGCCATTGCAGTAAATTGTGGGTGACCAAGGCAAGGCCACAGCCAAAGACTGGGGAGCTCAAGCCTTTTTTGCTGCATTTTAAATGCTAAACTTGAAAATGCTGAGTTCCAGGCAGCTGGCAGTGTGGTGCGGGAGATCGGCCAGAAGCTGGACACAAACAACAGCGGGTGGGAGCAGTGCAAGGAGTATACGCTGTATGTGAAGGACTTGGTCCAGTGGACAGTTGAGGTGTGCGAACTACCCCAACGCTCTCTGCATAGGAATCCAGTAAGGATGGTACCGGGCATCTCTGTAGCCTTCAGAAGCATCATACCAAGCTGAACCTGAAGGACTCTTGAAGCCTTCTGTAGGACAAGAGAAGAGGTCGCCCTCGCTTCAGAATCACCCCTGGCCTCCACCTGGGTGAAACCAGAGACTGGGGAGGGGCGGTCCTCATTAAAGTACTTGGTTTCCCCCAAATCTTGTAATAAATTGGATGCTCTGCAAAGATATATTTAATACTCTTATGCATTCTTTCTGCAAAGAATGGGGACTGTACATCCTCCGTTTTGAGAAGCGTGTAGTGATGAAGTACTAGGACTTGATCAAATAACGAAAAAACGACTGAAGAGAATTTTCCTGGCAACTCGCAATGGCACTGAATGTGGCTCCAAGGGGAAAAAGCCTGTGAGCTGTACTGCAAGGCAGAAAGGCAGAAATCATGTGTTACTGTCCTAGACTCATTTTCTCACATTTTCAGAAGGACCCAGGGGAACTTTGGGACCTGTGGCCTGAGCTAATTAGGGCCAAGAGGGCCACAAAAAGATAGCAAAGTCCCATGAACCACCCTGCGTGGGGTCTCAAGAAGTGGCGATGGTGTGG
>CM053511.1:36867201-36886513 GCA_028627145.1 Eidolon dupreanum
GGCAGGAAGAAGCTGCAGTGTTAGCTGCATACAGGAGACCCAGATGAGGGGAGAAGCTGGGGAAGGGGGTTTGGACCCGCACCCCTTATTTACAGGACCCGCACCCCTTATTTACAGGACCCACCCTCACTGATGCTCTTTGCTCTGCATCTCCAAGTTTAAAGAACCTCCAGCTCTGGGCCTGGGCACCAGCGCTCAGGAGACTTTCTCCATCTGCGAGCTCTGTCCTGGGCTGGCTGACCAGTGGCTGTCTGTGATCTCCCCCATGAGTCCCAGCTCAGATTCACTGGAAGGATTTTTGGTTTGTCTAAAGAGCAGGGGATCCTGAGCAGGGAGGAATGTGATCAACTGCCATTGGACAAGCGGCCTTTGGTCACTCAATGCACAGTGGGCTCGGGGTGGGAGAGAACCTCAGAGTCAGACCCAGAGGAGTCCCATTTGCGATTTGCAAGCAAATCAAGTGAAAAGCACTCACTGGTCTGTGGTTTTCAGCTGGTTTCAGAATTATGACTTATGTAATCTCTCATAAAGCATAAACTCAGGTTAAGGGATGATTGGGTGGTATGAGGGAACAGTAAAAGCTATGTGGCAGAGACATCCAGGGGGCTCCTGCCAGCCTTGCCCCCTTCTCTCAGAGCAACCCCTCACCTGACTGACAGCTGGGTACGTGGCCACCAGGGACTTGCCAGCCTCCTCTGCAACTTGGCTCAATGTGTGCCCAGGCTCTCTCTCCAGCATGGGAAGGCAAGAGATTTGTGCAACTTCTTGGATATTTCCTAGTCCATGCTTCCTGTTTCTCCCTCTGGGCTGCTGCTGGGTACTTTAGCTCTGAGGCTGAAGCTGCATCCTGGCCCCTGTGGAAGAGGGCAACCTCTCTCGGATGACAGGGCATCAGAACTTTCTTGAGCAACTCTGAAAGACCAGCCTCAAACTAGCTGCCTCCAGTGAGAGTGGGAGAGAGATGTAAACTTCTGTTGCTCCCAGTCTGAGGACTCCTGGAGGGAAGCCATGGTTACTAACGTTCTGGGAAGGCATTACTACAAAAGAAAGAGAAAGAAGAGCATGAAAATAGAATAGTCAATGAAAGGAAGCCATTCAAGCAAAATCTAGGATATTTCCAAGTAGATAAGTAGGCCCTTCCTTCTCTGATGGACAGAGCCTCCCTCTGTCCATCTGCTGGGAATGTGAGCTCTGAGGCTGCAGCCTGTTTGAAAATGGCGACTCACCTGGGCTGACAAAGAATCGGGGATAGGAGCTTCCTGGAGAAGTCCTGCCAGCCCTGGACTCTCTGCCTCCAGAGCAAGCAGGACAGAGATACAAACTTCTTTTTGCCACACTCATGTGGGGCTCTTTGTTACAGCAGCTGGACCTTATCTTCCTGTGTGATTCCCTTGGATCAGGCTGCTCCAAGAACCACAGCTGTCTGAAAGTATCAACACCCCTTCCATGAGGTGACAGCCAAACTCAGGGACATCCTACTCTCCTCTCCTGGCGCTTCTCTGGAAATCTAACATGTGAAGATCAATGCTCCTAACTAAATGAGTCTGGAGAGAATCCTTCCAGGGATGTCATCTTGTCTTTCCGCCCACACTTCTGCATCCCTACCAGCTCCCAAAGATGTAGCTACTTTTGTAAATATGCTATGCTTATAATTTTCCTGCTAATATCTGCAGATACTAAATAACTCAGAGAACAGACTATCTCATGCCTGGTGTACAAGATTATTGCTGGAAATGTGAGTTTGGAACTGAAAAGTTCCATGCTAAGCTGAGAACCTTAAAATCTTGATTTCAAAAACCAACCAAATTCCATTCATGGTGTGAAGACAAAAAGTGGAACTTGGCCAAGCCTTGGCCTGAGCTCTTAGTCTAGGGAGACAAATATTTAGGACTCCCCAGGTGTCTCATCTTGTCTGTGTAATTTCCTGTGTGCACTCCGTTGTTATGGAGCCTGCACTTTAATGGGGAAAAGAAACTCTAATATATATTGAAATATTAAAGTTGTTGAAAATATTGTAAAAAGGTTTATAGTTTCTGTTTGTTTACTCCAAGCATCCACATAGTGTCTTATAAAGTTGGTTTAAAATGAAATGTGTTAATAGAAAATTTGAGGTTTAGTAAGCCAACAGATCAGGAAATGATCTACCATTGAAAAAATAGTTTGTTACTCACAGTTCCCAGAGAAGGCAGCACAGCACACCTCACAAGGCCACACCTGGAAGCACCAGGGTGGGTCAGGAATCAGAGGAAGTGGAGGGCACTGTGAGAAATTTTCCTTATTGAAAAGACATGGGTAGGGAAGAAGGTGCCCCCTTGCTTCGAGCTTGAATGCTAACTATGCAGATGAGATGGCTGGAGTGGTGGCAGCCCTCCACTCCATTAGAGAATGACACCAACATTCTGCTAATGGTGAAGTGGAGAGGTGAGTGAGATCTGAGTCACTGATGACATTTTTGGGCCACCAGACCACTTCTGGATCTTCCTATCTCTCACATCTTTAAACGTTAAACATTAAATGCCTTTGTATTTGAAGCTACTCTTACTAGAGTTTTCTGTTACTTCAATCAAACACATATCTAACTGATAAAGCCTTCAAGACTTAATTGAAAATTCTTTGTCCTTAACTAAGTCCCCAGCAGACTTGAGTCTCTGCCCCTGTCCCCCTTCACTCATAAAAGCAGCTCATGAGCTATGATGAGTTGGTTGGCTGGCTGGCTTGTCTTTGGTCTGTGAAAAACCCTGGGGTAGGCCTCTGCCTTTTCTGCGCTGTGCACTCTGAGCCTGCACACAGTGGGCCTTCAGGATACCTCAGGGACCTCACCATATCACCCTTACTATGGCCAGAAGCCTGTAGCCATCAAAAAGTCTGTGGATTCACTTTGGCCCAAGTACCACTTCTGGCCCCAAGTGGCTTCTACAGCCTCTCCAGTGTGAAGCGTGAGGTCTCAGCCGTCAGATATCACCTTGCATGTACCTTCAAGTTTTGGGCTAGTGATTTTTTGTCAGCTTGGTCTCTCTTGTGGCAGCCAGAGGAGGCCACAGTATGGATAAAGGAGTACATGAGCTGAGTTTCAAGGAAGCCATGGAAAGGGCGTTGATAGATATATCCCATTCTAAACTGAGTGAGGTTTCTACATGTTCTAAAAAAGATTACTGGTGTGCAAGTAGAGAGTAGGATCCCCCAAAGCCCAAAGGAAGGTGATGTTCCCAGGAATAATGGGGGAGGGCAAGTTCCAGGTGCAGGCCTGTGAATGGGGAACTGTTTGTGTGGTCATATGAGCATGATTATATATAATTGCCAAACAAAAAAAGGGAACAGATTGGTGGGTGTGAGGGAGCTGGAAGGGTGTAGTGGTGCCGGTGAAAGAAGGCCTCTTTTTTCCCTTCAGTGTAAATTGTTTCTGGGAGTCTCCTAAATGCCACATGGCAGTTACCAAATCTCAGGCACCCACAGTACTTCAGTCATGAGACTGGGTACCTTAGCCTCATCACATGGACAAGACACATCATACAACAAAATCTGGGTGTGCGGTCTGGCTCTTCACTTCCTCACTATGTCCCAGTGATCTCCCTTCTTTGAGCCTCGGTCTTGACCTCTAAAATGGGATATCAGTTGCTCCTTTAACAGGATTAATTCCATGAGAATTAATTTGGGTAATGTGAATGACTCAGCCTATAGGCAGCCCTCAACCGATACTGATGGGATCCATTTGGAGCTCTACATTAGACTGGAGTTTTGCAGTGTTCTCCCAAAGTCTTCCTGAAGCTAGCCTAAATCTGTACACTTGCAGTTCCAGGGTGCTCCATTTAGCCAGCTAGAAGGAACAGTCTGAACTTTTTTGATAGCCAGTGAGGAATCCCAAAATGGCCTAACCAAGCAAACAATTATAGTAAGAGGAAATAATTTATACAACCAGGAAGTCTAAAGGCAGATAGCTTCAGACAAGGCTTTACCTGGGTGCTAAATGACATCACCTGGAATCATCTCTCCAGGACTCTTGGTTTTGCTTACTTCCCTCTTGCTGGTGTTGTTTTCAGTTTGACTTTCCGTTTATGAAAGCAAAATGGCCACCAACTGCCACAGGATGATGTCATGTCCCCTCAGGGCCCCAACAGAAATAGAGCTTCTTTGCTACATAATTCTAACACTAAGGGCTAACCCCTGGGACCTGATTGGTCACATGCCCACCCCTAAGCCAATTGATGTGGCTGCAGAGAAGAACAGAGGACGTAGAAAGATGAATATAATGTGCTGATTGGTCAGCTCAAGGTCATGTGACCATCCTCTCCAGGGAAACTTATAAGTTTACCCTTTTTCTGTGGTGGGATATAGTGTGATGACTGAAAGAGAAGGGGTAAATGTCCAGCCCCATTTCACCCAGGCCGAAAAGGACCAAGACATCCCATTTCAGGACAGGATTTGGGGTCCACTTCTAGCTTAAAGCCTGCTTTTTGTGTTCCATTATAATCATTTATTCAGTCCACAAATGCCCACTAAACACCGACTATATGCTACTATGAGTTTCAGGACTAGTAATTATTCTGAGAGTGGCCATTACCCAAGAGTCTGCTAAAGAAAATGAGTTTTATCTGAGCAAGCACCTGGAGTTAGATTCCAGTCCTACCCTGACACTCACTGTGTGTCCCTGAGAGAATTCTTTCCTCTCTTTGCAGTTCTGCTTTTTCTTCTGCAAAATGAGGCACTGAAGATGATAGGATCTTGCAATTCCCTCAGCTCTGACATGCTGCGGTGGGCCTTGAGCATGTCTCTCCAGCTATGAGTCAGCCTACGACAAAGGAGGATCTGGGGCTTTCTGTGAGCAAGAGGACCCGAGGCACTAGGTTCCTGTAAGGTTGGATGATGCTGCTTTAGAAAATCTCTTTAAAGATGTTTGTGGATCCCAAGCCCTCTCACCACTGAAAGTCAAGTTTGGGACTCTGAAAGAGAAGTTTAGGGAGACTACATGGAGGGGAGGAAAGGATGATGTATAGCTTCCACAAGCCATCCATCCTCTGCCTCCCTCTATCTCCCTTGTTTCTCCGTCGCCCACCCCCTTTTCTCTTTTGCAGCTGAAATTGATCCTGGATCCCTGGAGGAATAGAGACCCCTGATGTTGGTAGGAGGGGGAGGGATCCCTCTAAGACAGGCCAAGTGGGGAGGCCTTTCTTTATTTTTCTGTTGGAGTCTTGTTTCTCTTCACTCTTTGATCATTTGGGGATATGAATTAATTGCCCTGGTCACTCTGTCACTCATTTGTCAGTTCCTTCAGCTACTCATCATCTTATTAATCCATTTGTTCCCTCCTTCATTTAGCTTATGGTTATCATTTTTTTTAAGCAAGAGAGGAAATTTATTAAAAGTACAGAGGAAATTCAAGAACAGAGACAAGAGCAGCTGGACTTCTCAAAAGACTGGAGCCAGCATCTGCTAAGTCCTGAAAACTCAGTCTGCTCCATTTCTTCCCCCAGCCCGGGGCCACAAAGTCACTCATCTCTGCTCCTCTTTGCACATCCCTAGATTCTCCTATCTTTAAATCCATTGTTTCCTCTTCATTTCTAATTACCTGAGAGTAATTACATGAAAAGATGAAGTTAGAAATTTTGAGTAAATGGGTTCTATACCTTTAGCAAGTTTAGGTGAAGTGGGCATTGAGAGAAAATGTGATGATTTATAAAGCTTTTGATGTTATTACTAACATTCTGTAAATAAACTTTGGAGTAGTTGAGCATTATTTTAATCGCCAAAGATCTATCCCTCCTACTCTCAATTATACAACTTTAAATGAATCATTTTTTTATACTAGAGTTACTCTAGGTTTTAGAGTAACTATAAGGGTTCTAGAAGGAGATTTCTGGAGTAAAGTCCCAGAAAGAAATCTTTGGACCATAGAATGACTCTCTCTCATTTTCCTCATGTACTTCTCTTATTTATATAAGGGACAAGCAAAGTTTTTTTGTACAGGGCCAGATAGTAAATGATTCGTACCATAAAGTCTCTCTAAACTACACAACTCTGCCATTGTAGTACAAAAGCAGGCATATTATGTAAATGAATGACATGGCTATACACCAGTATTATTTTGTTTACAAGAACAATCCATAGGCCATAGCTTGCTGACCCCTGGTTTCAGGAAGAACTAGAAATTCTTGATTGAGTTTTAAATCCCCACAAAATTTTCCATGATATCCACTAAAAGATATGTACAGTACTTTAGAGAACAACCTCCACTCTCCCCCTCACATTTTTCTAGAAGCTTTATTACCTGCCCACCTACCCTCCCACTCCCAAAGTTTCTTAATATGTTTTTCTTTCTTAGGACTTTGTGTGAAGATATGCACACAAAGCTAAGTCAAAATTCCCCTCACTCACATACTCTCTGCAATCAAAAAGACAGGATGTGAAAATCATGTTCTAGCTTTGGGAGAATTTCAGAGACCAGTGACATGTAAAATGGAATTTCAGAAGAAAATCTCTAGTCTGTTCTTGGTGGGAGACACAGCTGCCTGAGGTGTCTCCTGCTTTTTCCCCAGCTCTGCCCTCTGCTGCTGTATATCTGATCCTAGAAGGGAGCCACTGAGCACAGAATAAAGGACTAGGTGTCCTATACCTTTCAAGGTGACCAGTGGGTGGGTTTTGATGATGTGGAGAGCTTCACAAAGGTAAGGGCCAGCCCTGCTGGGAGAGGTGGTCCTGGGTATGCCTGAGGTCTGTCAGTAATGCCAAATGACAGCATTCAGAATCTCTTCAAGGAGGAGTCTCCTTTAAAATACCCCATCATTTAACAGATCTCCATGTGACGGTATTTTGTAACTTTACCACTATTGATTAAGAAAAGACAGAATGACAAGAAATTGCTCAACATTGAGAGGTACTCTTGGAAGAATAGGTATTTATTAAACAATCAAATTATACAGGCATACAAAGATAAGAAATAGAGTGTGGCATATCATTTTATTCAGTCCATCAACAATATTTGGTGCATGTTCAAATTATAAATCTTTTGAGTTACACACATGACCCCCATCTCCTGCCCAATATTAGTGGCTCAAAACTTTAGTGCATTTGTTGTGTTCATGCCTATCTCCCCAATGAAATCTTTAGCTCCTTCAAAGGGATGTGGACTTGTCCATCTGTATACGTTGTATCAGTTATTATGCATGACAGACAATGACAGGTTCTTCTAGAAGTGTGGACAAAGTAATCTGGGAGAATTGAAGAAGGAGTATGATCCTGGCTGGGGAACATGGGAGAAGGGATCATGACGAAAGTGTCTTTGAGAAAGTCTCAAACTAGAGATGATGGCATTCTGAGGAGAAAACTGCAGGAGCAAAGACATGGTAGGGGGGAAAAGGGAAGAAGGACTCTGAGAATAAGATGTAGTCTCTCATGGTTGGAACCTTGTTGGGGTGACCAGTGTAGAAGGGGAGGTAGCTGGAGAGGGAGATGCAGTCTGCCAGGGCTCCAAACCAATTCTACCCTCCAACCCCAACCTTATTCCAGGGGTGAGCCATGGCACCCTGGCAGGGTTAGAGGACAAGGATGCCTGCTCTGAAGGAACACAAGCCATACACTGAGAAAACCTGGTAGAGGAGAGAAGGCCCTTAGGAAGGACAAAGATATGAAGACAGAAAATTGATTCAGACTTTTGGGGGAAGCTTAGTTGTTCCCTATGGTAACTAAACTCATCACAAACAGAAGACAGTACCCCCAAATACAACTCAATGCAGAAAAGACCGAGATGTTGAGGCTTCCAACTTAACAAAGTCTGCATACGCATCCACCCTTCACGCCTCCACCCCAGGCCATGCTTATGTCAGGACAAGGAGATTCCAGAATGACTTATGCCTGTCAAGGATCAGGACTCAGCTATCTAGACCACCAGCCCAAACCTGTGTCCAGAAGTCTCAATCACTCCTGTGCCTAGAGATGCTGGAGGCAAAAAGGGCCTTGTCTAAATGAGAAAGCTGGGCTCTGGAGCTGGCCAGGGTGGGCTTCCCTAAGCTCCTCCACACCCATCTCACTCATCACATAGGTCAGCTATCTGAAGCAGAAGGGACTGGCAGGGTCATGGTCTGGGCAATGGACATGGACGACTTTGCTGGATCCTTCTGTAGTCAGGGCCCACACCTCCTCATCAAGACACTGCAGCTGGAGCTAAGTGAGTAAGGGCCAGGAACCAGAGGCAAAATTCAGGGATAGGTTTTGAATCCCACCTGCAAGTTTTAGCTCCTTTGCAAGAAATTACTACCTGAATACTAGGATTTCACAAATTTCATGCACCCTCATCCCCCCGCAAAAAGAGCTGAAAGAATTATTAAAACTATTCCCTTTTCATACTCTTCTTTCTCTTTCTTTTGTAGCAATGCCTTCTCAGAGTGTTAGTAACCATGGCTTCCCTCCAGGGCCCCTCAAACTGGAAGTGACAGAAGTTTGCAGCTCTTGCTGGAAGCAGCCAGTTTGGGGATGGTCTGGCAGGGTTGCTTGAGAAAGCTCTGATGCTCTGTCATCCCAGGGAAGTTGCGCTCATCCACAGGGGCTAGGATGCAGCTTTAGCCTCAGAACTAAAGTCCCTAGCAGCAGCATAGAGTATTTAAGAAGGTATAATAATATAATTATATTTAAAACAAGGTCATATATCACTTGGCATAATTTCCATCATAACTTGGGGGTCATAGGAAGCAAGGTGATGAATGCCTGTGAAATGCCGATCACTAGAGGTGGCACCACTTGGGCAGATGAATGTGCCCTCCTCCTGCGCCAAAGCCCCTGCTCTTTTGGTTTCCATGCTTAAACTGTTTATCCAAGGCTCTGAGCTTAGTGGAGTTTCTAACATGACACTAACTCTTTCTCCCTCACTCTCTTTAAACATTCTCAGAGATTTTCCTGTTCCAGCCCTTATTTTCATCTCCGAAAGATCAAGAATTAAAAAAAAAAAAATCTAGCCTGATCTAGTTCAATTTTGTATCAATTTAAAACTCTTCTCTCATTGCTCAGGTCACCTTTGGGATGGAGGGACCTGCTGTACAAAGGGGTCAAAATAATATTTATTCATCTTAAAATATGAATATAGAAGTCTCCTTGAGAACATTTGACCTTTGATGTACAAAAGAGGTAATAGGAGATGTAGTTTTTGTGACTATTCTTGGGATGATGTTAATTTTTATTTTCATACAAACATGACATATTAATCTTGAAAGGACTTCAAGCGTCATTGAGCTCAAACCTTATTTTTGTATGTTGCCTCATTTTTTTTGTTGTTGTTGTTAATAAAATTGAGAACTAGATAAATTAATTGATTTTCTCGAAAATTACAAGGCAAGTTAATGGCATACCAAAATTGAAAACCAGAATTTTAGCCCACCTGTCAATTGTTTTCCAATATGCCATGACTGCTATATGTTGACTACATATACAAACTTGATAAAGAGAAAAATTTATCTTTAAAACATAGTTTTATAATTGTTATTATGAAAAATTAGTAAAGGATAGAAATAGATAAATATTGTAGATATTCCAATCTACATGCTTCATTCTATCATATATAAGAATATTTAAAAATGTATATTACTCGTAAATTATATCGTGATTGATTTTGCACATAACATTTCTTTAAACATCATAGATATTTAACTATGCCCCTCTCATACTTTGTTTCTCCCATACTGCAGAATGCACAATAAACTTAGTAGATATATAAAGTTTTAAATTATAATTAAAATAATTATCTTTTTCTTATGGTGAAGCTTGGCCTCATAAAAAGATACCACTTCTGTTGGTAATTCCATTTCTAGATAATTGGATGATAATCAGGTAAAAAGATTAATGTTTTCCACAAAGAAAATTTATTTTATTAAATGAGGAAAGTTTGATTGTATTCTCTGTCATGCAAACTACCATTGGAGAAAAATAAATGTATTATTTTTCAACAAAAAATGGTTTTATCTGGTGGTTAATTTTAGTTTCCTCCACTCCTTTATAATTTTTTTCAGTGAGCCCTTTAATACCAGAACACAGTTTACCTATCCCTATAGAAGATGAACTGGAATTTTCATTTATACTCACCTCATACTCATTTTATAACTCTTGACACAGACTTGACCTAATGGTAGTCAAAACAGAGAACCTAGAAGAAGAAAGAATAAAAATATCTTTATATAATTTTACTACATAGTTTTTTCTTTTTCTTTTAAATAGCATTTAGGATAGATGCTTCCTTCCCATTTTATTCTCAATGTATACAGTCAATCTTCAGTTTTATTCATTCTGAAGTTGTATTATATCTTCTTAATTTCTCTAAAATTAAGAGTAAAAATACAAAATATTATATTTTCCCTTCATTTATTCTTTTTTCTGAAGGTTAATCGTTGTTTATGTAGATCTAAGTTTCTGATCTATATCATTTTTCTTCTGCTTCAGTTTCTGTTGTGTATGTGCCTCAATTTGTGTTTATCTGAGAAAATTTTTGTTTTCTTCTCTTGTACAGTATAATTTCACTGAATATAGAATTCTAAGTTGGCAGCTTTTCCCTTCTAGACCTTTAAATATTTTACTCCCATTCTTGCATGGTTTCTGACAAGAAGTCAAATGTAATACTTATCCTTGTTCATCTTAAGATTAGTTTTTGTTCTTTTACTCCCATCAAGGATTTCTCTTTGTCTTTGGTTTTAATGTCATGTTCAGGTCTGTTTTGTTTGCTTGTTTGTTTTGTATTTATCCTGCTTAGTGTCCTTTGATCTTCTTGGATCTGTAGCTTAATAGTTGGCATTAATTTTGGAAACCTTTCAGCTATTATTTCTTCAAATATTTTCTATTACCCATTTCTCTCTTTATCCTTCTAGGATTCCAATTATGCATATGTTACAATTTTGATGTTTTTCCACATCTATTGTATATTCTCTTCTTTTAATAATTATTATCATTTTTAAGGTCTAGACTTATTTTAAGTTTACTGACTTTTTCCTCAGCTGTATCAACTATATTAATGAACATGTCAAAGGTATTCTTTATTTTTGTTATTGTGATTTTGAGTTCTAGCACATTCTTTCAATTTTTTTTTTATAGTTTTCATCTCTCCGAGACTATCTAACTAGTCTTGCAAGTTATTTATTTTTTCCATTACTACCTTTAAAATATTAGTCACAGTCATTTTAAATTCACTGTCTGATAAATTCCAACATTTTAATCATATTTGAGTGCGGTTTTGGCGACTGCTTTTTTAATTCAATATGTGTGTGTGTGTGTGTGTGTGTGTGTGTGTGTGTGTGTGTGTGTTTTTCCTCAGCTTTTGGCATGCCTTATAATCTTTTTATTGAAATTCACAAATGTTATACAGGGTAATAGATACTGAGGTAAACAGGCTTTTAGTGTGATGAATTATGTTAATCTGGCCAGGAGTTGGACTGTGTTTGTGGTTTGTTGGACCTATTGGCATGTGTGTCTTTGATTTCCTCTAGTGAATTATGTTTGTATTTCCCCATTTGGTTTAGGCTCTGTGAGAGAGACTCTTTTCAGTTTTTCCAGCTTTAATCCAGAATCATTTTTACTGGATATTTATTAGCACATAGATAGGGAGTAGTGGATGGTTATTCTCTTTTTAGTAATTTTTGGTTTTTGGATTGCACAGTGTGTCTGTGTCTCAAGGATATGGCTTTCATAATGTTTCTGTCCTTTCTCCAGGGGTAGAGTTATTTGCCCCCTGCCCCTTAACCTCTTATACAGCTACAGTGTTCCTAGTCTCTGTCTGTGAAACCATCTCCCCTCTAGGCTGATGCTTTCCTTTCTTTCATTTATTTTTCTGGGAGGAAACAGAGGGTAGAGTTGTGTTGAAGAGGAGCAGATGAGATGAAATTTTTATTTTATCCTACCTCAAGTTAAGACTTTGTTCTGTAAGGGAGAAGAGTCTGGGCAGATAGCATATGGTAATTCATTCTCTTTTCCTGCCAGAGCCAAGCAGGGAGCTTTCTGAGATTCTCCTTAATCTTCCCTGTGAGAACCTAATGAGATTCTGGAGGAAAAACTTCCAAAAGTATGGGGGCTCTATATAACTGCAGCTGACACTTAACCTCTTGCAGTTGGTCAAAATTTCTACCTTAATGTTCTAAGCAGTTTGTGGCATTCTATGGGTTCTACTCCAGGTAAGCAGATCTTTGGTCCTTTGTCGTCCTGGAGATGACAGTCTTCAGATTTGAGGATGATGATTTGCCCTGAAACCTCAGTTCTCTGATAAGTCCAAAAAAAAAAAAAATTTATTTTTATCTTGTTCAGCTTATTTTTATTGTAAGAATAGGGATCTTGACTTTCAATCACTTTTCATATATTTTTTTATTTATTTTAAATAAAAATGTATATATTTAAAGTATACAATATGATGTTTTGATATATAGATATGTTGTAAAATTATTACTACAATCAAATTAATTAACATATTCATCACTTTCCATAGTAACTTTGTGCATATGCATATGGTGAGAACATTTGAGATTTACTGTCATAGCAAATTTCAAACATACAACACATTATTATTAAATATAGTCACTATGCTGTACATTAGATCTCCAGAACTTATTTATTTTATAACTGAAAGTTTGTACTCTTTGATCAATATCTCCCTTTTCCTTCATTGTTCTACTCTCTGTTAACCATGATTTCAATTTTTCTTTTTATTCTGCATGTAAATGAGATAATGAAGTATTTTTCTTTTTTTATATGAATTTTTTCACTTAACATAATGTCTTCTAAGTTCATCAACATTGTTGCAAGTGACAGGATTACCTTCTTATTTAAGCCTGAATAGTATTTCATTGTATATATGTACCACATTTTCTTTATCCATCTGTTGATGGACACTTAAATTATTTCTGTATCTTGGCTATTGTGAATAATGTTGCAATAAACATGAAAGCACAGATATATCTTAGGGATAGTTACTTTATTACCCAAATGTGTAATTGTTGAATCATATAATAGTTATATATAGCTTTTATTTTTTTAGAAATCTCCATACTGTTTTCTGTAATGCCTATACCAATTTCTATTTCCACCAACAGTTGCACAGAGGTTTCCACATCCTCACCAATACTTGTTATCTTTTGGCTTTTTTAATAATAAAAAAATCTATTGGCTTTTTGATAATAGCCATCTTAATATAAATGAAGCGATATCTCATTGTGGTTTTGATTTGCATTTTCCTAATGAATAGTGAAGCTGAACATCTTTTCATATACATGTTAGCCATTTGCATGTCTTCTTCAGAAAAAAATTCTATTCACTTTTCATGCCCAGATCCCTCATTATTATTGACTCTTTGAGAGAATTAATCTTTTTAGCACTACATCAATTATTACATTTGTTGCTATTATTAATCTCTTGATCTGCATTTATTTATGAACTCACTTAGAATCCAGATTCATATTGCAATTCTAGCTTAAGCTCTTCCATGTATTAGCAATTTTTTTTTATTCTCTTCCTTCTCCCCTTCTTTCTTTTTCTTTTTCTCTATTTCTTTAAAGAATTATTTATTACTCTTGAACATAGCTAACACTTTTACATTAGTCTTTACTCTGCATATTCACTCTAAAATTTTATAACTTATTTAGCCTAAAATCTCAGAATTAAAATTACCAATGACATTTTTGCTTGTATTACTTCCCATACACTCAAAAGAAGAATAATCAAATCTTATCTCAACATTTTTACTTTTCTAATGGTCAAACAAGTTTGTTAAAGTATCCATTTGGTTTGTAAAAATTTCTCTTGCTGAAACCGTGCAGTCATCTTTTATTTCACATTTCTTTCATCTTTTATATTAGCCTTTAATTCTCTCTTTCCTCCTTACTTCGCTCTCCATATATGCTTCTCTTCCCTGACACCTGTAATTACCACTTAGCAAGTTTCCCTGCTACGATTATTTCTCCAAATAGATTATTCTCTGTATCTCTGTCAGATTTACCTACAGCTACTCTCCATCTCATCAATATACAATTGCTCCATGTCATGTACAGGGATGAAACTAGATTCACTCCTCTCTTATTCTCAAGATACTATATAATCTAACCTGTCAATTATCTCCTTTAACTTCCATAGCACATATAACCCTTTAGTGAGATTAGTGTTTTGGTGCTATTATTTATGCTGTTTTCCTATCACTGGCCTCTTTCTTATCTTTCCTTCTCTATAAAAACTTATTTATTCTTGTTTTCCCCTCAGTTTTCTTTTTTATTCTTTATTCACTGTTTTATTTTTTTTCTTTATTTTCTGTTCTTTTTCTCATTTTTTTCTTTTAAAAACTGTTTTTCTTTACTTAGTATTGTTAGTTAGCATTGTTAGTTCAGTTAACATAGTATTATTGGTACGGTAAGCATAATTAGTATGATTAATATTTATTAGCATAGTTAGTAAGTATAGTTAGCATTGTTAGTATTATCAATATTAGCATAGGTAGTATAGTTTGTATTTTTTTATCATGTTTAGTAAGCATAGTTAGCATTGCTGGTTATTATTCACAGTGTAGCTAGCAAGTTACCATGCCGCAGAGCTTCACAGCCACTCAGCTGATGCAGAGACTCATATTGACAACTACTGGCTCTTTAAGACCACCACCAGTGAAACTTCACCAAGGTGAAGTTGGCCTGGCACATCCTGATCAAGACAGAGTTGGCTGCAAAGGTCATCAATAAGAGTTAGCAGAGATCCCCAGCCTCCAGGGACTTTTCTGTGAAGTCCACTGCATGAAAGCCTTGAATCATCCTAATATCATAAATTTATTAGAAGCGATTGACACCAAAAAGCATTATTCCTCATCATGGAGTTCATTAATGGAGAGGATATAATTAATTATTTACTGGACCACGGCCACATGATGGAGAGTGAGGCCCAAGGCATTTTCTGGCAGTTGATATCTGCTTTGCAGTACTACCTCCAAAAAAGTATAATCCACAAGGACCAGAAGCCAGGAAATCTACTTTCTAATGCTCAGATGAATATAAAAATTGAAGAGTTTGGCCAAAGCAATGAGTTTATCAGCCATAAGCTGAGAACATAATCATGGCAGCCTCTCATTTGCCTCCCTAGAGTTATTCCTGGGCCAAAACTATGATGGCCGTGTGAGAAACATCAGGAGCCTGGGAGTGTTTCTATACAAGATGATCACTGGGACCCTACTTTTCATGGGAGATGCCTGCTGGGAGCTATGGCAGCTGATAATGAGTAAATACTATCATGTCCCATTTTTTATTTCCTTTGAGTGTGAAAACCTCTTAAAGAAATGAATGACCCTCAACCCCAGCAACAGAGAAACTGTAAAACAAATAATGAGGAACTCACAGCTAAATATGGATCAGGAAGAGGAACTAGGCCTGGTTTAAGCTACCCTGTGATGATATGGACCTCTGGGTGACTGAAATGATGATGACGATGGACTTTGAGTGGGTTGGGATCCTGGACTTATTAATAGGCAGGAGATATGAGAGCGTAGCTGTAACAAAACTTAACCTGAGCACCAAGAAACCCAAAGTGGTGGGCTGCACCATCACGGTGAAGCCCCTCTTTTTTTGGACCCCAACAACTGTGATTCTTCTCCAACACACAACATTTAGCCAGAGGTCCCTGCACACCCAGTAGAATGCAGTTACAGTGAGCCTGCTATTCCTACCAAGTTCTGCAAGGCAGCAAACCAGATCCTGAGGACCATGAGTCAGGGAAAATCCCCTAGCCACCCTGAAATAGAGAACCAGCAACCCCCAGTTCCCTGTGTGGCCTTAGGGTATCCTCTAGTAGCAGCAACAGCTGCAGTAGCAAAGCCCCAGAGGGAAGGAAAAAGAAACTCTTTCCACACCAGACAGCCTGATGGTGTGATTCCAATCTCTTCCTTTGGCCACAGACAAAGCAGTCAGGGAATGGACAGGAGGGTTTGGAACTTTTTGTTATGGCATCTCTGCTATAGGACATTTACTAAGTAGTAGCATGACAAATTGGAAAATGGGATCAAGTGAAGCTGATGTGATAAACTGTGGACAATCAAGGCAGGGCTCACCCTGAATTTTATTTATTTATTTATTTATTTATTTATTTTTTAAGAAATTTTAATTTAATTTAATTTAATTTAATTTTGTATTTTTTTATTATTATTTTTTATGGTGACATTGGTTAACAAAACCCAATAAGTTTCAGCTGTACACTTTAAAAATAAGGTTATATATATATATATATATATATATATATATATATACACACTATGTGTTCACCTCCCATAGTTAGATCACTCTCTGTCACCACATATTTGACCCCCTTTACCCTGTCTACTTCCCCCTTCCCCGCAACCCCTCCCCTCTGGTAACCATTAGCTCATTGTCCATGTCCATGAGTCTCTGTTTGTTTGTCCTGTCTCTGGTTGATTTCAGGTATATCTCACATATAAGTGATAGCATGTGATTTTCAACTTTTTCTGTCTGGCTTATTTCACTTAGCATGATTATCTTGACGTCCATTCAGGTTGTCGCAAATAGCAGTATTTCAATTCTTCTTATGGCTGAAAATATTCCATTGTAAATATGTACCACAGTTTCTTTAGTCAATCGTCTACAGTAGGACACTTTGGTTGCTTCCATGTCCTGGCCACTGGGAATAATGCTTTTATGAACAGTGGTGTGCAAATATCTTTTCGGATATGGGTTTTCAAGTCTTTGGAGTAAATAGCCAGTAGAGGTATTGCTGGATCATATGATAGATCAATTCTTAGTTTTTTGAGGAACCTCCATACTGTTTTCCATAGTGGCTGTACCAATTTGCAGTCCCACCAGCAATGTATGAGGGTTTCTTTTTCTCTGCATCCTCTCCAACGTTTGTTATCACTTGTCCTGTTGATTATAGTTATTCTAACAGGTGTGAGATGGTACCTCATTGTGGTTTTGACTTGCATTTCCCCAATAGCTAGCAATGTTGAACATCTTTTCAAATATTTGTTGGCTATTTGCATGTCCTCTAGGAAGAAGTGTCTGTTCAGATCTTCTGCCCTTTTTTTTTTTTGATTGGATCATTTGTTTTGTTGTTGTTATTGAGTTGCATGAGTCCTTTGTATATTTTGGATATTAGGCCCTTATTAGAGGCGTTGCTTGCAAATATATTTTCCCATTCAAATGGTTGTCTCTTTATCTTATTGTTGATGATTTCTTTTCCTGAGCAGAAGCTTCATAGTTTGATGTAGTTCCATTCATTCATTTTTGCTTTTAGTTTCCTTGCCTTGAGGTCAAATTCTTAAAATCTTTAAGTCCAAGGTCTTTGAGTTTATTTCCTATGTTTTCTTCTATGAATTTTATTGTTTCAGGCCTTATATTCAGGTCCTTAATCCATTTTGAATTAATTTTGATATGTGATAATAGGCAACACTCTAGTTTCATTCTTTTGCAGGTGGCTTTCTAGTATTCCCTGCACCATTTATTGAAGAAGCTTTCCTTTCTCCACTGTATGTTTTTGGCTTTTTTATCAAAAATTATTTGCCCATATAAATATGGGCTTACTTCTGGATTCTCAATTCTGTTCCACTGGTCCATGTGTCTGTTTTGCTGCAATGCCATGATTACTGTCGCTTTGTAGTATAATCTGAAGTCAGGCAGAGTGATGCCTCCAGCCTTGTTCTTTATTCTCAGGATGGCTTTGGCAATTTGGGGTCTTTTGTGCTACCATACATATCTGCTGATCTTTTGTTCTATTTCTTTAAAAAATACCAATGAGATTTTGATGGAGATTGCATTAAATATGTATAATACTTTAGGTCATTTTAACTATGTTGAATCCAAGAACACTGAATATCTTTCATTTCTTTGTATCTTTTTCGATTTCTTTTAATAGGGTCTTATAGTTTTCATTATACAAATCTTTCACGTGTTTCGTTAGATTTAGTACTAGGTATTTTGTTCTTTTTGATGCAATTGCAAAAGGAATTATTTTTTCCACTTCTTTTTCTGACACTTCATAATTAGAGTATAGAAATACTATGGATTTCTGAACGTTGATTTTGTGTTCAGAAACTTTACTATATTTGCTTATTGTTTCTGATAGTGTTCTTATGGAGTCTTTAGGGTTTTCTATACAGAGAATCATGTCATCTGCAAATAGTGACAGTTTGACTTCTTCGTTTCCTAATTGGATGCCTTTTATGTCTTTTCTTGTCTGTTAGTGGCAGTTTCAGTAGCGTTTGCTCAGATTCTCCTGGGCTCCATAGTGTTTGGTCTCGGAGGATATGGGGGAGGTGCCTTCTGGTTTGAGTGTTGGGGGCTGCGGCTCAGCTTCAGTTTTGCAACCATGGCTGATAAAAATTAACTGTTGTTTCTCTGCTGTCCTTCTTCTCTGCTTTCTGCCCTGATGACTGGGCCCTGCCGCAGGCCGTGTGGAGCTCACAGCACTCACAGGCAGGGCTGTTCAGGGAATTCTCTGTACCTTCTTCCCTCCACCTCCTTTTATAGAGAGCTGTGGCTGCAAGAGGAAGCTTTTTTTGTTTCTCTCAGTCCACCTCCCGACACTGGAGATTCTGACCTGTGGTAGCTCTTATGCTCTGATCCCATGTTCAGATGTGCTGATATGCACTTTGGGTGTTTTTTGTTGAGTTTTAGATGTTCGGCTCATTGTTATTTAAAGGAGAGAGATCTAGGGACATCTCTCACTCAGGTATGTTTCTCCAAACTTTCTCTCCCTACATTTTAAATGCTGAACTTGAAAATGCTGAGCCCCAGGCAGCTGCCAGTATGGTGCACGAGATGAGCCAGAGGCTGGACAAAAATAACAACGGGTGGGAGCAGTGCAAGTTGTATATGCTGTGTGTGAAGCACTTGGTCCAGTGGATGGTGAAAGAGTGCAAACTGCCCCAGTGTTCTCTGCACAGGATTCACGTAAGGATGGGACATGTTGTCTCCATGGACTTCAGAAGCATCATCTCAGACTAAGCCTAGAGGATGCCTGGAGTCCTCTGTAGGACAAGAGAAGAGGTCGCCCTCGCTTCAGAATCACCTCTGGCCTCCACTTGTGTGAAACCAGAGACTGGACTGTTCTTCCTGGGGCCCTTGTTCCCTTCCTGCTCCCCTCTCCCCCCATGTTAGTGGGGGAGGGGTGGTCTTCATTAAAGTACTTGGTTTCCCCCAAATCTTGTAATAAATTGGATGCTCTGCAAAGATATATTTAATACTCTTATGCATTCTTTCTGCAAAGAATCGGGACTGTACATCCTCCAGTTTGAGAAGCATGTAGTGATGAAACACTGGGACTTGATCAAACAACGAAAAAACGACTGAAGAGAATTTTCCTGGCAACTTGCAATGGCACT
>CM053511.1:36886613-36981774 GCA_028627145.1 Eidolon dupreanum
AAAAAAAATCCTAAATCTCTTTTCCTGAACTTTTTTTGAAGATCATCTCAATCCACATTTAGGCAAATCTTCCCACATAATTTAGAGTCAAAAATATCATACATATGTGTAATACTGGATTTTCATTTTGATTGTGAAATTTGTCTCATGATACCACCATTAGCTGAAAAAATAAAACCATTGACATAAATAAAATTAAGTTTTTCTCAATTATTTACTCATATTTCAAAGGTTATCATTTGAACAGTTTTGATACATTAGTGAAATTCTTCTTTTACTTTTGGTTTGTGCCCAGTTACACAACAGGAAATCATCAAATTCTATTATATGTTCACTGTTTCTTTCCTGAAATAGAAACAGCACAATTTCACAGAAAATTACTCTTGGGAGTTTTCCAGCTCAAGACTGCAATCTTGAAACTTTTAGAATCTTTGAACAAGTTTAAGTTTAGAAATATAAAGTTCCACACCAACCAGGAAAACATTGAAATTGTCCATCACACACCTACTTTATTAAAACGAGATCGTGTTGAATTGTTCTTGATAAGGTGCAGTTCCAGAAAACTGAGAACTAAAAAGGAAGAACAATTCTAAACCATATACTGCTTTTGTTTTTTAAAAATTGCAAATTGAGCTTACTTGTCACCTTCATCCCCCCCAAAAAAAACTATTAAAAGTCACCATACATAATCACTTTTTCTACAACAGAAAAAATACAGGGAAGTCATGTTCTGTGAAATCTATTTTGGTTTTTGTCTGACTCGTTCATGAGTTTTTAATAGTGTTATGGCTTTTGTAAAAATTACATATTGCTTTAAATGGGAGAATTTTATGATATGCAAATTATACTTTAATAAAAATACTAAAAATGATATGTTGCTTGGGGAAAATTCTAACAATAGGACAAAGTGCATTAAAACAAAAACTCTAAAAATCTCACCAAGCAGCAATTACCATCTCTAACATTTTTTGCTACTCATTCTTCTGTGTCTCTCTATCTATAATCACAAACACTTAGGAATACAAATCCAACTTATTATAACATATTTTCACTCAACCATTTCAGTAAACAGTTTTAAATATGAAGCCCTTTAACAGAAGGAAAATCTAGATGGTGCTATAAGGATCAGTCAGGTTCAAAACAAGAGCCCATCAAAGACACAACCATAAAACCAATGATTTCTGAAGCAGGGAAAATTCTGGCAGGCTCTCTCTCTTCTTAACAGAATATTGGATGACTGCTAAAAGAAAACCTAGTAAGTGTCCATGTTCAACAGTCACTTACATGATGACAAGCAGAAAATAGAGCTGCAGACAAACATGTTATCTGATAATAGTGCGGATTCATGCTTGAATTTGAGCTTGCCCTCAGATTTGCCCTAAAACATAAATATTGCTTATATAGAGTTGTGGCAAATAAGAAACAGGAAAACCCAACCCAAACCCTTTGCTGTGTGTCAAATGGCCTGTTAGTTTCTACAGTTGTCAGGGATAGGGGATGATAATACCAAAAAATCAGATATTTCTCCATATGAAAATTTATTTCACACGCAGTTTTACTCCTAACCAAAATAAAAGTTTCACTAAAATATAAACACCGCCCTCACTTTACTATAATCTGTCCTCAGAATCTCCCTAATAAACATGTACTGGACACAAGAGTCTGAGGTAGACAGGAAGGGCACTGTGGATGAATTCTTCACCAAGCTGCCTGCGTGCACAGCTGGCCAAGGCTGGGACTGTGAATTCACAGTGACACCTGCAGGAGGCAAGACGCATTAACAATGCATCAGAATAGGCATTCTGTTTATGAGTCGTGTGCCAGTACCACAGAGTAACTGAAACTTAGGGTTTTTTAAATTTTATTGTGTGAGATGGCCTATGGGGTCAGTGTACATGTTAATTTTAAGTTTGTTCAACCACTAGTGTCTAAAGTTTTATGTGGCAGATGATTGCTAAGATTATAGATACATCTAGGGAGTATGCGAGGAAAAATGTTCCAGCAGTTTCAGGGAAATTTCCATTTCTGGGATAAACAATGATATCTATTTTCATGGCTCTTCATCCCACCTCTGCCTGCCTCTTCTATTTCTGTCACTAAGTATTCTTCCTGTCATTCAAGCTCTATATTTCCAGACACAGAACATATTCTTCTGATTACATTCTTTCCCAGTATATGGTTGAATGTTAATTGTACTTACTGTTTAATTTCCATTTAAAGATGATGCTGGTTACCAGAGGCAGGAATGTGGGGAAAGGTGGTAAAAAGGTACAAACTTTCATTATAAGAGAAACAAATTCTAAGGAAGTAAAGCACAACATGGTGATTATAGTTATACCACTGTATGATACATAGGAAAATTGTTAAGAAAGTAGATCCTGGAAGTCCTCATCACAAAGAATTTTTTTCTTCTCTTTTTAATGTATCTATGTAAGATGATGAATGTTAACTGACTATTGTGGTAATTATTTTATAATACATAAAAATCAAACTATTATGCTGTATTTTTTAAACTCATACAGTGATATATGTCAGTTGTTTCACCATAAAACAGGGTGGAGGAGAATGTATTGCTAATAATGATTACTATAAAACCTCACCGATCACCTTGACCTCCATAACCTAATAATTTTCCAATTTATTCTCCCAGGTCAGATTTGCATTCTCAACTTCCTACTAGACATCTCCACCTGGGTGTCCTGTGGCACCTCTGACTCAGCATACCATTGGTGTTCCTTCTAGTTTGTCCCTTCTGGCTTCCTCATTCAGCAAAGAACATAATTATTCACTCACTTGACCCACGCCTCTTTTCATCCTTCTGCTTACTCAGGCATCAGTTGTAGTAGCTTCTACATATACCTTCTTCCCTCCCTCCTACATTCCCAGGACAGTGTCTTCATTTTGACTTAAAAAAAAAAAAAAAAAAAAAAGAATTTATTTACCTTCCTCTCATTTATTAAATAGCTGCCAGAAAATCTAAACTATAAATCTGATTAAATCACTCCTCAGCTCCTCCTGATCAACATGACACCTTAGCTTGCCATATAAGGTCCACCATGATCTAGAACTTACATAATTCCTGTCTGCTATGAAAAAGTTGTGTAAATTCCCTACCCGTCAAGTTTTCATGCCTTAACACTTTTACTCACATGTCCACTCATATTTCCATCTGTTTGGTATGCTCTCCCTACCTGTCTTCCATCCTCGAATTCCAGTCTGTACTTATTGAATATTCACTCCTCCTGCAAGACTCTCACCTGAACAATAATAAGATAAAAACTTCTGTGGCATTTAATGTTACAACAACTCTGTGAAGTAAATATTGTTATTATTCCCAGAAGATGCTATACTCCGGGGCTCAGGACGGTTGTCTAAGTGGCCAAGACTTTCATGCATGTATATACTTAAAGTGTGCTGCAGGTAATAGTGGAGCAAACACAGATCCCTCAGGATCCTTACCACCTAGACGTAGAGAGAATCATCTACAGAAGTATGACAAAATTGTGCAGAGGACATGCAGAGTAAAAACCTACAGGAGAGACAATGTTTAATTCTACTTGACTTTTCTGCATACCTTCCCTGACTGGAGAGAAAGTCAGGGAAGGTATGCAGAAAAGGAAGCTTGATAGAGGTTAGGAGCATAGATCTGGATCCAGACTCTTGACTTCAATCCTACCTTCTCCACTCACTAACTGTTTGATCTTGGCCAAGTAGTTTAACCAATCTACGCTCCAGTTTCCTTATCTGTCTGATCTAGTGGTTATGTGTAAGATGATTTAGAAAAGGGAGAGATCAGATCAACCATAAATTGATTAAAATATTAATAAAAAAAGATCACTTGACTCATCCTTAAATTATTTAGACATTTACCCTGGGACTGAAAATTGCAGATTCTCCCTTGCTTCTTGCAGCAGTGAAAATGACTTGGAGAGGCAGAAAATGAGGAGGAAATAAGTTTACCAGCTTGTGTCAAAAAGATATAAATACTTTTACTACAGGGTATAACAAAAAAAAAATGAAGGTAACAGGATTTTATCATAGTACTATTTAAAATAGCAAAATTTGAAAATATAAATATGTCCAACAATAAAAGAAATGTTTAAAATTCATTATAGTACATTCACATAGTTAATAATATACAACCATTAAATTGTGTTATCAAAGAATGTTTACTGTTATAGTGTTACAGTAGGTAGAATAATGGCTACCCAAAGATATCCACATACTAATCCCCAGAACCTGTGAATGTGTTACATCACATGACAAAAAGGATTTGCAGATATGATTAAGGGTATGAACTTTGGGATGGGAACATTGTCTTGGATTATCTGGATGGGATAAATCTGATCACATGAGTCCTTAAAAATAGAAAAGGAAGGTATGAGGGTCAAATAGGGAGAATTAACAGCAGAAAGAGCAGATTTGTAGTATGAGAGACTCACTGTTCCACTGCTGTTTTTGAAGATAGAGGAAAGGAGCCATGAGCCAAGGAATGTAGGTGACCTCTAGAAGTTTGGAACAGGCTTCCAGTTTACAGTGCTACAGCTTCAAGGAACTGATTTCTGACAACAACCCAAATGAACAGGAAATGGATTTTCCCCTAGACTGTTCAGAAAAGAAACACAGCCCTGCCAACAGCCCTGATTTTAGTCAGGTGAGACAATGCCAAAATTCTGACCCACAGAACTATTTAAAAAATTAACTTGTATTGTTTACACTATTAAATTTGTAATGCTTGTATGGCAGCATTAGAAAACTAATACATTTAATAAACACCATAAATGTTAATTTAAAAAAAGGAAGCCCAACATAAAAGTGCATGTACACTTTAACATCACTTACATCCCAGTTGTGCATACACACATACACAAACCAGTTGAAAAGAATTACATGAAAATACTTTTTTAGAGTTGGGGATTATGGGCATTTTTATCCCCTTTGTATGCTATTGATTGTCATTGTCTTATAATTTTTCTTACTCACTATCTTTCTTGACGCTGTGTCCCCAAGTTTGCACCTGGAATAACTTGTGAAGAATGTGATTGATGATGAGTTTGCAAAATCTGATGTTCAATTTGCATCCTTGTGTTACTTGACTTCTCAACAGCCTTGAACGGGTTTATTATTCCTTAAGGACTAAAAATGTTTGTTGGGCTTCTGTAACACCTTCTTTAGGTTATCGTAATTCACTAGCCATGTCTATCTCTCTTTTTTGTTTCATTCTCGAGATATCTAAGTGTTACCACTGGAGTGATGTGAAATCCATGTCACTCCAGTGACATGGGGGAGGAGGAGAGAGGTGTTGTGTGTTGTGTGTCCTTCGGTTCTGCAAACAATTATAGGTGGGGGGGGGTTAGAAAAAATAAGATTTATTGAAAGTACATTTTAGAAGGAGACAGACTATGCTAAGGAAGGCTGCAGCCCAGTGGAATCTGGGAGGTGAAGAGGTATGACAGTATGCCCTAAACGGAGGAGGGGGTTTTCAGTAAGGAGAGCTATAACAAGGCAGAAATTGGGAGGTCTTTATATTTGGGTGGTAATGAGAGGTCCTAGATGATCTGTATGTGGGGTTACTTTGACTGACAGCTGGCTGCTATATAACGCTTTGCCTACTGTGCATGTGCTTACCCAAAATTCAGTCTGTTATAACTAGATTCATGAACTTCCGGGTATAAACATAATATTATAATGACGTTCTATGCATGCATTTGTAATTGGTTTAACCAGTAGCTTTTATAACCTTTGTACTCTAGGATTTGGGATAATTTATAACCCTAAAAGGGAGAGATTTCTGGAATGTACTTAAGGAAGGTCTTCAAGGGAAGTTTCTGTGGTTGCAGAGCTGGGCCTCCTGTCACTCATGCCTGACTAACTAACATGAGTAAATTAAGAATCAAGCACTAGATCTCTTCTTTCTTCTACATGCACTCCTTTAATTCATCTCATTTACCTTTGAATTTAAATCTTATCCATACAGTTAACCCTCCCAAATATCAATCTCCTACTGGACCTCTATCCTGAGGTCCACACACACATATTCAAGTGCCTATCTTCCATCTCCCCTCAAGCATCTACAAGGCACCTTCAGTCTACCATGTCCCAGTAGAATTCCTGCTTTTCCCCCCAACCATACCACTTGTATTCTTTCAAATCTCAGGAAAAGAAAACTTTTCTAGGCCAGGGTTTCCAACCTTGGCACTATTGACATTTTCAGCTAGTTAATTCTTTGTTTTGGGGGTGGGGTCTATACCATATGTTGCAGAATATTTAACATCATCCCAGGCCTCTACCCACTAGATTTCTGTAGCATTCCCCCTACTCCGACTACACAATCAAAAATGCCTTCATGTTGCCAAATGACCTCTAGGGAAGGCAAAATTGCAAAATTCCCTATTAAAAACCACTCACCTGGGCCAAAAATTTTGGAAGCATTTTTCTCTCCCTTTTCCCTCACCTTATAAATCCAGTTCTTTAGGAAACCCTACCTGTTTTACCTGCAACATATATCCGGAATAGTAATACTTGTCCTCCCCACCTCTACCACTCTGGCCTCTAGACTTCTTCCCTTCTCCCTATCAAATAGTTCAAAGAAATCAGAATTATCTTTTCAAACATAAATCAGATATGTCACTCCTCAGCTCAAAATTCCCAGTCTTGTTCTCTCTTATTTAGAGTAAAGGCAAAGCTGCTGCAGTGCCTGTGCCTACTACCCACCACTGCTCCTATCTCTGCTGCTCTCTGCTCTCCCTGCACTGCCACACAACTAACTCCCTACTGTTTCTTAATCTTAATGGATGTAGTCAGTTCCTACTTCAGAGCTTTTGCACTTACCCTCTACTTGGAATGCTCTGCCCCAGATGATTCTCAGCCTCTCTTAGAGCCTCTGTTCAAAGTCCCCTCACTTCAACATTTGCTAAAACACACTATGTAGCACCACCCCTCACTCTGTCACACTTTCGTAATAGCACAGCAACTATCTTACTGCTATTCTAATATACTGACTTGCTTCTTTGTTTGCTCTCCTCAAGTAAGCACCTTGAGGCAAGTACCTTCAATTTTATTCACTGATGATTTCCAGTGCCTACAAAACACCTAGCACAAAGTAGGTGCTCAGTAAATATTTTGACTGTGCATATGAATGAATGAATGAATGAATGAATTATAGTCATAGGAAAGCCCAAACCCAAAGGCTACATTAAAGCAATCACTGAGCCTCTGAACTGACATGAACAGAAAGTAGGCTGCTAAAACTGCCCAGCCAAAAAGCAGGAATATCCCCTCAAAACATGCACTAAGAAGAATTTTAGCCAGAGTACACATAGGGCTACTAACTTGCTTAGTTAAGAAACTGAATTCACTGGAGGGAGTTTGTACTATCATTGCCCATCAGTAAGTGGCGTCTACATAGACCACATATGATTATGCACTTCAAAGTCTCCATGTTCTTCAAGGATTTTTTGTTAGCTTGTTAGATTTATCCTATTCTTCCTGTCCAGTGTAGACAGAGGAAGACAGATAACTTCTCTGCCAGTCATCAGACCTGGGAGTTACATCTGGAGCAGCTGTAGAGAATAGCACAATACAGAGATATGGTGGCAGGAACTAGATGGGACTCATGGGGTGGGGGAACAACAGGTGCATTCAATAGCAAATAAGGTATAAAAACAAGGCTCTTTTAGGTAAGCAGACATGTGGAATATGAAACACTGTAAGGTGGGTTTTCTGTAACTTAAATTGGAATACTCTCCTAACTTTCACAGATGATTGAGCAAGAAGGAATCTAGTCGGGTAGAGAAGATGGGAATGAGATTCCAAAAATAACAAAGAGTATCTGTCAAGGCTTAGAGGTGAGAGAAGGATGCATTCAAATTGTTGATGGTGATTGTAATGACATAGCCCAGTGGACAACACACAATTTCCAGCACAAAAACAGGATGCAGTCATTGCCAAACTCCAGTAGTAAAGTGGTGGTGAACAGTTTCTTATATTGCCACCATCCACATTTAATTGAAGATGTCTCAATAAGCAAGAATGCACCCTGAATGCTGCTTAATGTATAACTTGTTCTTGACTAAATTTTGCTACCACAGTCTGTAGTCTTTGAAATAGATGTTTTGTAAAATTCAAGGTGCTATAATAATTAAGGTCATGCATCTGGTCTGTCTGTAGTGCAGAATGTGGATAAGTCAGTATAATTTTCACCTATTATGAGGGGAAGACATATTTCTCTTAAACAGGCTCGACTATAGAAATCCCACTAGAATCAGTGACTTCATAAACATCTTTAATTACTACTACTTAAGAAATAATCAAAATAAAAAAGTAAAAGATGGCTAAAACAAGGAAACCTGTTACTTTTTTTCACAACTCTATATAGTGATATTTTCATGAAAACCCAAAATTTAAAAACAAAAGAGCTTAATTTTTTGTCTTACTCTACTGCTTCCTAACTGCAACAACATTTAACATCAAACTCTTTATGATTCTGTTTCTTCTTTTTTAACCTTTATGCTAGCAATATTTACCTCTCAGTTACTGGAGAATTAAATTCCATAATGTGTACAAAAACATTATGTTCACAATGAAGTCTGATACAATGTTATGACATTATCACCATTATTGCTATCTGAGTAAGAGTGGTGGGTAGTGTCCTGGTTTCTTCTTTTATGAGTTTTTTTTTAACTTCTTTGGATTAGTCATGGGATTATGAGTTCTCTTGTTTGCTTAAGCCAGTGTAGGTTGAGTTTTCTGTCACTTACAATATGATGTACACTTGATGATACACTTGAAGGGAGGAAAAAGAACAACAACTAAACAAGAATGCAGGTTCAAGCATAGGCTTTCTTTGTAGGGGAAAAATGCGAGCATATCTTTAAAGGAAAGAGATCATGAAGAACAGGAGATGAAAAGCAAAGGAGAAATGGGAAGGGTCCAGAGGAAGAGTAGTATATGATGCAACCCAGAACACTGAGGAGTGATGGTGCCCAGAAGAATATTAACTGGTAAAGTCATTTCATTTGTCAAATAATCCAAGTTTTCTTTTCAATAATATATATGTATTTATTTTTTTAAGTTTTGGGTTTCTTCTTGTAATACATCACATACTTTATTATATTTGATTTTCAAAGTTGTATACTGGCCAAACATGTATATTTGCTAAAACACTAAACAGAACTGAAGGAGTCTGCTCCCTCTAAAGCAGCTTCCATGCAATTATATCAAGAATGAACACAAGTACAAGAAAGTGACACAGGTACTCTGAGGTGTAGAAAAACAAGTTAAGGAGATGACATTTTTAAGATTTCTATTTCTTAAATACTCAAACTCAAACCCAAATATGTATAATAATCCATTTTAAACTCAAACCCAATGTGTTTATTTGGCTGGTACCTGGCACAGGTTTTATGTTAGATAAAGGAAGACTTTAGATGATGTGGTTTATAAACCTTGTTAGGAGAGGGCTGTAGGAAGGGGTTGTAGACAGAAAAGAAAACATAAATCCCAGTTAAGAATTGGTCAGTATCTCTAGGATAGGTAATACCTTTATGGTAGAGTTAGTGATTCTTACCTCTGACTGCACATTAGATCTCCCAGGGAACTTTAAGAGAAATTATCAAAGCCAGCACCCTATTCCTGATATTCTGATTTATTGTGAAGGTGGCAGATAGAGTTATTTTTATGAGTTTGCTGGGTGATCCTTACATGTTGCTAGGCTGGTCACCCTCTGATTTAAGAATACTTCTAAGCAAATTGCAAGACAGATGAAAGTTTTAATCCATAAACTGTTCTCTTAAAACATGTTGGAAAATAAAATTCAATCAAAAACCCTAACACAAATGAATTGGCATCAATTGTTTACAGAATGATTTCAAAACATATTCACATCTACAAGTCTTATTCTCCACTCCAGACATTTTAACAATAGTGCTTGAAGTCTAACATGAGCCCCCTCATTCCCTCTGATCCCAGCCTGTCAGAAGCACCTGTGTGCAACACAGAGCAACAGGGGAGAGGAGAAACACTCAATCTTAACCCCACTGACACATTTCTCAGTGTGAGTGTCTTTCCCTATGAAATCTTGGAGAGTCCCAGAGGATATCAAAGAACTATTCGATTTTTAACATCTACTTTCTCTTGAAGTACAAACCTGGACATTTTCAAAGTTAGGGTTATTCTTTAAGTCTTACAGATTTTATCTAGAATTATACAGAAGAGGGAAAGGTCCTCTTTACTTCTTTACATGAAGCACCAAAAAGAGGGTTCACCAGAGGTAGACTCATGCTGGAGTATGTCAGTGAGGAATAAGGATGACATTGTGAGATGGATTGGAAAAGCTACACTACTTTCAGCCCAATGGGCAGCCAATCTTTGTCCTCAAAATAGGATGCTCTGGAGTGTTAACAGAGAATGTCATATTATCACTTTCTCCTCAAACATACCTCAAGCCCTATCACAAAGCCAATTGGTAAGACAACATTTCAAAATGCAAGAACAAAACTATACCTAGAAAGGTGCTTAACAATTGAATTTTAATGATACTCAGGTAATAAGATCAAATTTCTGTCCCTCGGAACTGCATATCCAGTCCTCAAGTCCCTCAGGTCCCAGGAGAGTTCCCCTAGTTCTTCTACTCAAGATACATGTGATGTTACTGGCCGAAGATTTGCTTTGATTTCACCCAAATTATTGAGGTGACTAAAATTTTTGCTTGGATATAATTCTATCACATATAACCCATTTCATTACATCTAGTCTGAAAATATATTTAGTATGTTTGGTAATAAAAATTTCAAAAAACTGACCTATAGATTCAATGTAATTCCACCCAGACAATCAGAGAGCCTTTATTTGATGGTTTGCGTGCGTGTGGAGTGAGATGATGGGGGCGAGGGGAAGAAGAATTAGAAATGAACAAGATAATTTACAAATATATAAGAATGCCAATATTTTTATTAAAAACAAATCAAAATCAGAGGGGTTTTACTGACTTCAATAAATCAGTATAAGAAATCATAAATCTAGCAAACAAGGGAATGGGAAAGGGCATGGGGCTGAATTCATGGAAATATTTGGTAAATAATGAGATATTTATTTGTCTTTTTTTTTAAGTTAGCTTTATTGAGATAGAACATACATATGAAAATTCACCAATTAGGTATACAAGTTAGTTGTAATAAAAATATATGTCATTTAACCGGCATCACAAATATGACATAAATATTTTAATAATCCCCAAAGTACTCTCTCACATCCTTTGCAGGCAAAACTACCCCTACCCCCAACTCTGGCCCCAGGAAACCACTCACTTGCTCTCTGCCACTATAGTCATGCATTTCCTACAATGTTATAGAAATGTAATCAGACAGTATCAAGTCTTACTTGTCTAGCTCCTTTCACTTAGAAAATTCATTTGAAATTCATCCATAATGTTATGGGTATTATTGGTTTGTTCTCATTTATTGATGAATGTTATCCCATGGTATGGATATAACTTAATTTGGTTACCTGTTCACCAGTTGATAGACAATTGTGTTGTTTTTGATAAGGCTATTATAATAAAAATGCTATAATAACTCAAGTATTAGTCTCTGTGTTACAATATGTTTCACTTTGGAAAGGTAAATATTTAAAAGTGAAAATCCTGTGCCCCTCTCAATGTTTAACTTTAAAAGAAACTGCTAAACCTCGTTTCAAAGTAGCTGTATCATTTTGTATTTCCAGTAGCAACGTGTGAGAGAGTTCCAGTTACTCCACATTTTCCCCAACATTTTGTATTTTCTGTCTCTTCAATTTTAGCCATTCTAAAAGGTATATCATTGGTATCTCATAGTGGTTTTAATTTGCATCTTTATTATTTCCTTCTTCCCACTTACTTTGAATATAATTTGCATCTTTGTCTATATTTTTATGGTAGAAACTTGGATCAGATTTGAGATATTTATTCTTTTCCCTAATGACTAATGATGATGTGCTCATTTCCTTTCATCCTTGCCATGTTGCCAGCATTAAGAGTAAAGTACTCAGTCTTTCACTGTTAAGTATGAAGTTAAGCAAGGGTCTTTCCTAGGTCGCCCTATCCAGGTTGAATAAATTCTTGCTTATTCTTAATTTGCTGAGGGTTTTAATCATACATGGGTGTTAAATTTTACCAAATAATTTTTCTGTATGTATTGAGGTGATCATATGATTTTTCTTCTTTAATCTATTAATAGGGCAAAATATATTTTTGGTTTTAAAATGTTAAACCAACATGTGTTCCTAATTAAACCTACTTGTGTATAATTTACATATTATCTCTTTCATATAATTGCTGGATTTGTTCTTTCATATTTGGTTAAGGAATCTGCATATATGTTAATGAGGAATACAAACTTATTTTCTCTTTTATAATGTTTTTGTCTTGTTTTGGTGTCATAAAATGATTTCAACTCATAAAATGAATTGGGAAGTGTCTTTTATTTTCTGAAAGCATATATATAAAGTTTAATTTATTTCTTTTATTTAAATTTAAGAATTCACCAGTGAAGACATTGAAATATGAAATTATTGTAAATTGGAAATTATTTAACTACACATATAATTTCTTATATATAATGTACACATATACACTTATAAAGATTATTTCTTTGTTCTCAAATGAAATTTACAAGTTGTATTTTTTCAAAAATATCTTTCATTTCATTAGTTATCAAGTATATTGGCAGAAAATTGCTCATGATATTCCCTTATTATCTATCAGTGTTTCTATAGTATCTGTGCTGACACGTACCCATTCTTGACATTGGTAAATTGTGTCTTCTCCCTTTTTTCTGATAGTTTGGCCTGAGGTCTATAAGTATTATTGCTCTTCTCAAAGAGATCTATTTTTTAGTGTTGACTTCTCTGTTTTCAATTTTTTTTTTATTTTAACTTATATTTATTATTTCCTTCTCTCTGCTTACTTTGAATATAATTTGCTTTTTTGACTAGATTCTTAAGGTAGAAAGCTGGATCATTGATTTGAGACATTTAGTCTTTTTAAATATAATTATTTAATTGTATAAACTGAAATCTAGCCAGCACTTGAATGACATCCTCCGAATTTCAGTATATTGTCCCTACATTTTTATTCTGTTCAAAATATTTTCTAACTTTTCTTATGATTTATTCTCTGAATTACTTAATAGTTCTAAATATTTGAAATTTATATGATACCTTTTTATTACTGTTTTCTAGTTTAATTCTGTTTTGATCAGAAAAGATGTTTTGTATAATTTTAATCTTCTTAAATTTTCTGAGATTTATTTTGTAGCCTAGAATATGATTATCTTGGTAAATGTTCCTCGTATACCGGAAAATATTGTTTATTCTTCTGGCTTAAGATGGAGTGCTCTGTTAATATCAATTAGGTTAAGTCAATTGATACTGTTAATCTGGTCTTCTGAATGCTTACTGATTTTTCTGTTTCTTTGTTCTATTAATTATTGACAGAGGGATGTTGAATTTGCTTATTTCTCCTTTTAGTTCTGTTAGGTTTTAGTTTCTAAATTTTATAACTCAGGTATGATGTGCTTGCCTGGTAATTTTTTACTGAATGAAAAAAATTGTGAATGTTAGGTTTTGGATGCTGAATTTTGTTGTGTTCCTTGAAAAATATTGGACTTTATTCTAGCACACAATTATATTACCTGGGATCAGTTTGATTCTCTTAGGTTTGTTTTAACCTTTACTACAGCAGTTTTAGGGTAGTCTTCATAATAAGATTCACTCATATATCCCATCCATTAAGGTGACACTTTTCTAGGGATTCTATCCAATGCTACGTTGCTTAGTTTCTTCCACACTGGCTAGCAGTAACACAAACTGTTCTCAGTCCTATGTAGGAATTTCTGGGAATTTTTTGGCCTGGATCTTTCCAGTGGTTCTTTTCTTGCCCACGGGTAGTTTCTTTTCACACACGTTCAGATTAGTATCAAACTGAAGACTTTAGAGGAAACTTTTGTAGGTTTCTAGCACTCTCTCTGTGCAGCTTCCTGCTCTCTGGTACTCCATGCCACCAATTTTCGCCATGCTAGGCTCTCCAAACTCCAATCATTGTCTCCTCAACTCAGCAAGCCTGCTGGTCTCTGGTTGTATAACTACTCCCTAGGCTTCATCCTATAAACTGCCCCAGGAAGAAAACTACAAAAATCATAGAGATTACTTCATGTGTCCCTTCTCTCATGGGTCAGAGCCCTTTCTTGCCTATCATCACAATGCCTGAAAATCTCTGTTTCACATATTTTGTCTGGTTTTCTAGTTTTTAAAATCAGAATGTAAATTTTCTCTCTCCTACATCATCATTGTCAAAATCATAAATTTTTCTCTGTTTATAAAGCAATGAAACTCTCCCAGATGTATAACACTACAGATATTTTTATACTGAGAATAAGTTACTAGTCACCATGATAGAAAGATTATTTTTAATAGTCTTTGATGAAGAATCTTTACCACCATAATGGTCTATATTTTATTCTGAATTTTGGACTCTATCTTAAGAAAAGAAAAATAACAAAAAACAAAAAAGAGTATTCCCTGACATTGACATTGAGAAGTTGGCCTCACACTCATGGCTAGGCAATGAGATTCTCCTATTGAACACATTATCACAAAATCCAAGCTAAAACGAGGTTACCCTGAGACCTTGACAAAATGGGACAGAAAAAGTCTACTTCATAATAATGTCTAAGCACAGATTAAAAACAGAGTTACTGTGACACTCACAAAAAACAAAGCACCATTTTCTTTTGGCCAAATTGAGTGAATGTTATATCTTTTTCAAGTACAGCTTTATCCTCATTCTATTCCCTCCTCTCTATAGGTAAGATTTATTAAGATACACAATCATTGAGTTGTGCACACTTTCTGACACCCAATTTAGAGCAAATTCCTGCTTTTTTTTCTCTTCAAAATTACCCAGTCAAAGTCTAAGTTCTATAATATGTTTTTTCTAACACCCTCCTACTGATACTCTCCATGATGCCCCATGGTGTGTTCTCCTTCACCGCAGTGAGTAATAAACTCAACCTGTTTAACTACAGTTGTATTACTGGTAGTCTTTGGATAAATGGCATTACAATCTAGATAAACCTAAAATGGCTCTAATGTAGAATTTTCAGGTAATAAATGAACAAAAGTGTTACCCATGTATTCTTTTGTTCCACTCAGAATTTTTGGATTTTCAAAGTATTATAAAACAAAATTATCATGCTAGTTATTCCCTTCCTTGTAACTTAAGATTCTTAAAGAATTAGAATTAGGCTTTGGGTAAAATAATGCGATATTTTAATAAAATCTTTGAAATATTAACTTTATAAATCAGTATATTTCCATGTTTAAAAAGATTACTTTTTTTTAGCATTTATAGCCAGTTATGCCTTATATTAAGAAATAAAATTAGAAGATCCTTTAAAACAAACTAGGTAAATCAAGGAATGTCAAAGAAATTAAGTTAATAATACATTGTATCACTAGCTAAATTTAATTTTGTATTTAAAATTATACCACTTAATATTAGATGTTTCTTTATAAAAGTAGTGCAGAAAGTAATTAATAAAATAATAATTATTTATTATTATAAAATAGTGATAAATATGTAAGGTATTATTGTAATAGGTATTATTGTTTCAGGATCTACTCTTGCCATGTAGATCGTATATGTTATCCCTAGATCTGACTCAGTCTAGCAAATTGCTATTACTATCCTCATTTAAAAAAAAAAAAAACAATAAAGAAAATTAAGGTTTAGAATTTTAAAGTGAGACGCTCAAGATCAAATAGCTAATAAGTGCAACAGATTTTCAGTCAGATTACATTTAGTACAGTCTGATTTCTAAGACCTTATGTTCTCAGAATCACCACTTTATCTCTTTCCGTATTTGCAGTAGAAGATGAAATAACATGATTATATCTAAGAGATGGAGCAATGTATAACAGTTTAAAACAGATATAAAAGCCTGCTATTACCTAATAAAGGTGCTCTAGATAAAATATGCCATTTAGAAATAAGTACAAACCTAAAGAAAATAGAAAAGCAAGATATAAAGTTATACATTGAAAAGGAAATGCAGGTTAGACAATAGTGGCTAACTAAAATGGATAATACCACTTCTAATTCAATGGTCATGCAAGGAACATGGTTAGAAGATATCACTTTTACAAAAGAGATATGTGATGCCTATTAAGGAGGTAAAGACAAAAAATTCATTGGCAATAAAAAATTTAATCAATGAAAATATGTCCTTTATATCAGTGGAATAATAGATGAAGAAGAGTAATTGAAAGCACAATGATTGACTAATAACACAAGAAATATTAAACTGTGTTTTCCAAGAACACAATAGTTACTCTTGTTTTGAAAGGTAGAAGCATTAGAGTCCTCTGTGTCATTCATAGAGCATAAATGTGTTTTGGAGATCCCATCCTCTTTAACTAATGATATTAGAAATAAAATGGAAAATTAAGCCTAAGAAAATGGTATTTACATTTGATAAAATTCACTATGCCCTCTTAAATCTGCTTATTATTATATATGCTCTTCTAATACATGAGCATTCTATCTTCCTACATAAACATTCAATGGTTATAAATCTTATAAAGATAATTACTCTTCCCTATTCCATCTACTGTCTTGAACAATCCATATAACAAATTATTCAGCAGAAATAAATATGCCTCATTAATGCTTCAAGTAACTTTTGTGTTTTACTCTATGATTTTGTTGTGTTTAATCACAAATTTCTCTTTATGTACCCAACACAGAGAAAATAATATAATTCAACATAAAGAGGGCATTTACCCTTGAAGCAGAATGTGGCTTGTCACTATTCTGTGCAGTAGATCTCTAAGTGTTATTCCTCTTGCATAACTAAAACTGTGTACGCTTTATTTAATATCTCTTGTTTCCCCCTCCCTCTGGCTGCTGGCAATCACTATTCTACTCCATGTTTCTATGAATTTGACTATTTTACATTCCTATTACAAATGGAACCATGTAATATTTGTCCTTCTGTGTCTGGCTCATTTTACTTAGCATATGTCCTCAAAATTCACCCATGTTATCAAAAATGGCAAGATTTTTAAAGCTGTAATAATATTCCATTGTACATACATACTAAATGTTCTTTATTCATTTAGTGATGAACATCTAGATTGCTTCTATGTCTTGACTATTGTGAATAATGCTGCAACGAACATTAGGAGTACAGGAATCTTTTTGAGATTCTGATTTCAACTCTTGGATATATACTCACAAGTGGGATTGGTTGATCATATAATAGTTCTATTTTAATTTTTTTGAGGAGCCTCCATACTCTTTCCATAGTGGATACACCAATTTATATTCCTACCAACAGTGTGCTAGAAATTCTTTTTTCTCCACATTCTTAGCAGCACTTATCTTTTTCTTTCTTTCTTTCTTTCTTTCTTTCTTTCTTTCTTTCTTTCTTTCTTTCTTTAAATAGGTATTCTAATAGATATGAAGTGACTTCTCATTGTGGTTTTAATGTGCATTCCCCTGATGATTAGTGATGTTGAACACAATTTCATATTCTTGTTGGCCATTTGTGTGTCTTCTTTGGAGAAATATCTGTTGAAGTTCTTTACCCCTTTTTTAAAATCAGTTTGTCTCTTTTGTTTGTTATCGAATTGTAGGATTTCCCTGTATAATTTGGATTTATCAGATATATATCTGCAAATATTTCCTCCCATTCCATGGGTTGCCTTTTTATTTTGTTAATGGTTTCCTTTGCTGGGCAGAAGGTTTTTAATTTGATGTAGTTTATTTTATTTTATTTTATTTTTTTTGTTGCTTGTGCTTTGGGTGTCACATCCAAGAAATTACTGTCAAGAACATTGTCAGGAAGATTTCCTCTATGTTTTCTTTGAGTAATTTTATAATTTCAGGACTTAATACTGTATTATATGCTTAAACATTCACCAAGAAGGTAGACCTTATGTTAAGTGTTCTTATCACACATCATCACCATTATTATCATCATCATCATTAAAAAAGGGTAGAAGAAAACTTTTTGAAGATGATGGATATGTTTATGCTATAGATCATTGTAATTGTTTCATGGGTATATAATTATCTCCAAATTCATCAAGTTGTATACATTAAATATGAAGTTTTTTATATGTTAATCATACTGCAATAAAGTGATTTTTAAAAAAGAATGTCATTTGTCAAATTGTCAATTGACCAAAGATAAAATAAAAATTAGGCTAACAAATCCTTCTTCAATATTCCTTCCTCACTTTCCATTCCCTACTGTTTTAGATCACAGACAATGTCTGTAAGACTATAGGAAAACAAAATTTTATTTTCATAATGATTGTGAACAATCGTGTCAGTAGCAGAATTGGATTACAATATTCTACTATTTGCAAGCCTGTGCAAACATCTATCATGTACTGAGCCTAGCTCATGAGGAATTTAATCCAAAAAAGATTATATACAATAAGAATTATTAAAAGAAAAGCAATGTAAATAAATCTTAAAATAACAAATATCTTAGGCAAATCAAGCTGTATTTCAGTTTTATAGAGATACACTAAAATAAAATTGGTTTTCAGAGTTATGATTAAAATTGTTAAAAAATTTCAAAAATTAAAGAGTACATTTTTTGGATATAAAAATTCTCTTTAAATAGTGATTCACAAGAGTATGGAATCATGCTTTAAAAATACAAAGCAAAAATGACTGTTTCCATGGCTTTAAACATTAGCATTACTCAATAGTGGTAAAACCAGTAATTATTATCAGAATACAAATAATTTACTAATATGAATCATGTGCATGTTAAATGGGAATAAAACCTTTTATATGCTAATTTTTATAAACCATCTGTACATATATTTGATAAAAAGATCACAATGATAAGGGTTTTGTTTGTCATTATTACCAAAAATCTCTTCAAATATCTAATTAGCATTTGTGTTTCAGACACTAATAATTGAGAGAAATCTGTTTATTACATCAAATTGTAGTTCACAGCAGTGTAACTACATTGCATAACTTTTTCATATTGAGGAATTCATATTTCACACTAAAATTCTGACAGTGGAATCTAAGATTTATGGGTATCAAACTTATTTTTGAAACCAGAGGTAAGGTGTCAAATGCTTAAAAGTGCGATAAGGTAGAAGTCAGGAGATCTAGGTTGTAATAATAATGCCTTGAACCTTCAATATTAGGCAAGTCATTTAATCATCATTGGCTTTGGCTTTACTATTTGTAAAATGAGAAGTTAGATTTCATATTCTAGAAGTTCTCATATCGGTTAAATGTCTATGAGTTTGTTTTATAAATTAATAATAATCACAGCTCTCAATTACCTTCTCTAAAATGACTATTTTGTGTCAAGCAATAAGCTAGTCTCTTTCTATGCAATATCTTAATCCTCACATCAAAAATATCTTTATTTCAGAGATTTGAACAGAGGCTCTGGGAGGGCAATTTGCCCGATGGCACACAACGAATAAATGTGGAATTCCAGCTGAGTTTTGTCTTTATGCCCTCATACCAAATCGATCATGTATTCTGATTTTTATTCAACAGATGACAGAATATTCAATCATTTAAGATGCATGACAAAGCTGAAAATAATTGTTCAACTATCACATAATGGCATTTAAAAAAAAATTCTATTTGAATCATAGCCATCAACAATTCAGTAAGAAAGATTTTTTACTTTCAGGCTGTTCCAGAGATATGAGTCCTTTAAATATTTGCTTATTTAGGGCATGAATTTCATCCTTGTACAGGTATCTGAAAAGCACATAAAATCCTATTAAATTATTAATTGTTATAGATTCCACACATTTTATATTATGACTATTATAAATTGTAGTGTAAACATAGGAGCTTTATTAATAGATTACCTAAAAATATATGGAAGTGTTAATTTCACTAAAATATGTTCAATTGTCTGGGTAAGAGAGTTCCAAGGCTCTCATCACATTCTCAAAGGTATTCTTGACCCAAAATAAGAAGAATCACTGCCTTAGATCTGAAACTTAAAGTGATTGTACTGGGTAGTAATTTCTATAGGAAAAAGATAAGTTTAACTGTAACAATTTTATTTATTTACTTACTTACTTACTTACTTACTTATTTTTTAGGCAAGGCAACCTTTGGTTGATCTCACAGATTGCAAGGAACTTTGGTTCTCCCATTGCTGCTGCTGAAAATCTACAGGAAAGAATACTGTAAATGGATTTACAAATATGTGGTATATACAATCTGACCAAAAGATTTGATGGAAACAACTTATCTAACATATCAGCATTTTCTTTGTACTTTTTTCCTTAAACTATGGCAAAGTCATTTCATCTCTAATCTAAATGCTATTAATGTGAAATCTTGGATCTTTTTTACTTATGCCTCTGACAAACAGAATTCCTGAAACTTTCTATCTAGTTCCTTTGAAGTGTTCCTTTACATAGGCTTCAGCTCACAATTATTGTGAGTACATCAGAATCACCTGGTGGTTTGTTAAAAACACCAATTCCTGAGCCCACCAAAAATCCTACTCTAGCCAGTTCCTTGGGGTGAGGTCTAGGAAATTGTGTTTAACAAGTTTCCCAGGTGATTCTAATACAGTCCATCCTCAAATGACTTAGAAACCATAGAAATACAATTCTATCTAACAATGAAGGGACTTCTTTTCCAAATGTTGCTTAGTGAAGCTTTGGAAGTTCCAAACTACTTTCTTTTCTCACAGATTAGAACTCCTTCATATTTCTCAAAGCAGTAACGACTTGAGGGGATTTATACCTAACTAGAGACTTTTTCATCAACATTATTTGATACTATGAAAGATCTTGCTTTGGCCCAAAGTCTCAAAAATATAGTTACATGTTAAGATGGCAAGAAAAATAATTTTCTAGAATTATATTTCTTCAAATAGGTTATAAGGAGCATTGAGATGTGGTCTTAAAAACACTAGTGGTTCTCAAACACGGATGTATGTTAATCAGTGAAGAGGTATGTGAATCAATAATATTTTAAGAGAATATTTTGAGCTCTCTCTTAAGTCTTATACAGTAGCCCCTCCTTATCCATGGGGGAATACATTCTAAGACCCCCAATAAATGCTTGAAACAGCAGATAGTAGTGAAATGTATCTATCTATCTATCTATCTATCTATATCTATATCATCTATATCTATATCTATCTATATATATATGTATACATATATACACACACATATATATACACATACACATATATATGTAGATATGTGTGTGTATATATATATATATATATGTATACATATATATGTATATATAAATGTTTCTTCCCATACATACATAACCTTTCACTTAAAGAAAGCATTTACAGCTTCTCTTTGGCATATCTGAATTACCAGCATCCTACTCTTGTGCTTTTGGGCCACTATGGGTAAAATAAGGGTTAGTTGAATACAAGCACTGAAATACCAGGGCAGTCAATCTGATAAACAAGTTGGCTATCAAGTGACAAATAGCCAGGTAGCATATACAATATGAACACTCTTCTGGACAAAGGGATGATTCATGTCCCAAGTGAAAAGAGCTGGATGGCATGAAATTTCATCACACTACTCAGAACTGCATGCAATTTAAAATTTATAAATTGTTTATTTATGGAATTTTCCATTTTTATTTTTGGACTGTGGTTGATTGAGGATAACTGAAAGCATGGAAAGCAAAACTGTGGCTAAAGGGGTGAGGGGTTACTGTACTGATACCTGAGACCCAGAAATTCTGATTTAATAATGGATCTGACACGTGAAATAGGCATTAAGATGCTTCAAAACTACACAGTGATAGTAGGCAATAAAGTTGAAAACCTCTATTCTGGGGGTACAGACTAGGTCAAAAGTACTCCAAAGGGCTCAGATAGACCTCTCCAATAAGGCTCTTCGGACTACTAGAGGGTCAAAGAACCACATTACTTTGAGAGTATCAGACACTGAAGCATAAAGAAATTGAACCAGTTCATATAGTGATTTGCATAAAGCCTTTAATAGTTTTCTTTATTGTTGTCATATTTAAATAATGATAAATTGATTCATAAAGATTAAACTAAATTATCAATGTTTACTGAGGAGACTCAAAACTGAAAACTGAAAGCTATTCATATATGTTATATATACAGAATTATTTTAGACTTTTATAGGATCAGTAGGAATGGGCTAATTTTCATTCATGATATTAATAACTGGTGTTTTCTCTCTTTTTCTTGTTTTACTTTCTAGAAGTTTATAAACATTGTTGATCTTTGCACACAATCAACATTTGGTTTTATTAGTTTTCTCTATTGTTTTCCTGTTTTCAATTTCACTGATTTCTGCTCTAGTATTTTTTTCTTCTGTTTGCTTTATGTTTATATCACTCTTCTTTCTTTAATTCTCTAAAGTAGAGCTGAAATTATTGACTTTAGATCATTTTTCTTTTCTAAAATGTGTATTCACATTATAAATTTCCTTATAAGCCCTGCTTTCACTGTATTCCACAAATTTTGATAGTTTGGATTTTCATTTTTATTCATTTCAAGATGTTTTTAAATTATCTTGAGACTTTTTTAAATTACAACTTACTTAGAAAATTATTGCTTAAACTCTAAATATTTGGAGATATTCCAACTATTATTTGGAATAATAATTTATTATTTTAAATTACTCAAAATTAGTTTAAATTCCTTGTTTTCTGATAACATGATTTCTATTATTTTAAATTTGTTGAGGTATGTCTTATGGCCTAAAATATGGTCTATCTTGGTAAATCTATCATATGAACTTGAGAAGAATGTGTATTCTGCCATTGTTGAATGGAATATTCTAATATTAATTAGGTTCATTGATTGATGGTGCTGTTAATTTCAATTATGTCCTGACTGATTTTCTGACAGCTGGATCTGCCAATTACTTAACAGAGGGGTATTGAAGTCTCCGACTGTACTAGTAAATTAGTTTATTTCTCTTTTTAGGCCTGTCAGTTTTTGTCTCAAAGTATGGTGCTCTGTTATTAGATTCATGCACATAAAGGACTGTTATGTCTTCTTGAAAAATCAATCTTCTTTATCATTATGCAATGACCATCTTTAGCTCTTATAATTCTCCTTGTTCTAAAATCTGTTTTATCTGAAATTAATATAACTACTTTCTTTTTCTTTAAATATATGTAACATGGTATATTTCTCCATCACTTTACTTTTAATTTAAATGTGTTTTATTTAATGTGGGTTTCCTGTAGACAATTATAGTTGAGTCTTTTTTAAATCCATTCAAACAATGTCTTTATTTTAATTGCCTCTTTGACCATTCACATAAGATTATTGATATATTTGGATTAATATCTGCCATACATGTAACTTTTTCTATGCGTTGACATGATATATCAAGTAATAGGAACTGAGGTAGATAGTTGTTCAGTACTGAGGGATGACTTCTATAATGTGTGTAACACATTCTCATATAGTTTAGTAAAAATATATTATGCATAAAAACATGCAAAGCAAATATTAAATAATTTAATTAATTTAATTAATTTTATTAGATAGAGGATATACAGGTACCTAACAACCTTTCTGTTGCTTATACTTTTTCAAATTAAAATTTTGAGAGAAAATAAAAAAGATTTGAATGCTTATGACATAAAATAATACACACATTTTAGTTCTTTCAAAGATTTTATGATGCACAGAGATACACACATTTTTAAGAAAACACAACAATTGCATGTGCCTCTATGAAGGCAAACAAAGTTAGTCTTTACTTAAAAGTAAGATAGCTTAGCATTAATTATTAACTCTTCAAGGAAGGTCTAGGGGTTATTTCAAAATGAGAAATGCTTTCTAAAAGTAAGTTTAACTTTAAACTACTGAATACATTATGAGATTATTTTTATCATATACACCAATCATAACTTTTTCAAACCATTAAACTATTTTAAACATTTTAAAAATATTATCCTATTTAAGTAAAATATTCTAGTCCAAAATAATTCAAAATCAAAATAATTTCTCCCGTAAAACAAACTAATTTAAATCTATAAACCCATATTTTTCTCCAGTAATAAATCAGAGACATATCATCAAAAACCTCTCCAAATGGCCTGGCTGGAGATAGATGCACTAAAAAAAAATTAATTTTTGCACAGAAATATTATGTTTAGATGTTATACTAAAAATACACATTTTTTTTGGCATATGGTTTTGCTGCCCAGTATCCATATGCCTCCTTTTAGCAACAGCACTGAAAAGCAACCTCCCAATTTCTTAGTTAAGTTGCTTACACCCAGCTCCAGGGGAATAAGTCAGTGACATTCTATTCTTCTGGCCACAGTAACTGGCTCAGGGAAGAACATAAGCTAGTGAAACACAAGAAGACATTGCTAGACTTCTCATATATCAAAGAACTTTGTCTTCCCCATGAGTTAACAAAAGAAACCCACTCTTTTCCCTACACAGGCTGACATGAAGTATCTAGCACATAAATTTTGCAAACTCAAGGGGGGAAATGTGGAGCTTCCAGGGTACATCAGATAAAGCTTCAGAATGAACTAAACCTAAAAGACAGCCAGTTGGAAAGATGTGAAGAAACTAAACTCAGTGTAACCCTTTGAGCCATTAGATCAAAGCAGGCCTGATGCCAGCATTATGTAATATTTGTGCCTATAAGAGCACTTTCATTGTTTGTTTGTTTATTTTGGTCTGTTGCAACTAAGAGAATATATATGATATTATTATGTTTTTTTAAAAAGATACCAATAAAAAAAGGAAAAGAACAGGAAAAACCTCAATTTTATTCTTCTATTATTGCCTCCTCATCCTTCTTGTTTCTTAATTCCTCACAATAATGTCTTCAGCAATACAAAAACCCACCAAACCTAAAGCTTTATGATTTTTAAAAACTGTCACCAGAGAAGCCATTTCCAGTCCCTTTCTTCACTATTCAAATATGTTTATCTACTAACAATACTGTTTAGTCATACTATAATATCATGTTTTACTCATTAACTCATTCTAATATTAAAATTAGAATTAATGAAAGTCAAAGAGTAGACTTATTTTATAACTAAAACAAATGATACATATGCAAAAGTCTTAAAAGGGCAAATTTCATGCTGAAGACATTTCTATTTTTATTATATTTGGGGACAAACTAAAGTTTCTCCTGTACTCTAAAACTGTGCTCTGTATTTTTTCAGAGTATAATTTCCATTATTTTCCAAAGATCCTAAATTGTAATAAAAAATGACAATTAAAAATTCTATCATTACTTATTTATGTACTTTAAAAACATGTCAGATAATTTAAATTACTAAAAGTAAAATTCTATTATTAACATGTATTAAATATTTCAGAAATATTTTCACTTGAGATTCAAGTCTGGTGTTTCAATAACAAATATATTCGAGTTCTACAACAATCAGAGCCAAGGGTTTGAATCATCATTCTTGATCAACATTTATTCATTTTGGAAATCAAGTTGAAATAATATTGCCAGAAATAAACTCCAAGAATATAATCATCAGCTCATAACTTCAGAAATTCCAAAATAATATTTTAGAAAATAGATATGCGTGCAAAATTAATACAATGATAAAACTTACGTTAATATGATTCTAAATATCTACTCATCATTCAAACTAAGTATATTGCTGATAATGTCTTTTCCAGAGATATTGTTTTCTACTGTAAAAATAAGACTTCAACCAAAACAACATTTAAAATCTTAGAACATTATCTATTCATAATCTATGAGATTCATTTTTGTAGAAATTTTTTGGGAGTTTGAGTTACTGAACGTTTTTAGAGCATTTTCAACAAATGATCTAATCTTTGTTTAAATATTTCAACATTGTCAACGGAAAGAGTATTGGGCTCAGAATTAGAAGGCAGAAATGTGATCCTGTATTCCATGGTGAAACTCTCAGAAAATTAAATTTATAAAAACATATTTTCCTTATTTATGTACTTAGTCTATTAATACATCAAATAATAAGTCTATTGTGAGGATTCACTAGAAGATTTGTAAAAAATTCTGTAAGATGCTATCTAAATGTAAAGATATTTAACATTGATATCAGTAAGTGTTTGGCAAATGAATAATGATCAAAAATGTGTTGAAAAAATAAATGAATATATAAATTAAAGAAAGTAATAATCAATAAATTATTGCATTAAAAATTTTGCAATTCTGTTTCTATTATATAACCAAAAAATTGAAAACAGGGACAGACAGATACATTTATAGCCATATTTAGAGTAGTATTATTCACAATAGCTAAAAGATGGAAACAACTCAATTCCCATTAACGGAGGAATAGATACCAAATAGTAGTATATCCATTAAGTGAAATATTATTGAGCCTTTGAAAGGAAATGAGGTTCTGTTAACTGTTATAACCTGGATGAAACTTGAAAACATCATGTTAAGTGAAATATGACTGATATAAAGGGACGAATAGTGAATTATTCCACTTATATGACGTGATTGAAATAAGCTAATACATAGCAACATAAAATAGAAGAGGTTACCAGGGGCTGAGGGGAGAGAGAAATGGGAATTTATTGTTTATTGGGTACAGATTTTCTGTTTGGAATGATTAAAAAGTTCTAGAAATGATTAATAGTGATGGTTCCACAACATTGTAAATATACATAATGCCACTGAATTGTACACTTAAAAATTATTAAAATGGTAAAAACAAAGAAATGTTATTACATATTGAGAGTTGTGGTTATTAGCTGTTTCTTTTTTTTTCTTTTTTTTATTAGTTTCAAGTATACAGTACATTGGTTAGCCATTTATGTAGTTTATGAAACAATCCCCCAATTATTCTATCTTCCCTCTGGGAGAATAGCCATTACCTTACTGCTGTCTGCATTCCCTATGCTGTGCTCCCCGTCCCTGTGACCCTCTATCAACTACTAATTTGAACTTCTTTAAACTTCACCCATTCTCCCAGTCCCACAACTCCCTTCTTCTCTGAGAAAACAGCATACTGAAAAAGACACTCAAAAATCTTTGTAGAGATTTTGGTCCCTGAAAAGATGAAGTAAAAATTATTTTTTATAATAGTTTTGCTAAGCACAATTCAAATTTCTGAACATTACTAATAAGAAAAACAAGAAGATTCTAAAAGATAGAGAGAAAGCAAATTTCCAAAGAACTTCAGCACCCAAGGAATAGTATAGTAATCAATTTCTGGGTTTTCTTTTTGCTGGAGACAAATAAAAAAAAAAAAAGAAACTTCAACCAAAAAATAGAAAATATAAAAGAGACCCAAATAAAATATTTGTAACTCAAAAATACATACATAACTGAAATTTTAAAATACTCAGTGGATGAGTTGATAGTAAAATGGAAGAGAAAGAAGAAAGTAGCAGTAAACTTGGGGAGAGAACAATAGAATTTATCCAATCTGAACAACAGATTTAAGAAAAAGACGAACAGAGTCAGAGAATTGTGGGACTATAATAAGATATCTAACTACTCTCTCTTTTAACACTTTTTGTCCTTCTATTGGGCCTTAATAGATATTAAATGCTTAAACATGGGCCGCTAAGCTGCCCAGTATTAGCTGGGTTTTATCCAACCCATGAAGTTATAAAGTTGGATGTAAATAGCAACACTTTATTCTCAAATGGAAGCTGTATGTACATGATCAGGCCCAAGCAAGCCATAAAGGCACAAGCAGATTACATAAATAAGTCGCAAATGCTCATGGCCCCCACTTCTGCTACACTGCCTTCTCTCTTCCAGCCTGCGTATATGACCCCATGGGAAGTTTTCGAAGATCAGATTGGCAGAGAAAGCAAAGATTAAAACCTAGATTACAGATGGTTCTGCACGATATGCAGACATTACCCCAAAATGAAAAGCTGACACACTACAGCCCTTCCCTGAGACATCCCTGAAGAATAGTGATGAAGGGAAATTCTCCCAGTAAAAAACATATAGTACACATGGTAGTTCACTATGTTTGGAAGGAAATACACCCAGAAGTACTAAGATATACCAGTGCATGAATTGTAGCCAATAATTTGGCTGGATGGCCAGATTTTTAGAAGAAACATGATTGAAAAATTGGTGATGAAGAAATTTTGAAGAAAAGATATGTGTATAGACCTTTCTGAATGGCAAAAAGCATAAAAATATTTGTGTCCCATGTGAATATTTACTAAGATATGACCTCAACAGAGGAGGATTTCAATAATCAATTAGGTAGGACGACCCATTCTATGAATACAAGTCAATTTCTTTTCATACTGATCTCCGTTATTGCACAGTAGGTTCATGAAAAAAGTGTCTATGGTGGCAGGGATGGAAGTTAAGCATGATCTCAGCAACATGGACTTCCATGCACCAAGAATGACCAGGCTATAGCCACCAGTGAAGGCTCAATCTGCCAGCAACAGAGACCAACAGTGAGCCCCTAATACGGCACCATTTCCTGAGGTGATCAGCCAGCTACCTGGTGGCAGATTGATTACATTACACCACTTCCATCATGGAAGAAGCAGCATTTTGTTTTTACTGGAATAGACACTCTGGTTAGGGGTTTACTTTCAATGCATGCAACATTTCTGCCAAAACTATCATCTGTAAACTTATAGAATGTTTTATCTACCATCATGGCATTTTACATAACATTGCATCTGATCTAATACCTCATTTTACATCTAAAGAAGTGCATCAGTGGGCACACACATTTGGAATGGACTCTTCTTACCATGTTACCATACTGGAGCAGCTGGCTTGATAAAATGGTAATTGAAGATTCAATTACAGTGCCAGCTAAATGGCAGTACCTTGCAGGGATAAAACAAAATTCTCCAGAAAGCTATATATGTTCTGAATTATTGTCCACTATATGTGCAATTTCTTTAATAGCCAGTATTCACAGGTCAAAGAATCAAGGTGTAGCAATGAAAGTGGTACCATTCACCATTATCTCTAGTGACCTACTAACAAAAATTTGGCTTCCTATTGGCATGACTTTAGACTCTGCTGACCTAGAGGATTTCGTTTCAGAGGAGGAAATGTTTCCACCAGAAGTCAAAACAATGATTCCATGGAACTGAAAGTTAAAACTGCCAGTCACTTTGATCTCATATCTCTGAATCAACAGGAAAAGAAGAGAATTATGGTGTTGGCTTCAGAGATTGATCTTGGCTACTAATGAGAAATTAGGACTGCTTTTTCATGATGGAAGTAAAGAAGAGTATGTCTGAAATACAAAAGGTCCATTAAGGTATCTCTTAATATTACCATACCCTGTGATTAAGGTCAACAGAAAACTACAACAATCTCACCCAGGCAGAAAAACTAATGGTCCTTAAGGAATGAAAATTTGGGTCACTCCTCCAGGTACATAACTACAATCAGCTGAGCTGCTTGCTTTAGGCAAAGGAAATCACAGAATGGGTAGTAGAAGAAAGTAGTTACAAATACCAGCTACAACCATGTGAAAAGTTACAGAAATGTGGGCTGTAATTGGCATGAATATTTCCTCTTTATTTTGCTGTAAATACTTGTGTATGCATGTGTTTTTTTCTCTTATTCTTTTATCATGTAATGTAAGATCTGTTTATTTCCTATCATAATATTTAAGTATTAATTTTACAACATACTATTTAAGTTACAGGACATCAAGGAAAAAAGTTAACATCACACAAAGAATTTACCTTTTCTCAGAAAGGAGTTAGTACATTTTTGGTTCTACTTAAGATATTTGTGTCGCATTAGGCAGAATTATGACCTTGCTATTGTCTTTATTTGGAGATTAACTATGGATTAAGTAGATGTGTGTGGGTGCTGAGTTAACAAGGAGTAGATTTGTATTGATTAATTTTATGTGTCAACTGGACTAAGAGTCCCAGATTAAATATTATATCTGGGTATGCATGTGAAGATATTTCCAGATAAATTCTGTAAAGTAGATTACTTTCCTCATTGTGGGTAGGCACTATCCAATCCTTTGAGGGTCTGAGTAGAACAAAAGACTGAGAAAGAAGATATCTGACTCTTTATTTTTTCTGCCTCACTGCTAGAGCTGAGACATTTCATTTCATCTTCTCCTGCCATGAACTTGTATTTACACTATCAGCTCCACTGTTCTCAGGCCTTTGGACTCAGACTGAATATTGTTATGGGCTTTCTTGGGATCCATTATGGGACTTCTTTGCCTGCATAATCATGGGAGCCAATTTCTCATAATAAATTTGTATGTGGTGCATGTGTGTGTGTTTTCTTTTGGTTCTGTTTCTCTTAAGAACACTAACTAATACCACTTTTCCCTAAGACTAGGAACAAGGCAGGGACACCTACTCTGACCACTCTTATTAAATATAGTGCTAGAAGATTGAGCCAGTAAAAAAGGGCAAGAAAAATACACATAAATTAAAATGAATAAAAAGTCTTCATGTTTTCAGATGCCATGATTATGTAGTAAAAAAAAAAAAAAAAAAGAAGAAGGAAATCCCCCCAAATCAAAAAACAGTCCTCTTAGAATTAAAAAGTAAAATCCACTTATCACAGGATACATGAGAACACAAAGATCAATTGTATTAATTAATCTAGCAATGACTATGTAAACAAAAAAAAAAATTTAAACTTAGAAATACAACATCCTTTACAATTACTCAAAAAAAAGGAAAGAAATACTTTGGTGTAAACAAAAACTATGCAGGATATTTATTCAAAAAACTAAAAATGCTGATAAAAAAAATCAGAGATCCAAATAAATGGAGAGACATACCACGTTCATGAATTTAAAATCTCAAAGAGTAAGTATACTATTTATCCCAAACTAATATACAAATTTAAAACAATTTTATCAAAACTAAGCATTGTTCTTATAGATATAGATAATATTGTTTTATATTTTAAATAGAAAAACAAAGGAATTAGAATAACCAAAACGATTTGAAAAGATTATGTGACAAAGGTGTAGAGATATAGATCATGGAATAAAATAGAGAATCAGAAATAGACCCACAAAATATGGCCAATTTATTTTTGACAAAGATGCAAAAGCAATTCAATGGAGGAAAGAGACAATTTAACAAATAGTGCTGAAGCAATTAGACATATACATAGACAAAAAACTAAACTTTGACTTAACTATCACCTTATACAAAAATTAACACTAAAATGATCATAGACATGAATGTAAATTTTAGAACTGTAATACTTTTAGGAAAATATCAGGAGAAAATACTTTGGATTTGTGGCTAGGCAAAGAAATCTTAGATGTGACACTAAAAGTACAATCCATAAAAAGATAATTTGATAAATTGGACTTCAACCAAAAACAAATTTGCTTTTAAAAAAGTCAAAAACAGTATACAGCCATGCCAGCCTGAATGTGCAGCCTGATCTCGTCTGATATCAGAAGCTAAGCAGAGTCAGGCCTGGTTAGTACTTGCATGGGAGACCGCCTAGGAATAGCAAGTGCTGTAAGCATTTAAAATAAATAAATGAATGAATAAATAAATAAATAAATAATAAAATGGAAATATTTGGAAACCATATATATGACAAAGGACTATTCTCTGCAATATATAAAGAACACTTAAAACAACAGTTAAAATACACATATATAATATAATTAGAAAGTGGACAAAATATACAAATACATTTAAAAGAAGAGGATATGTAGATGGCAAATATAAAAGATTTTTAACATAATTTACCATTAAGGAAACATAAATTACAACCACAATGAGATATTAATATACACCTATTTAAATGTATAAAATAAAAAATAGTGAGTGAAAAATATTAACAAATATGTAGAGGATCAGGATCACTCATACATTGTTAGTGAGAATATAAAATAGTTACACTGAAAATTAATTCAGAAATGTCTTTAAAAACTAAATATACAATTTCTATATAATCCAGTAAGGGTATTCCTGGTTTTATTTATTCCAGAAAATAAAAACTTATACTCACTCAAAAATACATATGCAATTTTTTATTCTTAATAACCAAAATCTAGAAACAATCCAAATATTCTTTAAATGAGTGGAATTATTAAAAACTGGGATATCCATACCATGAAATGTTACTCAGCAATAAAAAGAAATAAATTATTGGTATTATACAACAACCTAGATGAAGCTACAGATATTTTTGCTGAGGAAAAAAAAAGGCAATCTCAAAAGATTATATATTGCACTAATCTATAATATAATATTATTAAATAACAAAATTAGGAAAATAGAGAATAGATTAGTAGTGTCTAGGGTTTAAGAAGGGGTGGAACAGGGGGAAGTGTGTGTGTACTATACAAGGGCAACATGAGGGATCTCTTAGGTGATAAAAATATTCTGTATCTTGACTGTATCCATGCCAATATCCTGGTCATAATATTGTACTACAGTTTGTTATATTTGTCACTGGAGGAAACTAGGTAAAGAGTAATGGCATCATTCTGGTACCATTTCTTAAAAATCTGTGTGAATCTATAATTATCTCAAAATAAAAGTTTTAACTTAAAAATTTTTGTTGGATATCAAGACATGGAAACAATTTATAATCCCTTTCATGGATGATTTGGCTAAAGAAGATGTGGTACATACATATGATGGACTACTACTTAGCTATAAAAAATAAAGATAAAATACTATCATTTGCCATATCATGGATGAATCTTGAGAGTACTATGCTGAATAAAATTAGTCAGATGGGAAAAAAACATAGTACCATATAATTTTATTCTTTTGTGGAATATAAAACAAAAGGCAACAAATGAACAAACAAAGCAAACAAACAAAGCAAACAAACAAACAAGTTGATAGTTAGAGACAACAGAATGGTGGTTACAATAGGGGAAGCGGGAGGACAAAGAAGATAAGAAGGTCAAATACTAGACTTGGGTAGTAAGCACACAATAGAGTATACAGATATCATATTATAAAGATGTATACCTGAAACATACAATGTTATTATCAACCATTGTCACTCCAATAAATTTAATTTTTAAAGTTTGTTGAATGAATGGGGATGAAATGAATGAATAACAACTGAAATCATTCTTTCTGTAACTGTATCTAAGTCCAAATTTGTTTTACACATCTACCTATCAAACTTAAATATCGTGTTTCCCCTGTCATCCACTTTACCAATTAAAAATATAATTAAATTCAAGAATCATTTATTTAACCAGGTTGTTAATAGATTGCCCGAGAAAAAAAGTATTTAACAAATTTCTTGATACTGAGTAGCCCATTACTACTTGGAAATGATGTTTCAAATGTGAAGAACACTTCCAGTTGGAAAAATCTGGAAAAATTATATGGAAAAATTGAATAGTTAGATGTTCATTAAATATATTTGCAATGGTATGTAAACTCCAAAGACAGTCTTTAGCTTAATTAGCAAATATGTAATTCAAAGTAATACTGAATCCAGTCCTCCCTCCAATTTCTCCAACCTGCAAGTTATTTACTACAGACGCTGTCCAGGAGAGTGAGAGACAGAGAGGTGGTGCATTAAAAAAAAAATGGTCTCAATAGGTTTGAGGTCACATAGAAATCAGGAAGGAGGGAAGAATGAAGGAAATCTCTGGAGAAAGTTAATTCCTGTGACCATTGATCATTTGGGCAAGGGCAGCAGCCTTTCTGGCCCTATTCCTCTATAAGGTTGAGCTTGTATCACAAAATAGCTTCATAAATACATATATACCAGAAAAATACTAAAATATTACCTTTTTAAGAAATTCATGAAAGCATAAAATTAAACATCAGACTTTAGGTCATATGGAAACACCCCTCTGAGACTTCCTGAACCTCACTCTGGACATCATTGATTCCACATGCAGAGGACCTGATAATCTACAATTAAAATATTAAGTAAGGAAATTAACAAATAATGTTCATCTGCTATATCAGCCTACAGACTTTATGAGAACAAGAATCATTTGTTTTTTGCTCACCACAGTAAAGTAAGACCAGAACAGTACCTGGCATGTAGTAGCTGTTTATTACATGATTGATGGGTGGATAGATAGATAGATAGATAGATAATAGATAGATTGCTGGGTGGTTCAATGGATGAATAAATAGAAAGGTGGACACATAGATAAAAAATGAAATTTCCTAACCATAACATGCTAACAGTGTTTATATTTCAAGATTATAAAGCAATGTTGAAATGTCTTCTGCTTACTTTTCCTATAAAGAAAACAGTTGCAAGCATAAAGGAAAAAAGCAGATGTTTTATAGAGAGGTTGAACTAATGGCTCAAAGAGGGCATTGCATTATTCTCCCAGGGGTCATTACATTGGTTCTTCAGTTTGGCCTAGAAAACAGATTTGGTCAGAGCACCCCAAAATTTTTTATTACTTTGGAAATTGATCTACCTTAGTCAAATTCATAAAAGAATTGAAGCATTTTGACTTTCCTGAAGATCAGAATACTCTTAGCTAGTCAGCATATTCTTTCCCTAATGGCAAATCTATATGCAAATTAGATGATAATCAGAAATGATGAAAATAGATTGAGAGCTACACTATGTTAATGCTTGTTCTAACTGAGTTTGATGCAACTACACCTCTCAGTGGATATGCTTATTGAGTAAATGAGACCACTTTACTCAGTAAATCAGGGCACTCTCTCCCACACAAGGTAGGAGACACGTGTTATTCCTCCACTCCCACTCTGGACTCCGTGTTTTCCTTCTATTCACCAGTTTGTTCTTAGAAGTCATAGTGTTTCCACACTTGTGTCCCTGTTAAGTTAATTGTATTCATTTTTCTCATCTGTAAAACTTTACAGTTTTGTTGCACAGATTTCTCATATTGTGTATTGTAATTGTGTATCACATAGCAGGTGATAATAAGCAATAGATCTGTAATGTGGTCTAAGTATGAGTCAGGGAGCAGGAAGAATTCGCAGGAAGACACACTACCCCAGTATAATCCAGTAACCCAGGGAAGATCTGAAGGCAGCTATTTCAGAGGCCAGTAATTTTGGAGCACAGTTTGAGGAGATTGTCAAGAATGTGGAAGACTTCAGTGAAGTCAAATTTTGTATGTGGTGCTACTTAGATTTTATTTCATCCAAACACCAATGGGAAACAATTGAAGGACTCAGAGAATGACATGATCAAGATTTTGTTTTTAAAAAGAACTGATTGTCCTTCAGAGATTTAGAGGAGGAAAGACTTGAGATAAATGAGGTTTTCTTATAGTTGGGGTGATGGGTAACAAGGATAAAAATGAAAATTGACACAGTTAGGACAGATAGGAGGAAAAGATAGAAACAATGTTATAGTAGATTCTACAGGACTTTTCAACTAGATATATACAGCAGGTGAGGAATTGAGAGAAGGTTAAATATTTACATTCGATGACTGTATGAGTCTGTTATTATGTCTCAAAATAAGAAGCATGGTTGAAGGGAAATAGGAGCAGCTTTGAAGGGAGAAAGATGGTTAAGTTTGTGTCCTGTTGAGTTTGAAGCTCCTGTGAGGCAAGTCAGTGGAAATACTAAGCAAAAAGTGTGTGTGTGTGTGTGTGTGTGTGTGTGTGTGTGTGTGTAGATTTTGAAACATAAAAGCAATTTAGGCTAGAAATAAAGATTTGTGAGAAAGCAGCATCTATATAATAACTGATACCATGGAAGCGAATAGAGAGGTACATAGAGAGGTACAAAGAATGAAAAAGAACAGATAAAACTCTGGGATAAAACTCTAGGTGAAGGAGTCTGAGAAGGAGCAGCCAGAACAGTGAAGGGAAAACCAGGAGCATGAGATGTCATTAAATAACAAAAAAGAGATTTTTGGGATGAATGGTCAACAAAGAAAACCACTAGACATAATTAAACACAGTATGTAATAGAATGTTTTCAATATGTTTAGCAACATGAGTAGCCTTTGTCAGAGAACTACTAGTGGAGTGATAAGAACAGAGGCTGGTTTGAAGCGAGTAGGAGTAAATAAGAGGCAAATAAGTAGAGACAGAGAGCTTGGCATATAACCTTCTCTCATTATTTAGCTTTTGCAAACTCACCAGCCTGATCTCTCATGTTCTATTTGAGCCCTACAACACAGTCATTAAGATACTCGCCATTTCTTAAATATACCAGACCATGTCTTGCCCTGTCTCACATACCTTCCTTTCAAGATTAAGCTACAGCATTGTTCCTTTCATCAAGTGTAACTTGCCCCCAGCCCTGTGTCTCTCCAAGTAGACATGACACTTCTTCTTCCTTTGAGAATATGGTACCCATTGCATAGTCTATCCTGACTAATCCAGGATATGACTGACTGATTACAACCTGCACCTCACTCTTGGAACCCCCAAATCCTTAAATGAATGTGATAAATTACAGAAATGGTCACAGGTTTCTTCTTGGATTCACATCCCTTTGCAAGATGATTTTGGTGCTTTTGCTCAACGAGAGGTCAGAATCCATTTCTCCAATATTTGAATCAGATCTCGGCCATGTAACTTGTTTTTGGAAATGGGATGCTAGCAAAGATGACACAAGTAAGGCATGAAAGTCTCATCACTGATGGCACTAAGAGTAAAATCGCTTTTGAACAAGCACAGTCTCATTGTCTAGAGAAAGAACAATCACGTGAAGGGGAAATCATCCAAGCTGATACTGGGAAATTGCCAGAAATCTGAGTGAAACTACCCTGGACCTCCTAGCCTCAGCTGAGCCAACCTAGACAGAAGAACTGTCCAGTCAATCCATAAATCAATCATGACAAATAGAAACTCTGTATTGTTTTAAGTCTCTAAATTCTGGAGTAGTTTCATACACAGCAAAAACTCATGGAGAGGGTAAACAAGAAACCCCAAAGAAATTTCATTTATTTTGTTAGATTGTCATTAACACTCAGAGAGTATTAATAGAGCAGCCAGAAATAGTGAGTTGTGTCCCCCATGTTTACACTGTTAAAAGTCAGATTCTTCAATGGCATTTATTTGCTCAATATTTCCACAAGAATATCTTTTTTATCTATAGGTTGCAAAAGGAATAGGAGAAAATCCAAATAAATTTAGAGACTAAAGAGAGAAGGAAAAGGCCAATGCTGAGTACACAACTGCAAATGACACATTCAGCTAAAGACTAAGAAGACCAGTTTGTGCAGAGGAAGTAGCATTCAATAACACGAGTTTATGAGGACAAAAATGCCAAGAGCTGGGCTAGAAGCAAAAAGGAGCTATAATTCAGAAAAGAAACTAAACTTAGGAAATGGAAACTCAGAAACAGAATCATGGATATAAATGTGGAATAAATTCCTCCTTATATAATACCAAATGATGTTTAATTTATCTTTAATATGCACAGATATATAGCAGGTTTTGCTCTATGAAGAATTTCTTTAAAATTTGTCAATATTCTAAATGATGAGATAATTATCACTTTGTAGATGTCGAGATGTTTCTGAATCAATAAATTTTATTTGGGAGTTTATCATTATATTATTTCTAGTTTGGTTAATAATAATGAATACGAGGAATGCTATTCTTAACAGTTGCTGGACTACTAAACGAAGAAAAAGAACAGTTAGCTCTTCGTTTTTCAATGTACCTTGGGTCTAAAATTCACTTAACCTTAAATAAACCACAGTTTCCAAAGATATCCTCAAACAATTGTACTTTTCTGGTGAATTGAAAATAGAATTTGTCCTAAGACATTTCAATTTGTTTTTGCCCAAGGGAATCAATGATATGTTTCAGACCAAAACACATTACAATTTCAGAAGAGTTCTGAAATGTTTTTGCTTTAGAGAAAAATATGTGTTCTCCTTTGTACTGGTAGGAAAAAACTGCAATTCTGTGGTATATTTATTTAGTCAAATGAAAACTAGTGTCCTGAATATAAAAATGCTATAACTACTTTATGTAATGTAAAGACCTGAAGTCCTTAGGAAAAGGCATAATATAAATAATTGATTGATATGTGTTACTGAAAAAGCTGAAGCATTTAATGTTGTTATCAGTCCTCTTAAGAAATAATGAATTCAACATAACTAAGACTATTACCCAAATATCAAACATTTATTGAACACCTTATGGTGTTTTATTTATTCAAAAAGACTTAGTGAGAAATTACTATGTCCTAGATGCTGGTTCTAGATGCTGGAATACATGGTAAATAAGAGAAGTATGGCCACTTACCTGCACAGAATACAGTGGGAGAATCAGAAAGTAAAGAAGTAAAAAATATGAGAGAAAAACATTAATTTTTATGGTATTGTAATAAATTAAACAAACAGGGTACCATTATAACCAAAAAAAAAAAAAAGAGGAGAGGATTAACTTGACCTAGAGTGATTCCTAAAAAGAATGACATTAAAGCTGAGATAAGACAGAAAAAAATTACCAAGGGAAAAACAACGAGCAGCATGTGTGAAGGCACATGGCATTGGAGGGTGATTGCTTACTGTGTTTGAAGAAATCAAAGAACAATGGATCAAATATAAAAAGCAAAGGAAAGAAAGACATAAGCTGAATTTACATATGCATGGATCAAAACTCATGCTGGAACTTATAGCCAAAATAGGCAATGTAACTTTTATTAAAATGAAATAAATGTGAAGCAAGAAAATAATGATTACTTAAACAAGGGTAGACTCAGTAGAGATGGAGAAAGTAAACAAATTTAGAAGATTTTAGAAGCAAAATGGACAGGCTGTGCTGAAGTTTCATATGAAAAAGGAAGAATCCAAGCATGATGCCAAACAGTGCACAGAATAATGGTACTATTTATTGAAAAGTTCAGAGATAAGCAAAGGTGTCCTAGAGGAGGGGTTAAGTTTGGGAGAAGTGTAGAATTGTGTCCTAAACTTTGTATGTGCTACATAGAAATACAAACAAGACCCTGATTCTCAAATATGCAGCTGTGGAGATCTCAACACACATAGAGAGACAGAGACAGAGAATGAGAGAAATAGAAATAAATACTAAGCATAATTAAATGACAAACTACACAGTAACTCTTATGAACGATGCAAAGATTTAGAGAAAAGGGTAAAAAATAAAAACTAGAATCATGGAAGATTTGAGGAGCAGTGGGAAATATGTAAACACATAAGTATAAAAGTGGCCGAAGAAAGGAATTACTCTACATGGCGATCAATGAGTATAGAGCTCCAGAAGCACAGGACTGGGATAAAACACAGGGGAGTGAAACTCCTTTACTTACCAAGAGCAGACTTTTTATACTACCAATTTAGAAGCTTGAAGGATCCTTAGTAATGTTTAACATGTGAAAATCAAAAATGGCATGCACCTGCTAGGCATGTTAGATTGGTCATGAATGACTAGCACAGCAAATAGAATGAACCAATTCAAAGAAGGAATCAAGAATTTAGTATTGAGTGATGAAAAGAGTTGTAGGCCTTCTATATCAGGTTGGGGTATCTCAGTTGAACACAAGAGGCTGTAAGATCATTTTGCTGGGATATAATGTGAATTCAAGTGCTTCAGGATGAGGCTAAGATTGTTATAATTTAAATGGAATTTGTATAATTTAATTTTATAAGTTAGATGGGAGCAAAAGAGTTGAGATATCTTCTCTTTATAAGAATAACCAGTTTTTTAAACAGAGTGCTAAATGAACTGACAAATGGATATATTTGTGTAAAATGTAAGTTATCTCCTCAATATTCTTTAAAAATAAAGTTGCAGCACTAATTTCTTTGTTTAAAAGGTCCCCCTGGTTTCTTTCTTCACTCTTCCACATAAACATATCAATCATCAACTCCGACTTTCAAGTTATCAACATGCATTGGTTTGAGTTAAAATAGGGAATCATTTAAAATCCTTTATTCTCATTTATCTATAATACACAAAAGAGCACCATAATTTTCAATAGTCGTATTTTTTAGCTAACTTTCCAAAAATTTGGTTCTTACTCAAGCTCATCACAGTTCCTAATTTTAATGTGTTCATTGTGAGCAGAAGGTCGTGGATGGCTGAATTGACAAGCTCCTTTTGGATCTATAGAATTTTTACAATTATTAATTCAATTTGAATGTGAAAGTTGAACAAACTCTGTTTCATGTTAATTTTTCTCTAAATTAAAATATTTGTTGCATGGATGGCAGTAGACATGTGCATAAATATTTAAATATTTTCAAATGAATAATCTGTCAAAAGCAGAAATTAACTTCACTTAGAAATGTCTGTATGAGTTTTGTGTAAAGGTTGACAGGCATTTTCAAGAAGATGAAGAATTATTTTAGTTAAAGCAAACAAAAAGGCCAAAATAATCTATCAACATCATAAATTATTGTTGACCTTTCTTGTAACTTACAGATATAGCAATTTTTCAAAAACATTTCTGAAAATTTTTCTGATTCAATTGTCATTCAGGAGACTGAAAAAACAAAAACAAACAAAAATTTCAGAATAAGAAAACTGATTCTGCAAACATTATAATAATTCTACTAGATATAGTAGAAAATATATTTACTGGCATGGCTCACTAAATTTAGAAATTTATAATTTTCTATTTAAAAAGGTTATATTAAAACATAAGTTTGTCACAGAAGACTTTTCAGAAATAATTTATCTTTATTAAATTACCCTAAAATATCCCCAAAATGCATTATAAACCCAGGGATAAAAATTTTCATTTTTCTGGAGTATATCATTTAAAAGGAAAATTATTAACATAATAATGGTAACAAAGGAGCATATTCCTAAATAAACAGATAGAGAGTTACATACACCCTGGTTTAAGCATTTCCCTTGGAAAAATAAATATCACAGCTCTTGGCACATAGTGGACTCTCATTGTGTATTTGTTGAACTGTTGAACTGATCATCAATTACATCATAAGAAGTGGGGCTCTTTTTAAAATACTATCAAATGGTCAAAAAATGACTTTTAAAAAATCTAGAAAGAAAAATAATAGGTGGCAAATAAATTGAATTTGAACAGTAAAACAAGTTACAGAAAGTCACCTTTCAGTAACTTTGATAGCTTTTGAAAAAGTACTCTGGCTAATTAAAATTATATTTTATGATAAATATACTATAATTTATTTCAAATTTAAATTACTATGGCACACCTAAATGTATAGGGAAAGTCTGCTAATTGGATTAGCACACAATTCTGAATATTCTATGACATTTAAAAAATTCAAATCTTATAAAATTCACCACCAGACTGCAATGCTAAGAGGTTCAGTTTCAGTGTATTATAAAATATTTGTTGTGTGTGTATGTGTGTGTGTTTGTGTTTGTGTGTGTGTGTGTGTGTGTGTGTGTGTGTGTTTGTATGACTGATTAGGAAAACAGAACTATTTTGGCCAATGGAGCAGATGATTATTTTACTCATTATACACAACATACAAAGAGTCAATACGTTCCCAATCTTGACTACTCCTAACCTACTCACCACATACCTCACTGCTAAAGGCTCAACCACACAATTTCCCAAACAGCATCTGGAGCCACTATCTGACACTCCACCTAAAGCATCAAAGCCACTTTCACCATTTATGATTATCTAGTGTTCTAGACATTGAGAGGCAGAACAATCCATCTGCAGCATGCATTAAAGCTGATGCCATACAGAGATAGTATCCATTTTTGTTGATAAATTTTAGCTTCAGTCAATGATCCAAAAAACTTTATAGTATGTGATCTGTTCAAGGAATTTTAGGCTGGCTAAAACAACATGACTAACTAATATTTAATTGATACCAGTCATAAACATTGTCCTGAGAGAATTTTTTAGTCATTTACTCTTTTAGGTTACAAAACTATCACCATACAACTGTTTTTTACTTGAAGAATGACTATTCTGTCCCCATATTCTATTAAACATATTCCATGCACCAACGCATGTAGAAAAAAGTATATGTACGTATGCATATATATGTGTGTATATTTGTCTGCATATGTGTGGATGCATATATGTATATATGTGTTTATATGTGCATGTGCAATATTACATATATGTGTAATTTGCCCATCTCTGTGATAAGTGTATATGTGTGGTATGTGGTATGTGTATACAATCTCAATCTCATCTAAACCACAGAACAGAGAAACAATTTTTTGACTATTTTCTTAATTCACTCAAAAATGATGACTAGTAGAGAAGTTGATCTATTTCATACAAAGATGCCTTCAGGAATTAGTGCTATATTTTCTCTTAATACTATAATTTAGAAAAGAAAATATGCTACATATCATAATTCATCTTTTTTCAATGTATAAAATGCACTTGATGCCTATATTTCTGCATATTCTTACATAACAATCTTTTAGTAAAAATAAAATATAAAATTTCCCAAAATTGCAGTGAAGTTGCTTTATTTAACATTGTAGTTCAATATGAATGTTTAATAATCGAAAGCATGAGATCAAACAATTTAACTCAAGGGTTTCTTATAAATATTTTTATTGCTGACAAGAAACAAATTTATTAAAGTGGTTCAAAGTTCAATGTATTTTTCTATCACAAAAAAGAATAAAACTCAAGTAAAAAAATGTTATATATTTATTGAGAAAACAAAATAATTCCTGAAGACAGGAGATCTGTTTACCCTGATGATCACATCCTTGTTGGAAAAAAAGGAACCAGCATAAACCAACAGGCCCATGTTATTAGCTACATCTTCTCTTGCTGAAATGCAGTATTTTAAACACAGGGTACACATATGTACATTTGATAGTATACAAAAATGTACTGTGTCATTGGAAATATATTGTTAAAAAGCAATAAGCAGCTATTAGGAAAAATAAAAGCATTTTGCATAGCTATGTACTCATCAAAATGAGTGGGAGGAAGCAAAATAGAGTTTTCTCATGTATAACGTAAAATTTCCATTTGAAAAAATGGCAAGATTTACTCTGAAAGTTAATCATTATATCCACATTTAAATACAAATAAGATAGTAATTCTTTTGTTTTTTCCAGATGGTAATAAGTTGTCTGCTTCTGTTTATTATGATTATGTTTACTTTTTAATTAAAATTATCAGGGTGACATTGGTTAATAAAATCAAAAAGGTTTCAAGTGTACAATTCAATAATGTGTCATATTGCACTGTGTGTTTACCACCCAAGGTTAAATTTTCTTTCATCACCAAATATTTGACCTCTTTTACCCCTATTTACCTCCCCTATCCCCCCTTCCCTCTGGAAACCACTAATCCACTGTCATGTTCATGAGTCTGTTTTTTGTCACGTTTGTTTGTTACTTTCAGTTTTATATTCCACATGTGAATGAAAATATATGGCTCTCAACTTTTTCTGTCTGACTTATAACACTTAGCATGATATTCTCAAGATCCATCCATGTTGTCACAAATGACTATATTTCATCTCTTCTTATGGCTAAGTAAAATTCCATTGTGTATATGTTCCAAATCTTTATCCAATCATCTATCGAAGGATACTTCAGTTGTTTCCATGTCTTGGCCACCGTGACTAATGCTGCATATATCGAGGTGCAGATATTGTTGCAGATATATGTTTTCAAGCTTTCTGGGTAAAGACCCAGAAGTAGGATTGCTGGGTCATATGCTAATTCTATACTTAATATTTTGAGGAACCTCCACACTGTTTTCCACAGTTTCTGTACCAATTTGCATTCCCACCAACAGTATACGAGGGTTCCTTTCTCCCCACAACTTCTCAAACACTTGTTATTACTTGTCTTATTGATGATAGCCATTAAAACAGGTATATCTATTTATCCTGTTTTTGATGTGCATTTCCCTAATAGCTAGTGAAGTGGAGCATCTTTTTGTATGTCTATTGATCTTACTGAAAGAGACATCTGTTCAGGTCCTCTGCCCATTTCTTAATTTGATTGTTTGTTTTTTGATGGCTGAGTTGTGTGAGTTCTTTGCATATTTTGGAAATTAGACCCTTATCAGAGGCATTGTTTGCAAATATATTCTACAATTCAAATGGTTGCCTCTCTGCCTTCTTGATGGTTTCTTTTTGCTGTGCAAGACTTTAAGTTTGATATAGTTCCATTCGTTTATTTTTGCATTTATTTCCCTTGCCTTTGAGGTCAGATTGATGAAATTCTCCATAAATCCAAGATCCATGAGTTTAGTATATATGTAATGTATCGTTTCAGGCTTTATATTTTAGTCTTTGATCTATTTTGAGTTAATTTTGGTACATGGTAATAGATAGCAGTCTAGTTTCACTCTTTTGCATGTGGCTTTCCAATTTTCCCAGCACCATTTATTGAAGAGGCTTTCCTTTATCCATTGTATTGTTTTTGGCTCCTTTGTTGAAAATTATTTGCCTACACATATAAAGTTTAATTCTGGACTCTCGCTTTATTACATTGGTCTGTGTGTCTGTTTTTCTGCCAATATAATGCTGTTTTGATTTTTGACAATTTGTAGTGTAAATTGATGTCAGGCAGAGTGATACCTCTTGCCTTATTCTTTTTCCTCAACTTGCTTTGGCTATTTGGGGTCTTTTTGTTCTTCCATACAAATCTGATGATTTTTTTCTTTTATTTACTTAAAGAATGCCATTGAAATTTTGATGAGGATTACATTAAATCTGTATAATGCTTTAGACAATAAGGTTATTTTAACTATGTTGAATCTTCCAATCAATAAACACATAATATTTTTCTGTTTATTTCTGTCTTCAACTTCTCTTGTAGTTTTCAGTGTATAGGTGCCTCACATGCTTCGTTAGACTTGTTCCTAGGTGTTTTATTCTTTTTGTTGCAATTGCAAAAGGAATTATTTTTTCTACTTCTTTTTCTGACACTTCATTATTAGAGTATAGGATCACTATGGATTTTTTAATGTTGATTTTGCATCTAGAAACTATTGTATTTGCTTGTTTCTAGTAGTGTTCTTATGGATTCTTTAGGATTTTCTATATAGAGAATCATGTTGTCTGCAAATAGTTATAGTTTGACTATTTGTTTCCTATTTGGTGCATTTTATATCTTTCTCTTGCCTGATTGCACTTGCTAGGACTTCTAATGTTATATTGAATAACAGTAGTGATAGTGGACAGCCTTGCCTTGTTCCTGGTCTTAGAAGGAAGTCTTTTAGTTTTTCACCATTAAGTATAATGTTGGCTGAGGGTTTGTCATAGATGGCCTTTATTATGTTAAAGTACTTTCGCTCTATACCAATTTAGTTAAGTGTATTGATCATAAATGCATGCTATATCTTGTCCAAGGCTTTTTCTGCATCTATTGATGATCACATGATTCTTATTTTTTAATTTGTTTCTGTGGTGTATCACATTAATCAATTTGCGTATTTGAACCATCTCTGTGTCTTTGGGATGAAGCATATTTGATCATGGTGTATAATCCTTTTACTATGTTGCTATATTCGGTTCGCTAGTATCCTATTTAGGATTTTTGCATTTGTGTTCATGAGAGATATTGGTCTGTAGTTTTCTTTTTTTGTGTTATCTTTACTAGGTTTGGGTATCAGAGTAACATTGTCCTCATAAAGTGAGTTGGGAAGTATCGCCTCCTCTTTGATTTTATGGAAGAGTTTGAGGAGAGTAGGTACTAAATCTTTTACGAAGGTTTGGTAGAATTCACTGCAAAGCCATCTGGTCTTGGACTTTTACTTTTTGATAAGCTTCTGTTGCTTATTTCAATTCCATATTGCTGATTAGTCGATTTAGATTTTCCAGTTCTTTTTGATTCAGCCTTGGAAGATTGTATTTTTCTAAGTACTAGTCCATTTCTTCTAGGTTATTAAATTTGGTGTTATCTATGTTTTCATAGTATTCTTGTATGATCCTTTGTATTTCTACAATGTCAGTTGTAATTTCTCCTCTTTCATCCCTGATTTTGTTTATTTGTGTCCCTTCTCTTTTTTCTTTAGTGAGTCTAGCCAAAGATTTGTCAATGTTATTAACCTTCTCAAAGAAACAGCTCTTTGTTGCATTTATTTTTCTATTGTTTTCTGTTTTCAATTTCATTTATTTCTGCTCTAATCATGATAATTTCTTTCTTTTTGCTGACTTTAGGCCTCATTTGTTCTTCCTTTTCTAGATGTTTAAGATGAAACATTAGGTTGTTTATTTGGGCTAATTCTTCTTTTTGGAGATAGGCCTGTAATGATATGAAATTTCCTTTTATGACCATTTTTGCCCTGTCCCAAAAGTTTTGATATGTTGTACTATTGTTATCATTCGTTTCTATGTATCTCTTGATATCTCTTTTTATTTCTTCTCTGACCTAGTTATTCTTCAGTAGCATGTTGTTTAATCTCCATGTATTTGTAATTCTTCCTATTTTCTTTTTACAGTTGATCTCTAGCTTCAAAGCATTACGGTCAGAGAATATGGTTGGTATGATTTCAATCCTTGTATATTTGTTAAGGCAAGTTTTGTATACCAGCATGTGATCAATCCTTCAGAATGTTCCAAGTGCACTAGAGAAGAATGTATAAGCAGCTGTTTTCAGATGAAAGACTCTGTAAATGTCAATTATGTCCAGTTAGTCTGATGTGTCATCTAAGGATGGTATTTCCTTATTGGTTTTCTGTTTGGATGATCTGTCCATATCCTACAGTGGGGTATTTAGGTCCCCTACTACAATAGTGTTTTGGTCTGTTTCTCCCTGTTCTTCTGTTAGCAATTGTTTTATATATTTTTGGGGCTCCCTGATTGGGAACATAGATATTAATAAGTGTTATGTCTTCTTGGTATATGATTCCTTTATCATTATGAAGTGTCCCTCAGTATCTTTCTTTACATTTTTATTTTGAAGTCTATTTCATTCAGTAGTAGTTCTAGTACTTCTGCTTTTCTCTGAATGTCATTTGCTTGAAATACCATTTTCTACCCTTTCACTTTGTGTCTATATTTGTCTTTGGAGCTGAGATATGTCTCCTGGAGGCAGTGTATGGTTGGGTTTTTTTCTTTTTCTTTTCTTTTCTTTCTTTCTTTTTTTTTTTTTATCCATTTTGCAACTCTGTGCCTTTTTATTGGTGAATTCAGTCCATTTACATTTTGGGTGGTTATTGAAATATGAGGTCTTCTTATACCCATTTTATCTTTTGCTTTCTGGTAGCTCCGTGTTTCTGTTGCTCTCTTGTCCTTGTGTTTTTGTTTTCTTTATTTTGGTTGGCTTTTGTGAGTTTTCCCTCTGATTCTTCCTGTTTTATGCTATGTACTTCAGTTTTGAATCTTTTGTGTGTGCTTACCATTATGAATATATAAAAGATAGTTATATATACAGTCATTTATTTTCTTCTGTGCATACCTTATCTCCATTCTCCTTTATGAATCTGGACCTTTGAATCCTCCCCTTTTCAGTCATTGTTGTCTCATTTCATCCCTATGTATGCTGAACGTTCATTACTATCTTGCTATAACTATTCTCTTATTATTATTTAAGCTTATAATGCCCTGTGCCTAGTAAGGGTTGCACTCCTCTATTTCTATTTGCCTGATAGTCACCTTACTCCTAATTATGCATTTTTTTTGTCATTTTGTTTTAAGTAAACTGACCCCTTTCAGTATTTCCTGTATTGCATGCCTCATAGTAGAGAATTCCCTCAATTTTTTATGTCCACAAAGGTCTTTATTTCTTCTTCATATCTAAAGGAGAACTTAGCTGTATACATTATGCTCAGCTGGTAGTTTCTTTTATTTAATAGTATGAATATTTGATTCCATTCCTTTCTACCTTGTAAGATTTGCAGAGAAGTCTGATGGTAATCTAATAGGGTTTCCTTTATAAGTTACTGTTTTCTTCTCCATGGCTGCTCTGAGAATTCTCTTTGTCATTGATTTTTGATAATTTTAATACAATGTCTCTTGATGAAGGGCTTTTTGGGTTGAGATAATCAGGTGTTCTGTTGACTTCTTGAATTCCAAGTTCGAGCTCATTCCTTAGATTTGGGAAATTCTCGTCAGCTATTTGTCTGAAAATTCTTTCTAGTCCCTGCTCCTTTTCTTTGTCTTCGATAATGTCCATTATTCTTATGTTTCCTCTCCTGATAGTATCAGCTAGTTCTTGTATTTCTCTTTCATTATTTTTCATTCTTCAGTTGTCCTCTTCTCCCTTCTGATTTATTTCTAGATTTCTGTCTTCGATATCACTGATCCTTTCTTCCATTTGGCCAACTCTATTTCCCAAGCTTGCTATTTATTTCATTTTTCAACTCTTGCAGTGTGTTTTTTATCTCCTGAAGATCTATTCTGTTCTTTTTGAGGGTTTCAGGCTCCTTGCTCTGTTCATCTAGTTGTTTTTTCAATTCCTGAAATTGTTGATATGACTCATTTACAAATTCACTGAGTTTTTTTCAGAAGTACCATTCTGAATTCTCTGTCATTTAAGTCACATATTCTATGTCTGTAAGCTCATTATCTGGAAATTTTTCTCTTTCTTTCTGAGATGGTTTGTCACCTTGGTTGTTCATGGTGTTTAATGGACTATTTTTCCGCTTGGGCATTAATGGAAATGTATTCTGCTTTTTTTTCAGAAAAATTTATTATATAAAGGTCTCTCTTGAGCCCATTGCAAAGAAGGCGCTTTTCTTTTTGGTTTCAAGTAGGTGGCATATAAGCCTCTTGGATCCTGCTTTATATAAACCCTTAATAGTGCTTTTTTCTTTTCTGGTAGATATTTAATCATACTTACTACCCTCATTCTCAGTTCCTGTCAGTGTTAGCAACAGTTTCAGTAGCATTTGCTCAGATTCCCCTGGAGCTCCTCAGTAATCAGTATGGGAAGGTATTGTGGAAGGGTCCCTTTGGATGGGGGTTGGGGACTGATGCTCAACCTTGGTTTTGCGACCGTGACCGGTAAAAATCGCCTGTTGTTTTTTGCCATTCCACTCTCTGCTTTCTTCTCTGACGACTGGGCCCTGCCACAGGCTATGTGGAACTCGACTCTCCCCAGCAGGGCTGTTCACAAAATTCTCCACACCTTCTCCCCTCCCCCTCTTCTTACAGGGAGCTCCGGCAGCTTCTTTATTTCTCTTGGTCCACTGCCCAATACCCAGGGTTCTGACCTGTGGTTGCCCTTATGCACAGATCCCACACTCAGACATGCTTGTGTGCAGTTAGGGTGTTTTTTGTTCAGTTTTAGATGTTCAGCTTATTGTTATTTCAAAGGGAGAGATTAGGATATGTCTCTCACTCTGCCATGTTTCTCCAAATCCCTGGTTCTGCTATTAACCCTCTTTTACAGAGATGGTAGAAGGCATGGAGAGGTCAAGTAAGTTGCCTGAAGTCACACAACTGGTATTCATATCCTAAGTATCTGTAGGTGCTAAGAAGAACCATGTTGGGGAGCTGCTCCACCTACCAGCCCACGCGCAGATCCTGAGTGGGTGAGGAAGCTGAGCACCTCCCTCCTTCCGCGGGGGATGAAATCCTGCCTTTTCTGCATCTGTTGTTTATCCTTTATTTTGTTTATGTGGTGTATCACCTTAATTGACTGATATATGTTAAACCATCCCCATGCTCCTGGAATGGAGCCCACATGAACATAGTCTATAATCTTTTTAATATGTTGTTGTATTAGACTTATTACAATTTTATTTAGAATTTTTAGTGTGTTCACAAGCGGTATCAGTCTATAGTTTTTTGTGCATGTGTTATTGTTACCAGGTTTTGATATCAGGGTAAGTTGGCCTCTTTAAATGAGTTAGGGGGTGTTGCCTCTTCAATATTTTGGAAAAGCTTGAGAAGGATGGGTATTAAATCTATAAATGTTTGCTAGAATTCACTGGTAAAGATATCTTTTATTTTGGGGGAGGTTTTTGATGACTGTTTTAATTTTCATTTTTGATCACTCTATTTTAATTTTCTAGTTCTTCATGATTTAGTCTAGAAAGATTGTATATTTCTAAAAACTTGTCCATTTCTTATAGGTTATTAAATTTGGTGTCATATAATTTTTCATATTATTCTTGTATAATCCTTGTATTTTGTTGGTATCTGTCATAACTTCTCCTCTTTTATTTCTGATTTAGTTTATTTGTGTCCTTTCTCTTTTTTCCTTAGTCAGTCTAGCCAAAGGTTTGTCGATTTTACTAATCTTCTCAAAGAACTAGATCTTTGTTGAATTCGTTTTTACTGTTGCCTTTTTATTCTCAATTTCATTTAATTATGCCCTAATTATTTGATTATTTCCTTTCCTCTGCTGACTTTCACCTTCATTTGTTCTTCTTTTTCTAGTTTTTAAAGATGTAATGTTAAGTTGTTCATTTGGGCTTGTTCTTGTTTCCTGATATAGACCTGTAATGATATGACTTTCCTATTAAAACCACATTTGCTGTGTCCCAAAGTTTTGATATGTTGTGCTTTCATTCTCATTTGTTTTTATGTATCTCTTCATCTCTCTTTGCATGTTGTTTAATCTCCACACATTTGTGGTTCTTCTTACTTTCTTTTTATAGTCAATCTCCAGTTTTAAAGCATTATGGTCAGAGAATATGCTTTCTATGATTTCAATCTTCTCAAATTTGTTGAGGCTAGTTTTGTGTCCCAGCATGTGGTCTATCTTTGAGAATATTACATGTGAACTAGAGAATAATGCATAATCTGATGTTTTGAGATAAGGCTCTGTAAATGTTGATTATGTCCAACTGGCCAAACATGTCATTTAAAGATGGTATTTCTTTATTGATGTTCTGTTTGAATGATCTATCCACAGCTGTTAGCAGAATATTTAGATCTTCTATTATAATTGTGTTTTTGTCAGTTTCTCTCATTGGTTCTGTTAATAGTTACTTTATATATTTGGTGATCCCTAAATGGGAGCATAAATATTAATCAGAGTTGTGTTTTTTTGGTTATGTCTTTTTATCATTATGAAATGTCTACCTTTGTTTCTCAATACTTTTTTTTATGTTGAAGTCTGTTTCATCAGATGTAACTATGGCTACACCAGTTTTTCCCTGGATGTCATTTGCTTAGAAGTCATTGTCCACCCTTTCACTTTGAGTCATTTTTGCCCTTAGAGTTGAGATGTGCCTCTTGAAGGCAGGATATAATTGTGTTTTGTTTTTTGATCCAATCTGCTACCCTGTACTTTTTTGTTTAGAATGCAGTTCAATTACATTTAGGGTGATTATTTAAATATGAAGTTTTTTTTATAGTGATTTTACCTATTATGTTCCAGTAGCTCGATGTCTCCATTGTTTCTTTGTCCTTGTGTATCAATCTGTTACTTTAATTTGATGGTGCTTTATGTTTCCTCCCCCTGTTCCTTCTTGTTTTCAGTTATGTGTCTCAGAACAGGATTTTTAAATTTAAGCAAAGGAAAGTTATAATATACAGTAGTCATTTTTTCTGTGTGTGCCTTATTTCCATTTCCCTTTGCAGATTCAGCTCTTTACTCCACACATCTTTCTGTTTTTGTTATCTCAAAGTATCACTATTTAGACTGTACATTCATTTCTAGGTTGCAGTAGCTGTTGTCTTCTTTTTTAAAGTGCTTTTTTAAATCTTTAACCACTATGCAATATTTAAGCTTATAATACCCTGATATTAATAACCCCTGGCTAGACTCACTAAAGAAAAAAGAGAAAGGACACAAATAAACAAAATCAGATATGAAAGAGGAGAGCTTATGACAAACACCACAGAAATACAAAGGATCATACCATAATATTATGAAAACATATATAACACCTAATTTAATAACCTGGAAGAAATGGACCAGTACTTACAAAGATATGACTTTCCTTGATTATAGCAAAAAGAACTGGAAAACTTAAAGAGATTGATCAACAGTATTAAAATGGAAACAATCATCAAAAACCTACCAAAAAGTAAAAGTAAAAATTCACCAGTGAATTCTATCAAACATTCAAAGAAGATTTAATATGTATTCTCTTCAAATTCTTCCAAAAATTCAAAGAAGAGCCAATTATGTTATGAGGCCAATATTACCCTGATACCAAAAGCTTATAAAGAAAACACACACACACACACACACACACACACACACACACACACACACAGATTTCAATATCTCTCATGAACACAGATCCAAAAATACTGAATAAGATACTAGCGAATTTAATACAGCAACATATTAAAAAGATTATACATCGTGATCAAGTTAGCTTCATCCCAGGGTCATAAGGATAGTTCAACATATGCAAATTGATTAATGTAATACACCAAATGAACAAATTAAAAAATAAGAATCATGCGATTGTATCAATAGATACGGAAAAAGCCTTGGACAAGATACAGCATTTTTTTATGATCAAAACACTTAACAATATTGGTAGAAGGAAAATAGCTTAACATAATAAAGGCCATATATGAGAAACCATCAACCAACATTGTACTTAATGGTGAAAAATTAAAAACCTTCCCTTTAAGAACAGGAACAAGGCAAGGCTGTCCACTATCACCAGTGTTATTCAACATAACTTTAGAGGATCTAGTGAGTGCAGTCAGGAAAGAGAAAGATATAAAAGGCATCCAAATAGAAAATGAAGATGTCAAACTGTCACTATTTGCAGATGACATGATTCTCTATATAGAAAACCCTAAAGACTCCACAAGAACACTACTAGAAACAATAAGCAAATACAGTAAAGTTTGTGGTTACAAAATCAGTGTTCAAAAATCCATGGCATTCCTAGTAACTAACCATACTCTAATAACTAAGTGTCAGAAAAAAAAGGGGGAAAAAATAATTCCTTTTGCAATTGCAACAAAAAGAATAAAATACCTAGAAATAAATCTAATGAAACATGTGAAGGACCTATATAATGAAAACTATAAGACCCTATTAAAAGAAATCAAAGAAGATGCAAAGAAATGGAAAGATATTCCATGTTCTTGGATTGGAAGAATCAACATAGTTTAAATGACATTATTACCTAAAACATTATACAGATTTAATGCAATCCCCATCAAAAGCCCATCTGCATTTTTTAATGAAATAGAACAAAAAATTATCAGATTTGTATGGAAGCACGAAAGACCCCAAACTGCCAAAGTCATCCTGAGAAAAAAAAGCAAGGCTGGAGGTATGACTCTGTCTCATTTCAAATTATACTACAAAGTGACAGTAATCAAAACGGCATGGCATTGGCAGCAAAACAGACACATGGACCAGTGAAACAGAATTGAGAGTCCAGAAGTAAATTCATATTTATATTGGTAAATAATTTTTTGACAAAAAAGCCAAAAACTTACAGTGGAGAAAGGAAAGCCTCTTCAATAAATGCTGCTTGGAAAACTAGAAAGCCACCTACAAAAGAATGAACTACACTGTTGTCTATCACCGCACATCAAAATTAACTCAAAATGGAATAAGGATCTGAATGTAAGACCTAAAATTATAAAATGCATAGAAGAATACATAGGAACTAAACTCAAGAACCTTGGACTTAAAGAAGATTTTATGAATTTGAACTCAAAGGCAAAGGAAGTAAAAGCAAAAATAAATGAATGGGACTAAAAATTCATTTATTTTTAATCAAACTAAAAAGCTTCTGCACTACAGAAGTAACTGTCAACAAGGTAAAGAAACAACCATCCAAGTGAGAAAATATATTTGCAAGCAATGCCTCCAATAAGGGCCTAATATCCAAAATATACAAAAAAACTCATACTACTCAATAATCACAACAACAACAAAAAAACGATCCAATCCAAAAATCTGTGGAAGACTTGAACAGACATCTCTCCCAAGAAGACATACAGATGGCCAACAAACATGAAAGGATGCCCAACATCACTAGCTATTAGGGAAATGAAAATCAAAACCACAATGAGATACCATCTCACACCTGTTAGAAGAGCTGTTATCAACAGGACAAGTAATAACAAATGTTGGAGAAGATGTGGAGAAAAAGGAACCCTCATACACTGCTGGTGGGACTGCAAATTGGTACGCCCACTACGGAAAACAGTATGGAGGTTCCTCATAATTCTAAGGATCGATCTACCATATGTCCAGTAATCTCTCTACTGGGTATTTACCCCAAAGATTTGAAAACATATATCTATTTGCACACTGATATTCATAGCAGCATTATTCACAGTGACCAGAACATGGAAGCAACCGAAGTGTCCTACAATAGATGATTAGATAAAGAAGATGTGGTACATATGTAAAATGGACTATTATTCAGCCATAAGAAGAGATGAAATACTGCCATTTGCAACAACGTGGATGGACCCGAAGATAATTATGCTAAGCTAAATAAACCAGACAGAAAAAGTTGAAAACTGCACAATATCACTTATATGTGGAATATAAACCTAAAAGCAACCAACAAACAGTAGAAACAAACAGAGAGTCATTGACATGGACAATAGTCTAGTAGTTACTAGTGGGGAGGTGAGAAGGAGGAAGTTGATGGGGTAAAAGGGGTCAAATATGTGGTGATGGAAAGAAATGCTTCATTGTTAAATTTCACCTATGAAACTTACTGGATTTCATTAACCAATATTACTATGCTAAAATTAATTAATTAAGTTATATAAATAATAAAATAATAAATCAAATGGCAAAAGTATCAAGAGAAAAGCAATTAGTTACCTACAAGGGAGCTCTCATAGGACTGTCAGCTGATTTCTCAACAGCTACTTTTAAGGCCAGAAGGGATTGGCATGAAGTATTCAAAGTAATGAAAAGCAAGGACCTACAACCAAGATTACTCTACCTAGCAAAACTATTACTTAAATCAAAGAACAAATAAAGATCTTTCCAGACAAGAAAAAGTTGATTTCTTTACCACCAAATAAGTATTACAATGGATGTTAAAGAAACTTCTTTAAGAAGAAAAAAAACTATGATTAATAAAATGGCAATAACTATGCAGTAATCTATCGATTTTCATATACATGGATTAAATGCGCCAATCAAAAGATATAGAGTATAAGAAAATAAAATTCTTACATATGCTATCTAAAATAGACTCACTTCAGATCAAAATACACACACAGACTGAAAATAAAGGGATAGAAAAAATAATATTCATGAAAACGGAAACAAAAACAAACAAAAAAAGCAGTGGTAGCAATACTTATACCAGAGAAAATGGACTTTAAAAAAAAAGCTATATAACAACAGACAGAGAAGAATCCTGTAATCCCACTTATGGGTATTTTTCTGAAGAAACCCAAAACATTACTTTACAAGGACATGTGTATCCGTTTGTTCATCACAACATTATTTACAATAGCCAAAATATGGAGGCAACCAGGTTGTCCATCAGTGGATGAATGGATAAAGAAGAGTTGGTACATATGTACAATGGGATATTACTCAACCTCTGAAGCACCTTGGATGAACCTAGAAGTATTGTGCTGACTGGAGTAAGTCAGATAGAGAAAGACAAATGTCATATGATTTCACTTTTATATGGAATCTAGAGAACAGGATAAACAAATAAACAAAATAGAAACAAGCTCGTACATACAGAGAGCATTTTGATGGTTACCAGATGTGGGGGAGATGGATGAAGGGGGCAGGGAATTAAGAGGTACAAATTAATAGTTACAAAATAATCATGGAGATGTAGAGTATAGCATGAGAAAAATAGTAGTGTAATAACTTTGGTGTCAGATGAGTACTGGATTTATTAGGTGATAACTTTTTAAGTTATGTAACTGTCTAATCACAATGTTGTACATCTGAAACTAATATAATATTGTATGTCCATTATAATTTAAAAAATACATTAAAATTTTAAAAATAAATAAATAAATGTTGTTATAATTCTAATATTAGCCCTCAGGACTACCAATTAATAGATTTTTCTTCTCTTTATATCAAAATATTCTTAAAGGACATTTAATAGAGGAACTATTTTCAATGTTCTTAAAATAATTAGAGGAAAAAGGTAAGCATACTATTAATTTTTTATTGCTATGTAACAAATTACTATAAATTTAGTTACTTAAATTAGCACCCATTTATTATCTGTTTCCATGGATTAGTAGTCCAGGCACACCTCTTTTGGTTCTTCTGTTAAGGTCTCACCAGGCTGAGGTATCAGCCGGGTTGAGTTCTCATCTGGAGTTCTGGGTCCTCTTTCAAACTTATTCAAGTTATGGGCAGAATTCACTTCCTCACAGCTGGAGGACTGAGGCCTTCAGCTCCTACAAGCCACCCCTGTCCATAGACAGTTGAAGCATGACTGTTTTTCTCCTTTCAGGCCAGTGGAAGAGCATGTCTGCTGCTCAAAGTCACTTTTAAAGAGTTTGGCAGATATGTCATGTTCACCCAGGATAACATCTCTTTTGATTTAATAAAAGTCAAGTGATTAGGGACCTTAATTAAATATGAAAAATCCCATTATTTTTGTCATATACTGTAAATAACACTAAAAAAGTGATACCTTATCATATACATAGATAGCACTCATACTCCAGAGAATGGTCATTTTGTGTGTCATTGGGGGTAATATTAGAATTTCTCCTGCCACCTTGAGTTTTGGAGTTAGTAGTTGAGGCAGATTGGTTGGATTTATTAATACATCCAATCAAAATATCACTATTATTATTATACAGTTAATAAAGTTTTAAACATTAAAAAATAATGTATCATTTAGGAATATATAAGACCTTTACTTGAAATAAAAATAAATATTGAAAATTAAAAATTGTAATTTCAGTATAGTAGTTACCTTGGAAGTGGGAAAAGGAGATAAGTTTAGGTTTACTGTCAATTTATTTTGCTGTCAGTTTATTTTTTAACTAGGGTGATAATTACATTGTGCTCATTATTAGAGATTTTAAGAGATCTTAAATATTTCATAATAAATATATAAATAGTTTTTAAACACTTCTTTATATACCTGACTCTGTTTTCAAAGTGATGAGGCAACGCTTTTGCCTTCAATATTCTCAAAACTAACACAAGTACCAGAGAAATAACAAATAATGAATTTCTCAGAAATTAAAGTGTTAAGAGATAAGTCAGATCCAAAACAAATATTTGAATGAAAGAACCAAGAAAAGTTTCCCAGAGAAGAGAAGGTAAAGTTTGGAGCACAGATGGGAATTGTCTAAAGAAGTAAAAGAGAGGATGTCAGATGATCCCAGAGGTGCTGCAGGGAATGTTACACAGTTGTGAATGTCTACCATTGCCAGAGGACATTGAAGATGTGCAATTAGAGAGGTCCAGTTAGAATATGATAAAGCCAGAAGCAAATAGAGGGAAATTCTGAGTAATCTGTATGCCCTGCTACACATTTCCTTTTTATCTTTAAAACCCTGGAGATACATTAGAACTCTTTAGCAAAAGGAATAATGGCATTTACAAATATCAATGCGATAATAAAATAAAAATGTTGTTGTTTTTGTTGTTTTATTTTGTTTTGTCTTTTTTGTTTAGATTGGAGAGATGTAGAGGAAGACGATGAAAGGAAGCTGGAGTAAAAGTATGTGGGATATTTTCTATTTGTCCCAGATGATCTAATCCTTGCTCTCTTCCACCCAGCCCTGTGCTGACTTATAGTAACTAAAACTGGTTTCTTTCTCCAACTTCCAGTTGGCTTCAGCCAGTGGAGAACAACAGCAAAATATTGAAGAGAGGAAGGAAAATAAAATTGAAATATCTACTCCCTGGTTTCCTTCCTCAGATTTCAGAGAGTTAACTGCCTCCGTCTAAAGATCACAGTTCCTCTCAAGCATCTGTCTACATATAACTCTGAGCAAACTCTACATCTATGTTTGATATTTGTCTCCCCCACTTGTCTCTTCAGTAGTAATAAAATCTTAAAGGCATAAGATACTACATTTTTTCTTGTGTTTTTCTATACTATGTCCAAACCTTTGTAATAATTCCTAACTAAATTCTCTTCACAGTGCCCAACTTTTTTGTGCTATTGTTTCTGGTCAGACACTGTCTGACATGGGAGGTTACTGAGATAATATAAGGGAGACTTGACAAGAACCTAAATTAAATCTGTAAGTAATGAGAAGAAAGTTCTAAAGATTTAGAGGTAAAATCAACCATATTTGATAAGCAAATGAATATAAGTGTATAAATAAATAACAAAAATTTCTTCCACATTTTAGATCTGAACTACCAGAAGCATAGCATCACCATTTGGCAAGAAGGAAAATATGACAAGAGGAATATGAAGTTATCGAGTCAGGTTGGTCACTAGCTCACTTTGGGAGAGACTATAACTGAAGTGCTTACAAGCACCAAAGTGTAAATCCAGGGGTTGGGTCTCCTTTGGGCTAAAAACTAAAATAAGGAAATTCTTTCTAGAGAGAAGTGCACACATGCACATACTTTTTTTCATACTTATATTTATATCTGTGTATGTATATGTATCTGTGTGCACTTGCATACACATGTGAAAGGAATTAAGAGGGTCCAAGAAGGGTCAGGAGGTTGGACTCTTAACAGAGAATCCCTGGGGAAGCCTGGGAGAAGTAAATCCAAAACATAAACCACCAATCTGACAATTTGGCCAAAAGCGTTCTCAATCTTTTCAAACCTCTTTAAGTTAAATAAATGTTCATGAAATTTAAAAGCAGTAAAATTTTAAATTACCCATTTCTTGAAATTAGATGACATTAAAAGATAGCATTTGGTTCTATATATTTGAGCATTTTAATTTGTAAAAGATTAATAGGAGGTACCAAAAATAGTGCAAGTAAAATGTATAAACACTCAATCGGTCTCTTTCAATTAACTTCAAAGTTAGAATTTCATTCTTCAAGTATAATGTTTTTCTCTTAAGTACCACAGTTTCTTGGGTTTATTGATGCCATTGGAAACAGCAATACCAAAACAATGCTGGATTTTCTATCTAGTTTTCATATGTGCTAAATAATGGTTGAGAAGCTTTAAAAAACATAATTTCTAAAAGGTAATAATTTCTGAATTAGTGAATGTTGAATAGAAACATATCAAACATTAGCAAGACAATGTTCTCTGAGGTTGGAACTTTGCTTTAAGTTTGATATTTAATGTTTGAATTTTCTGTCTTTTATGAGATATGTATACAACTATGTGTTAATTTTATAATGAAACAAGTACACTTATTTTAAAACATAAATTATACATGGATTTAAGAAATATCTGCTAGATTTCCTGATAATAGAAAGAGAAAAGAAAGTCAAAGAAATCTGAAAATTGTCCTCTTTCCTTCTGACTCTAGCAGAAAACACACACACACACACACACACACACACACACACACACACACCACATACATACAGTGAGAAGTTTTCTATTCCAGTCTTATTCAAATACAAAGATTTCCAAATGGTAATGAAAAGTCTTGGAGAAAATTCCACCATTTTGAAATTCACAGCCTTTTTTTTGATTGCCAAGTTTCAGCTCCCTGTTGAGTCATCGTGCAATGAAAATGGTCTTCTGAGCTCCCAGGCGCTGCCTTTCTTTAGAAAGCTGCCAGTCACTGAGCACTCTATATGACAGCAGCCGAACTTAAGCTAAAGGGTAAGAACACCAGCGATTTCCAGCACAGAGAATGGGCCAGAAATAGGAAATACAAACAAAGTAAAGTCAGAAGGGCGAGGCCTTACAATTTGAAACTCTGCAAGTGTTAGAATTCAGGACAAAGTCCTGAATGGACTTCAATAAACTAAATAGTAAATTAAAAAATGAATAACGTCCTGCCTGATGGATTGGCTTCGTAGAATCAGGATGGAACTGCAATCTAAGAACCAGATACTCTAAAACTGTGACCATATTCCTGTGACAAACCATATCTGCTTTTAATGAGAAGGGCACAGTAGTCTCCAACTACCAGCCAAACGTTGTTATTTAAGTTCCCCTTTCTCAGCTTGCTGTCAAGTGAGTTCCCAACTACAGTGCCTGAGAATGTACATTCCGGTGTAAAGGCATCCCATGAAATGTCAGTGCCTGGGCCTCTCATGGAGAAGAGCAAGACTCTGCAGAAAGGTAAATTAAAAATCAAAATGCTGCTCCATGTGGGAACTGATCACTCATTAAGAGTGTCAGTACTACGGTGGTTAAAATTTGGTGCTCTGGTCTCATACAGTCTCACATTTGATTTCCAGATCCAAATCTACCATCTTAGCTTGCACAGTGGACAAAATAATAATAATGCTATTAAATATTATGACAGATACTTCAAACTGAGCAGAGATGGGGAAGGCCTGTTGGAGGAGCTAGGGCCTGCAGAAAGATCTCTTATACTCTGTGTCATTGGGAGAACTCTATATTTAACTACAGGAAGAACTCTATGTTTATCGCCGAGCTCTTTGGTTATAAGGGCCCCTCTGCTTAACTTCCTCTTCCCCTCTGTTAAAGAGGATTTTTTCTTTCTTCCTGGTTCTCTTCCTCCCAGTTGTAACCCTTTCTTTTTTCCTGAATAAATGCTTTCTGGTGATGGAATACCTAGTTGACTTTTGTTTCTAAGGTCAACAATGCCTTTTCCTATACTATTGTCATGAGAATTAACATAGTACAGTATTATCCCTAATAAGTGCAGAAAATTGTTATTCACTCTTATTACAAGAATAGTTAAGGCTCTGAGATTCTAGCATTCTTTTACACAGGTGAAAGCTCTGATATCCTTCGTATATTTGGGAAAATATTTTTAGACTTGGATACACAATCTGGAGCATATGTTCTGTAATATAGATCATCAAAAATTTTGACTTCAAAAATATAGACTTTAAAATTTTTGCTATGAAAACCTACTGTATTTTTAAGAGAACACCTGAAAATGTAGTTTTTGAACACAATGAGGATATTACCAAAAAAAATGGATAAATTTGTCATTGAACTAAAAGTAACAGCTGAAGACATGTGGCTTGTAGCCATATTTTTGAGAGCTACCCTGAAGGAATTTTCTATATATTTTGAGGATTTCACAAATGCCTTTGATCCTGGAAGCAGGAGGGTGTTGAAAACTTTAAATATATAAGATAAAAAAATAAAGCATTTTCCTAATTTACTATATAAAACACTATAGTATATTCCCAGATTGGTTTTAGGGAACATATGTTAAACATTTCCCTTAATGTCTTTCCTGTTACCGACTGTTTTCTTGGAATTCTGGATATTACAAAAACACAATTCATAGGGTAACCATGACATTTGCATATTTCCAGCTGAAACTTTCTTACAACTCAAACACTGAGAGAAACAAAAATAGTTTCTTCTGACAAATAAATAAATTATGTTTGTGTGCTTCCTCAGGACACTACATTATCATTTTTATGAACTTCTAAATAAATGAAAATTAGATTGTTAAATAGCAATATAGTTTACCATTTAAGAGTTTAGCAAAAGATTGATACATGAGTCATACTTTTTATGATATTACTAATATATTATAAAATGAATAAAAGGTACTTTCCATCTTGCTAATTTTTGTATTTAAAAATTAGTAGGAATATACATCAAGTATATCTGTGTTCAAATGGATTTTATAAATATTACCCTCAAATTTTCTCTGCTTCCATGTGTGAGCAATATTACAAATTACACACATTATAAAGTAGCTAGTAACCTATAGGTTTTAGAATAGTATTTAATTGTTTTATAGTAATATACAAACATGTATTCTATATAATTTAAATGAAATATAGTATTCCCAAACTATAAGCACTTAAAAGTGTTTTATTGGGTTCTGATCAAAATGACAAAGTACGTATACACTATGCTTGCCTCCTTTCATGACTACATCAAAATTAAAACTAAACTACAGAATAATAATCATCATTGAGAAGTTCCTAAAGTCTAGCTGAACAGAAGTCCTCCAACTAAAGACATACAGAAGAAGCCACTTTTGATACTGGTAGAAGGGAAGAGACAAGGAACAGGCTGTCCCAGGATCCATGTGTTGCACTTAAAAATTGGGAGGGATATCTCAGTTGTGGAGGTCCCCCATGAGGAGCGAGGTGTCTCACCCCCACATCAGACACCCCAGCCCAGGCTTATATACCAGGGAAAGAAGTTACCACAACTTCTGGCTATGAAAACCAGAAGAGATAGAAGACAACTGGAGCCCCAGGTGTTCCTCTTAAAGAGCCTGCACACAGACTTACTTGCTGACCAACTCACTCACTCTGGCCTCCAGCACTAGGGCAACAGCTCAAAGGGCGCCAAGGATACACAAAGAGAAACTGAATTGTCTGGCTTCAGGGCGAGGAGTAAAGGGCAAAAGTGTTGGCAGAAGCCATTGTTCCTTTGTTGAGCCTTCCCCAGACCCATTGTGCAGACACAGATGGCTGTCATATCTGAGTCTCCATCAACTGGCTAACACAGTTTCCCCCCAAGGGACTCCCTAAGACTAGTCCCACCCAACATGTGTGTCCACCCAAGCTGCTTCCAGTGGCTTTCCAATACAAATGACCAGTCTGGGCTTATGCTGCAGACTTTTCTAAAAATCTCTCAAATGTTCTCAAATACCAAACAAGCAAAATCTGGCCTCAACAGGCCCCATGTTCTAGCTGAGCAGCCCCAAGCCTGACACTAGCAGCAACCAGCCTTGGTTTACAGTTTAGACACTCCCACGCAACTCCAAGCTCAGCACAAATAGCAACCATCTGCAGATCACTTTATAGCTCATAACAAGTAGCCCTAGGCAGGGAGTATGCGACTGCTGACTTGGCCTGCAACAGAACCCCTCCCAAGGGAGGTCTAGAACCAAAACACCTAGTGGTCAGCTTTAAACTATACCAGAGCACCACCCACCACCTCCAAAAAAGACGCACCTAAAGAGAAGACTGGATAGATACCAGAACCATGCTAAAGTAAATTCTGCTTCATAGCCTTAGCCACTACACAACAGCTCCTGCACTGAATCATGGCCAGTCCTTACAACCAATTGGCCTGATGTTCAGTTCCTCCCATGAGTGAGCAAATAGCAAGCAAGGCTCAGCTACCACAGGAAGGCACACACAACCCACACAAAGTACATACCCAGATCACCCTGCTTAGGTGATTAAGGGGACTGTGCCACACAGTAGGACACCTCCTACATAAGGCTACTCTACTAAGATGGAAAGACAGAGCAGATCTACCTAATATAAACACAGGAAGGCAGCTAAAATGAGAAGACAAAGAAACATGTTACAAATTTAAAAAAAAAACAAAAAACAAAAAAAAAAAACAGAACAAAGCTCCAGAAAAAGAAAAGTGGGATAAGCAATCTACCAGATACAGAGTTCAAAACGCTGGTTATAAGAACACTCAATTATCTCAGTGAGAATTTCAACAAAGAAACAGAAAACATAAAAATGGAGATAGATATTATAAAAAAGAACCAGACAGAAATAAAGAATATGATAACTGAAATGAAGACTACCTTAGGAAGAATCAACAGTAGAATAGATGAAGTAGAGGATACAATCAGTGAATTAGAAGATAAGGTATTAAAACAAACAAACAAACAAACAAAAAAAACAATCAGAACAGCAATCCAAAAAAATGAGAATAGTTTAAGGGGCCTCCGGGACAACATTAAGCATACCAACATTCTCATCATAGGGATACCACAAGGAAAAGAGAGAGCACAAGGAATTGAAAACCTATTTGAAGAAATAATGATGGAAAACTTCTCTAACCTGGTAAAATAAATAGACATACAAGCCCAAGAAGTGCAGAGAGACCCAAACAAGATGAACCCGAACAGACCAGCACCAAGACACATCATCATTCAAATGGCAAAGTTGAAGACAAAGAGAGAATCTTAAAAGCATCAAGAAAAAAGCAATTACCTTCCTACAAAGGGGCTCCCATAAGACCGTTAGTTGATTTCTCAACAGAAACTTTGCAAGTCAGTAGGGATTGGCATGAAACATCCAAAGTAATAAAAAGCGAGGACTTACAACAAAGATTACTCTATCTGGCAAAACTATTTAGAATCGAAGGACAAATAAAGAACTTCTCAAGCAAGACAAAGTTAAAAGAATTCATCGATACCAAAAAAAAAAAATATTATGAGAAATGTTAAAAGGACTTCTTTAAGAAGAAGAAAAAAATAAAAAATATGAATAATAAAATGGCAATAACTACATATCTATCAGTGACCTTCATATAAATGGATTAAATGTACCAATTGAAAGATATAGAATAAAAGAAAATGAAATTCTTACTTATGCTGCCTATAATAGACTCGTTTCCAATCATCAGATGAGTACTAGATATATATTATCAAATGAATGATACAGTGCAACAGAAATCAGACTTAGAAGGGAATGGCAGGCAGAACTCTATGATTCTCCACAACAGGATCTATTCCCCAGGGATGAGACTTTGAATATAATGATATATCATGTCATGCCTGTGACTATATTACCTTACATATGAAAAGGAATTTTTTGGGTGTAGATACTAATCCATTGAGTTAAGGTTAATCAAGAAGAAAATTTTGGACAGACCTTATATAATTGCATGAGCCTTTTAAAAGTGTTTTTCTCTACTTCTGGCAGAAGAGAGACTCAGAGCATAGGAAGGATTTGGAGGGCCTCTGCTGGCTGTGAAGATGGAAGGGACTACCTGCCAACAGTGAGACATGATATAGCTGAGATTGACTCCCAAGCAGGGAAACAGGAACCTCTCAGTCCTACAACTGCCCAGATCTGCATTCCAGGAGAAGCTGAATGAGCCTCAGAGCTGGTGTTTCCCTTGCACCTCCAGAGAAGAGCCCATTGCTGGTGCCTTGCTGAGAGCCCAACCTGCCAGACTTCTGCACACAGAACTGCGGACTCATAAATGGGTATTGTTTTAAGCCATGAAGTTTGTGGTACTCTGCCATGCTACAATAGAAAATTAGTACAGAGGTTTATTTTTATGTAGTTTGAGATTATATAAATGCCTGACAATATAGCAATAACAATGTGTACATTAAGCAACTTGTGTTAATATTAGAAATCGCCTAGATGGCTCACACATTACTTTTGTAACATATGAACTTCAATAAACAGAAACCTAATAAAAAGTGATCATGAGACAATAAATTTGTATAACAGCCATCAACAGCAAGATGAACAAGCAGCAGTAGAAAAGGCTTCGAATGAGGACTTGAGGGAACCAGATTTTAGCCCTGGTTCCCCTACTAAGTGATTAATCCATATAGCCAGTCTGGGCCTCTGTGTCTTCTGCAAAAGCAGAAATTGTGTATATTAAATTATTTCTAATATTTGATCAAGATAAAATCAAGTCTCAGACCTCTGAAAGGACCTAAATTGGACTCACTTGCCTACCCCTTGTCTCCCCCTGCTCAAATGTTCACTCTATCGTGAGTGCTAAGCATACGGGGTGGCTTATCATCCCTGTCTGAGTGGGAAGACCAGGGGGATTGCCACCTGCATCCTTACATGCACCCATACAAAACCTGCTCTTCCCAATATAACATTTTTAATGTTTAATAAGAAGTATAAGAGTTCTCATGCTCCATGATGTGACACTTCAACTCACTATTTAAAGGGCTTCTATTAAGGATGGAAAATTTTCAAGTGAGCCAACTTCTGCTTCTGTAATCTGCTTGTTTGTTCTAGGCTTTATAAGCTGCCTATTTTGGGAGCATGGGACTGATCTCCTCTAACCCTGCGTGGTAGAGAGTCAGTCGCCAGCCGGCTAACAAAGGCTCACAATTCATCTCAATTGGCTCCATGGGTCTTAGATTCGATCAAACCACAACACTAGCCAAGAAATGTAACATAACCAGGGGCTCAGAGGTTCCCAGTCTGAAAGTCATTTTAAACATGAATCTGCAATCAACTAGTCAAAATAAAATAATTATTTATACTTTATGATGATTATTACCCATTATTATGCATGTTTTATTAATGAAACTTACTTTTTAAATAAACAAAATTTTAATTGTTAAGTAATAAAAAATTAACATGAGCGTGAAATAATTTAAAATTTGAAATACTATTATGAAAAGGTATATTACTAAATCCTGGAGGATATAAATATAATGAAACACAGTACATAGAAACCTGCAAAATTACTAAAGGTATGAGCAAGGTAACTTTACAAGGTACCTACACAAGAAAGGAACATTTAATTTGAAGTCAGAGTGACAAGGTCCTAGTCATAGTACTGACATAAGTCACTGTATTTCTGTTGCCATTGAGAGTGCCTGCTTTATCAGGAATCTTAGTGAGAATCCCTAGGATTCTAATGACTGAAACAAGGCAAGACTCTTTCATCCATAGGAAGAAAACAGATGTAAGATTTTAAAATATTACCCTTATAAATTATACAACACTCATGTGACTTCTAAACACCATCAGCACCAAATATTTATAAACACAAATATTATTATATAGATGAATCTTTAAGCTAATATCAAGTAAGTCAAGCCACCAAATTCTGCCATTTTAAAACCATCTATATAGACTCCTTAAGATTCATTCAAATAAAAAACAAGTTTAAAATTTAATATTTAATGAAATGTTAAAATACAAATCAGTAATGACATATGACACTATGACATTATATTATAAATATAAAAATATTATATATAATGATTTTTTTCTAACAGAGAAAATCTATTTTTTGGTACAAAGTGTCAGGATCCAAATTTCATGCAGTGGTCTAGAGGAATAGCAGGAATAAGAGTAAACTTTTTTTTTTAAGAACCTGATAGCACTAGAATGGGGTTGCTTAGAGGTAAAATCAAGTTAAAAAGCTGGGAAGAATTAAAGTAGCAAGTTACAGTCACACAACAGAAAAAGGAAAAGAAAAATGAAAAACTCGGCATTGAAATGATTTCCTAGCTTAAGCCCAATATTTAACTGTCTTTAATATATTTATTCAAAATAGATTTTTGGTACCTTAAGGGAAGAAACTGTAATCTGGAATTTTATCGTTTTCTTCTTATTATTTATAACCAGATTTACTAAAGAGTTGATCAAATACCCTGTAGTTTGAGCCTCCCTAAATAATAAACAAATTAAGATTTCGTTGTATCTTATCAGAGTTAAAATCTTTTATGGTCAAATTTCTGTATTTCTGTCATAAAGCAATACCTTTGAGGACTCCACAAAAAAAAAATGCAATTTTAAAACCTAATTCTATATTTTATGCTAAAAATGTTCTATTGTGATAGTAATATCTAATGACTTGAATTAATCAGGAGAACAAGAAGTATTTTATCAAAGACAATAACCATAAGTAACATATATATAATATTATATGCCAGCCACCATTCAGATAATTATCTACCTACCTATATATATGTAGGAATATATAAGCCAAGACAACCTTCAGCAGCTTTTCATTCTCTGTGATGAATGGCTATAAAAAAGCTACCATTCTGCTATAATAAACAAAACAATCCTTACCTTAATGAATTTTCTAAAACCTCATTTAATAATGGGAGTGCTTTGACTGAGGTAATGACTAACTCTCATGTTAAGATTCCCAGTTTGGTTGGCTTGCAATGCTACCTGTTTCCTTTACTTTTTTAAATGTATATCCTTTATACAACTACTGCTCTGTAGAGGAGAATAACATTCTCAGGAAGATATATGCTCTGTTTAGAAGCTCCAAACAAATTTTCAAGTCTGCTGTCCTTTTTGCTGAACAGCAAGTGTCAAAAGTGGATTTAGTTATGTCGACAAACATTCAAAATAGTGGATCCAATAAAATATAAATAAAACCTTTTCAAGAGCCAATATTTGTCATTGTGAACCAAAAAGACAATATATATTTTAACAAATATTCAATTTAAACATGCAAATCAGTAAAGTTAGCAAAATGTACATATACAAGCCAATCAGTTTGCCATTATAAATTAAAAATGCTACTTTCATTATCAAAAATTAAAAGAGTGACCAATGGCAGAAAGAATTAAAGCTGTCATCATCCAGGCTGTGTATATTTGAACAACCTTAGGCTTTCTGTTCACATTAACTCTGCTATCATAAAGTTGTTTGCCAAACTAATGTTGAATCCATATTATCTCATAACAGAGATTAACAAATTTATAAGATAACATTTAATTATATCTTTAAAATCAAGAAAGCATATATATTTATTTAAATTGACATGTTTGACTTTGTAATTATAAGTGGTATATTTTCAATTCAAATTAATCATGAAACATGTTTATAATTGTAGGTAATTATATACAATTATAGACATGTGTATGATTGTATATTTGATATGTATATGTTAGATGAGAAATATATATATAATGATATATATTTAATCCATTATATATATATATCATTATATATATATAATCAGTTATATATATATATATATATATATATATATATATCATTACACTCTACACAGTGGAGAATAAACATTCTTTAGAATGTTAGAAAAAATAAACATTCTTCTCAAGTGGACATGGAGTATTTTCCAAGAAACAGCATAAATCAAATATCAATAAACTTAAAAAGTTTGAAATCATGCAAAGTATCTTCTTCAAACAATTGGAATGAACCTGAAAATAAATAACCCCTGCTGATAAGTGATGTTGAATATCTTTCTTGAGTTTATTGGACATTTGGATATTATCACTTGGCAAATGACTGTTCAAATATGTTACTCATTTTTTAGTTGTGTTTCTGTTTTTCACTTATTGATCTGTAAGAGTTCCTGATACAAATTCTTTATTGCATATACATAATTGCAAATATCCCAGTTTCTGGCTTCTCTTTTAAGTCATAAAGATGCCTTTGGTGAGCTAAAGTTCTTAATTTTAACAAAATCCAATTTGTCAATCATTTTCTTCACTGTTAATGCTTTTTGTGTCACCTGAGAAATCTTTGTCTGTCTTAGGGTATAAAGAAATTTTTTCTGATATCTTCTACAATCTTTGGTATAAATCTTTTACATGATTTATAATGCATCTGGAATTGATTATTGTGTATGAGGCAAAGCAGTAAATAGTGTCAAAATCTATCTATTCTACATGGATATCTAAATGACTCTGCACCATTTATTTGAAAATTGTTTTCCCACTGCAATGTACTATGCATTTGTGACAACTCAAGTGATCACTTACATATGTGTCTGCATTCTGTTTCATTAGTCCTTCTATTTGTCATTAAATTGATACCATACTTTTAATTTCTTTTATTTATAATAAGTCTTGATATCTAACAGCCTAGGTGCTTCTACCACGGCTTTCTTTAATGTTTGACTAGTTATGCTTGACTCTTTGTAGATTCATCTCGTAAATCTCCCCCCACACCAAAAAGCCTGCTGAGATTTAAATGGATTGCACTGAATATATAGATCACATCAGAAGTGATGTTATAATAATATTGAGTCTTCTAATCCAAAATCATGATATATTCATTCATTTCAGATTTATTTAATATCTCAGCAATATTTTATAGTTTTTTTCATAAAGGTAGGCTTTGTGACATTTGTTTTTAGTTATCAAAATTTTTAATATTATTACAAAAGGTATCACTTAATTTTTTTGAGATAATCATTGCTAAAATATAGAAATGTACTTGATTTTTACAATATCACTACATTGAGTTATTAACTGTAATAGTCAATCTGAACATTATTTTGTGTTTTACGTACATACACATATGACATATATAAATACTATCTGAATTATTCTTTTTCAATCCTTATCACTTTTTATTTTTTATCTTGCTTTATGGAAAAAAAAACATCTCCAGTGCAATATCAAATATAAGTTGCAGGAGTAAGTATCCATCGCTAATTTTAGAAGGAAAGTTTTCATTATTTAATTATTAATTAGAATGTTTATTACTGATTTTTAGTGGATATCCTCTATGAGATTAAAGTTTTCTTCAATTCATAGCCTGCAATGAGATTTTGTTTTATCTCAATGAATATTGATGTTATGGAATGTTTTTCTGCTTCTACTAGAATAATATAATTTTTTCATTTTTATTATTTTTATGTTGATTGTAATATATTAAACCAACTGGAATTCCTGGAATAGATCTAAGGTGGTCATGATTTCCTATACTAATAGAATCACTTTGTACATATTTTACTTAGTACTTTCAAGTCTTTATTAATGAGAAAAATTGAGTTGAAATTTTCTTTTCTGGATTTTGCTATCAAGATTATGCTGGCTTCATAATATAAGTTGAAACCCGAAGTGAGTAGAAGGAAGGAAATAATAAAGATCAGAGCAAAAATAAACAAAATAAAGTCTAGAAAAACAATACAATAGATGAATGAAACCAAGAGCTGATTCTTTGAAAGGATAAACAAAATTGACAAACCTTTATCTAGACTCATAAAGAAAAAACAAGAGAAGACACAAAATATAAAGTCAGAATTAAAAGAGGAGAAGTAACTATGGACTCCACAGAAATACAAAGGATTATAAGAAAATACTACGAACAATTGTATGCCAACAAATTGAACAATCTGGAAGAAATGAATACATTCCTAGAAACATACAATCTCCCAAGTCTGAGTTAAGAAGAAACAGAAAATCTGAACCAACTGATTACAACCAACAAAATTGGATCAGTAATCAAAAAACTTCCCAAAAACCAGTCCTATGGCTTCATAGGTGAATTTTACCAAATATTCAAAGAAGAATTAATACTTATTCTTCTCAAACTATTACGAAAAATTCAAGAAGAGGGAAAGTTCCTTAATTCCTTTTATGAGGCCACTATTACCTTGATTCCAAAACCAAAGACATTACAAAAAGACATAACTGTAGGCCGATATCTTTTATGAACATTTATGCAAAAATTCTCAACAAAATATTAGCAAACTGAATTCAGCAATACATTAAAAATATTACACACATGATCAAGTTTGATTTGTTCCTGGGATGCAAGATTTGTACAATATCCATAAATTAATTAATATAATACACCATATTAACAAATTGAAAGATCAAAATAATATGATCATACCAATAGATGTGGAAAAAGCTTTCAACAAAATCCAGCATGCATTTATGGTAAAAACTCTCAGCAAAGTGGGAATAGAGAGAACATACGTAAACATAATAAGGTCATATATGACAAACCTACAGCTAACATTATACTCACTGGGGAAAGGTTAAAAGCATTTTCCTTAAAATCAGTAACAAGACAAGGATGCCCACTTTTACCATTTCTATTCAACATAGTATTGGAAGTCTTAGCTACTTCCAATCAGAAAAGAAAGAGAATTAAAAGGCATCCAATTTGGAAATGAAGAAGTAAAACTCATTTTTTGCAGATGCCATGATGTTATATATAGGGAATCCTAAAAATTCCACAAAAAAACTAGTAAATGAATTCAGTAAAGTAGCAGGATGCAAAATTAATATTCAGAAGTCAGTTGCATTTTTGTACACCAATGATGAACTACCAGAAAGAAAAATTAAGAAAACAATCTCTTTTACGATTGCATCAAAAACAATAAAATACCTAGGAATCAAACTAATCAAGTAGGTAAAAGACCTTTTCTTGGAAAATTATAAGTCATTGAAAAAGAAATTGAAGAAGAAACAAATAAATGGAAGCATATTTATACCATGCTCATGGGTAGGAAAAACCAACATAGTTAAAATGGCCATTCAACCCAAAGCAATCTATAGATTCAATGCAATCCCTATCAAAATACCAATGGCATTTTTTCAGAGAACTTGAACAAATAATCTAAAAATATATAGGGAACCATAAAAGGTCCCAAATAATCATGGCAATCTTGAGAAAGAGCAAAGTTAGAGGTACCATACTACCTGATATCACACTATACTACAAGGCTATAGTAATCAAAACAGCATGGTACTGGTATAAAAACAGATGCATAGATCAATGAAATAGAATACAGAGCCTAGAAATAAATCCACAAGTATCCGTATGATATTTATCTTTCTCTGACTGACTTATTTCACTCAGCATAATACCCTCTAGGTCCATCCATGTCATTGCAAATGGTAAGATTTTATTTTTTTAATAGCTGAGTAATACTCCATTGTATATACATACTATAACTTCTTTACCCAATTATCTATTGATGGGCACTTAACATTGCTTCCGTATCTTGGCTATTGTGAATAGGTCATTTAATATATGACCAAGAAAGCAAGAATATACAAGGGTATAAAGACAGTCTATTGCACAAATGATGCTGGGAAAACTGGACAGATACATGCGAAAACAGGAAACTGAGCATAGTTTTCTTTTTATTAGTCTATATGTTTCATAGAAATTTCTTGAATATGTTGCTTGGTGTCTTCTGTCTTGAAAAAATACATGTATTTAAAATCTCTTTATTGCTACTGACCCATTTTCTCTGTCTCTGTCTTTTCTTCTCCTTCCCATGTTTTCCATTTTTTTCCCAATGTGTTGCTACCTGGGTAATTTTTAAATGACATATTTTGCAATATTCAAATTCTCTTGTCTGTGGTATTCTACTCTATTACTGAACTAATCTATTTAATCCCTACATTTCACAATTTTTTTCATTTCTAAGAAAAACACGTAATAATTTCCTCTTCTCTGGTAAAAATTAGTATTGTTTCATATCCACCTTAACTATATTAATTCTAGTTATTTTAAAGTCCATGTTTTGTAACTCCAAAATATTAAACAAATGTGGCTCTCTTAGTTGTCTTTTTTTTTTTTTTGCTCTTGGTTGCCTGGCCTGCTTGGCTGTTTTTTATCAGATACCAGATATTGTAAATGAAAAAGTGTACAGGGTTTGGATCATTTTATATTTTTCCATAATGTGTTTTTTCTGAGGCATACAGAATACAGAAGTTCACCTTGGCCCAATCTACCATGGTCCATTTATCTTAGAGCACAGCTCTCCAGAGGCACAAAATTAAAACCAGGAGTATTTATCAGGACCTATTTTTCTGTGATGGGCCTTAAACTCTTATTTTGTTTTTCTGGTATCTCAAAACTACCAAAATCTCTGATTAGCTTTTTGAGTCTTAACATCTGCTTTTTGCATGGGTTTTTGAGCAGTTTCTCACCACATACATAGGTTCTAAACTGGCAAGTGCCTCCATTGAAATGGCTGGCAAACTCTTCACCTCACTATTCTGCAGCTGTTTTTTCTCAGGTATCTTGGCCTTCTAGTGCTTTTTGTCTTTGTGGTCTTAAACTCTAGTCTTTGTCCTCCCAGCCCAGTGAAACTGCCATGAAATCTAGGCCATTGACTTTTCTTCGGCTGCCATGCTCTACATTTTGAATTAGCAAATAGTCAGAGAAGGAAAAGTTGCACAGAACATTTGAGTCAGCTCAGTGAGTTTCCTTTCCTTCCTGGATTTTAGCTTCTGTTTTTTTTTTTTTTTTTTTTTTTTTTTTTTATTAAGTTTATTGTGGTAACATTGGTTAATACAATTACATAATTTTCAGGTGTACATTATAATTTGACATCTATGTAGTCTATTGTGTGATTAACACCCAAGGTCCACTTTCCTTCAGCTACCATATATTCGATCTACTTTACCCACTTCACCCTCCTCCTATACCCCTATATTTGAAACCCTTTACCCCATCTACTTATCCCCTCCTTCCCTACCCCCTATCCTCTGGTAACCACTAATCCATTGTCCATGTCCCTGAGTCTCTGTCCTGTTCATTTGCTGCTCTTAGGTTTACATCCCACATATAAGTGATATCATGTGATTTTCAACTTTTTTAGTCTGCCTTATTTCGCTTAGCATGATTATCTCAAGGTCCATCCATGTTTCACAAATGGCAGTATTTCATGTCTTCTTATGGCTGAGTAATATTCCATTGTATATATGTGCCACAGCTTCTTTAGCCAATCATCTATCATAGGACACTTTGGTTGCTTCCATGTCCTGGCCACTGTGAATAATGCTGCTATGAACATCAGTGTGCAAATATCTTTTTAGATATGGGTTTCCAAGTCTCTGGGGTAAATACCCAGAAGTGGGATTGCTGGATCATATGGTAGATCAATTCTTAGTTTTTTGAGGAATATTCACAGTACAAATATTGTGGCTGTACCAATTTGCAGTCCCACCGGCAGTGTATGAGGGTTTCTTTTTCTCCACATTCTCTCCAACATTTGTTATTACTTGTCCTGTTGATTATAGCTATTCTAACAGGTATGACATGGTATCTCATTGTGGTTTTGATTTGCATTTCCCTAATAGCTAGCGATGTTGAGCATCTTTTCATATGTTTGTAGGCCATTCGTATGTCCTTTAGAGAGAACTGTCTGTTCAGGTCTTCTTCCTATTTTTTGATTGGATCATTGTTTTTTGTTGCTGTTGTTGTTATCAAGTTGTATGATTTCTCAGTATATTTTGCATATTAGGTCCTTATCAGAGGCATTGCTTACAAATATAGTTTCCCATTGAGATGGTTGTCTCTTTACCTTGTTGATGATTTCTTTTGCTGAGCAGAAGCTTTTTAGTTTGATGTAGTCCTGTTCATTTATTTTAGCTTTTACTTCCTTTGCCTTTGAGGTCAAATTCATAAAATCCTCTTTAAGCCCAAGGTCTTTTAGTTTAGTTCCTATGTTTTCTTCTATGCATTTTATTATATCGGGTCTTACATTCAGGTCCTTAATCCATTTTGTGGTGATAGATAACAGTCTAATTTCGTTGCTTTTCAGGTACCTTTCCACTTTTCCCAGCAGCATTTATTGAAGAGGCTTTTCTTTCTCTACTGCATGCTTTTGGCTTTTTTTTCAAAAATTATTTACCAGTATAAATATGGGTTTACTTCTGGACTTTCAATTCTGTTCCACTGGTCCATGTGTCCGTTTTGCTGCCAATGCCATGATTACTGTCACTTTGTAATATAATTTGAAGTCAGGCAGAGTGATGCCTCCAGCCTCATTCTTTTTTCTCAGAATGGCTTTGGCAATTTGGGATCTTTTGTGCTTCCATACATACTGCTGATTTTTTATTCTGTTTCTTTAAATATGCCGATGAGATTTTGATGGGGATTGCATTAAATCTAAATAATACTTTAAGTAATATGGCCATTTTAACTACGTTGGTTCTTCCAATCCACGAACACGGAGTATCTTTCCATTTCTTTGTATCTTCTTCAATTTCCCTTAATAGGGTCTTATAGATTTCATTATATAGGTCCTTCACAAGTTTTGTTAAATTTATTCCTAGGTATTTTATTCTTTTTGTTGCAATTGCAAAATAAATTATTTTTTCCACTTCTTTTTCTGACATTTCATTATTAGCATATAGGAACACTATGAATTTTTAAACATTCATTTTGTGTCTAGAAACTTTACTCTATTTGCTTATTGTTTCTACTAGTGTTCTTGTGGAGTCTTTAGGATTTTCTATATAGAGAATCATGTCACCCACAAATAGGAACAGTTTGACTTCTTCATTTACTATTTGAATGCCTTTTAATCTTTCCCTTGTTTGACTGCACTCGCTAGGACTTCCAATTTTATATTGAATAGCAGTGGCGATAGTGGACTACCTTGCCTTGTTCCTGATCTTAGAGGGAAGGTTTTTAGTTTTTCACCATTAAGTGAAATATTGGCTGAGGGTTTGTCATAGATGGCCTTTATTATATTAAGTTACTTTCCTTCTATTCCAATTTTGTGAAGTGTTTTGATCATAAATGGATGCTGTATCTTGTTGAAGGCTTTTCAGCATCTACTGGTATGATCATGTTATTGTTATTTTTTAATTTATTTCTGTGGTGTATTATATTAATTGATTTGCATATGTTGAATCATCCCTGTCTCTGGGATGAAGCCCACTTGATCGTGGTGTATAATCTTTTTAACATGTTGCTGTATTCGGTTCGCTAGTATCTTATACAGAATTTTAGCATCTATGTTCATTAGAGATATTGGTTTGTAGTTTTCTTTTTGTGTGTGTTATCTTTACCAGGTTTTGGTATCACAGTAATATTGTCCTCATAAAATATGTTGAAAAGTATTGCCTCTTCTTCAATTATTTGGTAGAGTTTGAGGAGAATAGATATTAAATCTTCTTTGAATGTTTGGTAGAATTCACTGGTGAAGCCATCTGGTCCTAGACTTTTACTTTTTGGTAGGTTTTTGATTATTGTTTCAATTTCCATACTGCTGATCAGTCCATTTAGATTTTTCAGATCTTCTTGATTCAGTTTAGGAAGGTTGTATTTTTCTAAGTCATGGTCCATTTCTTCTAGGTTATTAAATTTGGTGTTATATAATTTTTCATAGTACTCTTGCATGATCCTTTGTATTTCTGTGATGTCAGTCATAATTTCCCCTCTTTAATCCCTAATTTTGTTTATTTGTGTCCTTTCTCTTTTTCCTCTAGTGAGTCTATCCAGGGGTTTGTCAATTTTATTAACCTCAAATAACCAGCTCTTTGTTGCATTTACTTTTCTATTGTTTTTTGTTTGTTTATTTGTTTTCAATTTCATTTATCTCTTCTCTAATTTTGATGATTTCTTTTCTTTTGCTGACTTTAGACTTCATTTGTCCTTTATTTTCTAGATTTTAAAGATGAAGCATTAGGTTGTGTATTTAGACTAATTTTTCTTTTTGGAGATAAGCCTGTAACAATATGAATTTTCCTCTTATGACTGCTTTTGCCATGTCCCAAAAATTTTGATATGTTGTACTATCATTATCATTTGTTTCTAGTATCTCTTGATCTTTCTTTTTATTTCTTCTCTGACACAGTTATTCTTCAATAGCATGTTGCTTAATCTCTATATATTTGTGGTTTTTCCTGCTTTCTTTTTGCAGTTGATCGCTAGTTTGAAAGCATTATGATCAGAGAATATAATTGGTATGATTTCAACCCTCTTATATTTGTTGAGGTTATTTCTGTGTCCCAGTATGTGGTCAATTCTTGAAGATGTTCAATGTGTACTAGAGAAGAATGTATAAGCAGCTGTTTTTGGATGGAAGGCTCTGTAAAGGTCAATTATGTCCAATTGGTCTAATGCGTCATTTAAGGATGTTATTTCCTTATTGATTTTCTGTTTGAATGATCTGTCCATATTCAACAGTGGGGTATTTAGGTCTCTTGCTATGAGTGTTTTCATCTGTTTCTCCCTTTAGTTCTGTTAGTAATTGCTTTACATATTTCAGGGCTCCCTGATTGGAAGCATAGATATTAATAGGTGTTATGTCTTCTTGGTGCATGATTCCCTTTATCATTATGAAGTCCCTCAGTATCTTTCTCTACTTTTTATATTTTAAAGTCTGTTTATTCCAATATTAGCACTACTACTCCTGCTTTTCTCAGAATGCCATTTGCTTGAAATATCGTTTTCCATCCTTTCACTTTGAGTCTATATTGTCTTTGGAGATGAGATGTGCCTGCTAGTGATATAATTGGGTTTTGTTTTTTGATCCATTCTGCAACTCTGTGCCTTTTTATTGGTGAGTTCAGTCCATTTACATTTAGGGTGATTATTGAAATATGAAGTCTTCTTATAGCCATTTTATCTATTGCTTTCTGGTAGCTTTCTTGTCCTTGTGTTTCTGTTTTTTGTTGTTTGTTGTTTTTTTTTTTTTAATTTTGGTTGGATTTTGTGGGTTTTCCTTCTGATTCTTTTTGTTTTATGTTATATACTTCAGTTCTGACTCTATGGTGTGTGGTTACTATTACAAATGTGAAAAACATGTATATATATACATATATATATACATATATACTGTCGTCATTTTCTTCTATATGTGCCTTATCTCCATTCCCTTTTGTGAATTTAGATCTTTGAATCCTCACCTTTTCAGTCATTGTTATCTCAATTTGTTTCTATGTATGCTGAATGCTCATTACTATCTTGCTATAGCAATTCTCTTATTATTTAAGCTTATAATGCCCTATTCTTAGTAAGAGTTGCACTCCTCTGCTTTTATTTGCTTGATAGTCACTTTGCTCCTACTGATGTATTTTTTTTGTTGTTGGTATTTTGTTTTAGGTGAGCTGACCCCTTTCAGAATTTCCTATAATGCATGCTTCATGTGGAGAATTCCCTTAATTTCTGTGTGTCTGAAAAGGTCTTAATTTCTCCTTCATATCTAAAGGAGAGCTTAGCTGGATACATTATTCTAGGCTGGCAGTTCCTTTCATTAAATAGTTTAAATATTTGATTCCATTCCTTTCTGACTTGTAAGATCTGCTCTGAGAAGTCCAATGATAATGTAATGGGTTTTCCTTTATACATTACCATTTTCTTTTGCCTGGCTTCCCTGAGAATTTATCTTTGTCATTGATTTTTGATAACTTTAATACAATGTGTCTTGGTGAAGGCCTTTTTGGGTTGAGATAATTAGGTGTTCTGTTGACTTCTTGAATTCCAAGTTCCAGCTCATTCTTTAGATTTGGGAAATTCTTGTCAGCTATTTGTCTGAAAATGTTTTCTAGTCCCTGCTCCTTTTCCTCGCCTCAGGTAATGCCCATTATTTTTATGTTTCCTCTCCTGATAGTATCAGATAGTTCTTGTATTTCTCTTTCATTATTTTTCATCCTTCAGTTTTCCACTTCTTCCTTTTGATTTATTTCTAGATTTCTGTCTTCGATATCACTGATCTTTTCCTCCATTTGTTCAACTCTATTTCTCAAGCTTATTATTTCAATTTTCCACTCTTGCAGTGTATTTTTTATCTCTAGAAGTTCTATTTGGTTCTTTTTGAGGGTTTTAATCTCCTTGCTCTGCTCATCTAACTGTTTTTTCAATTTCTGAAATTGTTGCTATGATTCGCTTCGGAACTCACTGAGTTTTTTTAAAGTACCATTCTGAACTCTCTGTCACTTAAGTCACATATTTCTATGTCTGTAAGCTCATGTTCTGGAGATTTTTCTCTTTCTTTCTTTCTGAGGTACCTTGCCACTTGGTTGTTCATGGTATGTAATGGACAATGTCTCTGCCTGGGCATTCATGGAAGTGTATTCTGTTGTTTTTCCAGAAGGAAGATTTACTATATATAGGTCTCTCTTTAGCCTGCTGTAAAGAAGGCACTTTTCTTTTGGTTTCAAGTAGGTGAAGTCGAAGCCCTTTGGTTCCCTGCTTTATATAAAGCCTAACGTCTTTTATTTTCTTGTAGATTTTAATCATACTCACTACTTTCAGTTTCAGTCCCTGTCAGTGTTAGCAACAGTGTTGGTAGCATTTGCTCTGATTTCCTTGGGGTTCCGTGGTAATTGGTCTCAGAGGGTATGCGGGGAGAAGCCCTCTGGGGGATTGGGGGCTGAATCTCAGCCTTGGTTTTGCAACTGGGGCTGGTAGAAATCAGCTATTGTTTTTCTGCTGTCCCATCCTGCTTCTCTGCTTTTTGCCCTGATGACTGAGCCCTGCTGCCAGCTGCGTAGATAAGCCCTGGCACTTTCAGTTCAGGGAAGTCACTACACCTTCTCCTTTTCCCTTCCTCCTGCAAGGAGCTCCAGAGGCGAGAGAGGTAGCTTCAGTCTCCACAGTTTTTGCTCCAATTCCCCTGGGGTTTCATGGTGATGGTCTCAGAGGGTATGGGGGAGGGGCCCTCTGGGTTGGGAGTTGGAGGTTACAGCTCAGCCTCGGTTTTGCATCTGAGCTGGTAAAAATCAACTGTTGTTTCTCTGCTGTCCCATCCCAGTTCTCTACTTTCTACCTTGATGACTGAGCCCTGCTGCTGGCTGCGCAGAAAAGTCCCAGCACTTCCCTGGGTCAGGAAAGTCGCTACACCTTCACCCCTCCCCCTTCTCCTGCAAGTATCTCTGGTGGCTGTGAGAGGCAGCTTCTTTACTTGTCTCAGTCCACCACCCAACACCTGGGGTTCTGACCTGTGGTAGCTTTTATGCGTAGATCCCATGCTCAGACGTGCTGGTGTGCAGTTTGTGTGTTTTTTGTTGAGTTTTAGATGTTCAGCTTATTGTTGTTTCAAGGGGAGAGATCTGAGGACATCTCTCACTCCACCATGTTTTTCCAGAATCTTAGATTTTAGCTTCTTAATTCCTGGCTGCTTGATTGCTAACTGATACTTTTATAGAGTAGTTTGTTTTTTTTTTTTTTAATTTTATCAAGATCTTTGTGATTTTTTTCACAAAGATGGTTTATATACTACCAGCTAGATCAGCATAAATCCTCTTGTGGCTATCTTTTCATCCTAAAAGTAAGTTACAAAGTAAAGAAGGTACAAAGTAAAGAAGTCACAAAGTGATCTTATTGCTAATAGTTGGTAGAAAGCTAACTATTAGCAATAAGATCACTATCATCTATTAACAATAGTCTTCACATTTCCACTACCCTAGAAATTAATGCCTTGTTTTAAATTCTCTCACATATCTTTAATTGTAAAATTGTGCTAATATTTACTGCTGGAAATTTTGCTCCTTTGCTACATCAATAACCTTAAAAATAAATCAGATACTTTAGCTAATGTATAGCTACTTACAGAATAACAACTTTGGCAAACCATTAAACATTAGTCCTTTGAAGTCTTAAAAATAAAGATAGCACTTTGTCAGATCTTTGAATGAAAATAAATGATATAATGACAGTGATTCATCAACATGATAAAGAGCTCTCATAAAATGAAACATAGTAGAGTTCTCATCACATTATATAAAATGTAGTAACACAGACCCCATAATTATATAATAATTGAGAAATTCTTTAAATATTGAGATTTTCTTACAAAATTTAGTAGTCTGGTAGTTTTTTTTAAAAAAAAAACATAACTAGGAACTTAAAAAGAACTAAAAGTTTTATTTTTCACTTCCTTTCATAAACATATTTTCATCATAAGTGTAAATTTGATGGGTCCTCTGAACCTATTAAGTCCTTGGGTCTTCACCTTACTTACAAAAGTTCTCTCCAATCCCAGGAGTCTTTCATCATCCCATTTCCTACTGCATTTCCTTCTCTATTACACAACTTGCCATTTAAGTGATCCATTGTGGTTTCCAGTCCTGGCTGGTCCCAGATCTGGCTGTGATCCAAGCTCATGGCTAGGAATAGGACCCCAGATTTTGAATGTTACATTAGTGTAGTAAGGTGCCTGCATCTAAAATATGTAAACATAATTTAGCTTATTGTATCACGTATGTGTGGCTGAATTCCACTATTGTATTCTGATATGTATGGAGCCCAAGCAGTCCCCTAGGGAGCACAAGAAGAGCCAGAAGCACACTCCCTGCAATAGAACTGCACGCCCTGCAATAGAAGCACACTCCCCTCAATAAAGTGGTTGCCTGCCATTTCATTTTCATGTCGACCCCTTGTGCATTCTTCCAACTGGGAGTCTCACCACCAAAAATTTTCCTTCTCAATCAGCTCGGTGATGACATCCATCATCTGTTATGATGAACTAGCCTTCCTAATAGCTATCATGAGAAACCATACAGTACAGTGATTAACAGATCAAACTGTGTGTGAATCCTAACTCTGCTCCTTTCCAGTTATATAAATGTGAGTAAATTATGTTACATTTATGAGCTTCAGTTTCATCATCTGTAAAATGAAAATAATAACATTTATCATACAGCATGGTAGTAAAGAATGAAGCTAGAATATGTAGTCACTAGTATATAATAAGCCCTATAATTAACACTATAAATGATTATAATTTTATATGATTTTGTAATAAAAATATTTAGAAACTAATAATAAGTACGGTTTCTACCAAATGAAGAGGTAAGTTATTCACTAATAATTAAAGTATTGTGTACTATACTCCAAAATGTGGACAAACTTCAACAGAGATTATCATTTTGTTATACTCCTCTAATGAAGAGATTTGATAACATTTGGCAATATTAACAATTTGATAAATTCATAAGATATTTGTTAGTTATCACCTACAAATCTCAGTAGGCAGTGATGGAAGCTTCTATGATGGTGTTTCCTAAGTATCAGACCCCCAGGAACACTAATTAAAAACAAATTTTGTGGGCCCCCTGATAAGTGTTAAAATCAAAACCTCTGGGAAGAGGCTAGACATTTTCATGTCCACAAACACTGCTGGAAACTTTTTTAAACATTACAGTTTGAGAACCATTGCTTTATTGTTAAGCAAGAAATAAACCTGCAGTCCTTACTTTCTTATGCTCTTACATCATCCCAACCAAAGATAAAATATATTCAGGCATTAGTAATTGTAAAGAAACCAGATGGGAAAAGTACAGATGTAAAGCCATGATCTCAAATCTAAAGTTAGAAAGGCTAGCTTGGCTGTAACATGGTGAGAAGTTCAGCTAAATTGATACTATTACTAACCCAGTTGTAAAAACATTTTGACAAGAAGATGAATGTACCCACATGGTTCTAACAATGATGAATATTCTTAACTTTCAGTACTTTCACTCTGTATATTAATATAAATGCAGAATAAAATTATTTTAAACATTAAGCACTGTTAATACTTTTGAGCTTCCTGTCGTCCTCTCATAGATTCTACTCTTTTTCATTTTAACAGTTACTGCATTTTTATTACATATGTTTTACTGTTGGGTTATTATTTACTGATCATCCCACAAGGTCAGACTCAGCTATATCATAACAGGATTATGAAAATTTTGGTCTGCATCCAAAGCCAGCAAATTGATAAGAACACAAAAAATAATAAATATCTATAAAGTGAATAAAAATAGTGTTTTAACTATTAAAATTCTTATCAGAGTTTAGCCACAAAGTTGCAATTTTTCTCTAAATGCATGATTTTAGGGTTTTCATACTGTCACTAACAAGGAAATCCAACAGCATACTGCGGAAAACATGGGCTTTGGAGTCATGAGTTTTAATTTCATTTCTATTACCCTAACTATGGGACCCATAGACAAGTTATTTAATACTTCTTCTCTGTTTCTTCATCTCATGAAGCTTTTTCTAAACAAATATAATGTAAATGGCATCAGATAAGTTAGAAAATCTCTCATATTCAGAAGGTATCAAAAATATAGGCAGTGGAAAGAAATAGAAATGTTCCTGTTGTGAGACCTCAATCAAGTTTTCATTCCAGAACTAGCTGTTCTTTACCCTCAAAGTGACTTCTTTTAAACTGCAATATGACTAGCTCATAAATTTTGAAATCACACAGATAAGTAATAAGTACTCATAGAGTATTCAAATCCCTGAGTTTCTTGAAGATATTCCCAGGAATTTCTCTTATTCTGTTAAACCTCAAGTCTCTGGGAACATAAAAAGGGAAGAAAGATTATAATATGTTGATTCCAGTGCCAGACTGGTATAATATCAAAACAAATTCTATATATGGCAATATGTTAATTGAGTACATTTAGTTTGGAAAATAATATTGATATATCAGGTGTCAATTATCAACTCAATATAATACTGTTGCTTAAGTGTAGACAAAGTTATTAATCAGTTAATTTTTCTTTATAGTCCAAGAATATAATAACCTTTTAAGGAAAAATAAAAGCAAGTCAACAAAATAATTAGTTTGAGAGGGATGTTTCTCCACAACCAACATACTCTTTCATCAATTAATATATTACCCTGTTCAGCATATAAATTATTAAGTGCCAACTTCATGCCACATATCATGGTAAGTAGTAAGGACACGAAGATAGGATATGACCCCTGCTACTGAGCAGGCATAGTTCAGTTGTAAGTGACAAGCAAGTTATTATAATACTAGGATATAAAGCATCAGTGGTATAATAGAGCAACAGATAAAATGCTATGCACAGATAGCCAACATAAGTATTAGTCTGCCTAGAACCCTTTATCTGTAGGAGAACAACCTGATCCACTCATGTGACTTTGGTGAAGACATCAATCATGTGCCTCATTATCTCTCAAAAGGGTGACTAAGGACAGTGAACTGAAGGTGCCATCTCCCAAGACACACTGTTTCTTTCATGGGGAACATATAACTCAGACAAAGCCAGTTGGGGTCCTTCATGAGCTTTGATATGGCTGCTAAATAAAATAGTTATGCTTTTTATCTGAGATTCAGAACTTATGGAAAAATTAAGATCTCAGAATACTAGTGTCCATTTTGCCCAGACTAGAAAGAATCAGCCTGAGAATAAAGCCAGGCAGAGAAAAATAAGGTCAAAATGTGGGAAAAGAAATAAAGCTCTGGATCCAGCTATGCCAAATTTACTCCTTGACATTTCAGATACCTTGGGCAATAAATTGTCATTTTGATAAACAATGTGAGCTGAATTTCTATCACTAATGCAGGCAGCATAGAAGAAAAGTGAAATAATTTGTTTGGAAATGTGAAACTCCTGGAGAATTATATCGGAAAAATTCTACAGGGCATTAGGATGTCAGGGGGGAAAAAAAGCAAAAAAAAACAAATAACTCAAACAAAACTATCTCTACTTCTCTTCAATTTCTCAAATTAAAAATTATTTGACTTATATTCCTATATATTATTTTATGTTTCTCTTGAATTGACTTTGGGAAAATATGTACAATTTCATAAAAACTATTATTTTCAAAAATAAGATAACATTGTAATTCTACCTTTTTGTAAGATGGAATGCATTGCTTAATTTAACATCATGCATTGTTATTTGATGTGTCTAGACTATAATTTTAAATGAAATTTTATTAGTTATATGAGATTCACCTTATAAACATACAAGGCACAAAGTTATATAGACTCTTTGAAAAATAGTACTAATGAAACCACTTCCAAACTGAGTCAGAGCCGCCATCCCAGAGGAACTGCTATGCAGATCTTACTTCTCAAACCTTGGAATGTTTGAACTGGGCACAATAACTTTTGTACCAGGCCAAAGCGATGTTGTGTCAAAAAAAAAAAAAAAAAAAACTGTGAAGATTACAGGGAAGCAGACATTTTGACTACTTAAAGGAAAATTAAAGATCTTTAGAATTAGCACCACCATGTATAGCTAATGAATAATTTAGCTTATTTGCACCTATAACAATTTCTTCATTGGCTTATTAACGCTAATAGAAATTTCTTCACCTATTCATGTAATTATTCCCCTTTCCCTTCTCATAAATATCCTTTGCCTTCACCTCCTAATCAGAACATTATTTGGGTTTCTGCCTGAGTCAATGCTTCCCAGAATTGCAATTTTTTTTTTTGTCTCAGATAATTGCTTGTTGCCTTTCGCTTTGACCTTTTATTTTTCGGTTAACAACCCAAATACCCTAGAAACATTGGTTTCCCCTAAAAACATAAGCTTTAAATTATAAAAAGGATTTTTTCTCTCTCATTAAACCATAAATTCAAATAATTGTCTCAATGGTTGTAACCAGATTGAATGGAAGTTTGGATAACCTGAGTATCTACTACTTGTGACTGGCATCTGAAGTAAGGTGGGAATAATCTTGTAGAACTGAGCCTTTAACTTTTAGGATCTGACACAATCTCCAAGTAGATAGTGTTAGAATTAAGTTAAATTGTAGGACACCAATTGCTTAGTGTGAGGAAAAACCTCCACACATTTGATAATCAGAAGTGAAGTGTTTTGTGTGAGTAATAAAGGAGAAATACAGTGGAAAAGCAGGTGTTTTCCTTTTTTAGGACAGCAAATACTTTTTTATATATAATTAAACTAAAAATTAGATAATTTGAATTCAAATGACCACCAAATATGAATCGTGCTGCTTTCTGTGTAAATAAGTTTACCCCAAAATATAATTCATTTTCCAATATAGCTTCTATTATGTCCAAGATGTGTCACTAGCAATTTTATTTATATAAAACTTGTCATTTATATAAAACTTTCTTAGCATAACATGTAGCAATATATTTTCACTCTTTATATAATTAGAGTGAAAATTGAATTACATATCCTGAATAACTCATTGCATTATAATATATGTAATATATTATGTAATATTAATAAAATAATATTCATAATAACAATCACTATTTAGTGATTTTTATTCCATTTATTGTTTATTTGAATTCAATTTAGAAGTAATTCTTTGACAAAATTCAACACCCATTTATGATAAAAACTTTCAACAAAGTGGGTATAGAGGGGACATGACTTCAACATAATTAAGGCCATGTATGACAAACCCACCATGAACATTATGAAAGATTTTCTTCTAAGATCAAGAACATGACAAGAATGTCCACTATCATCACTTTTATTTAACATAGTATTAGAAGTCTTAATCACAGCAATCAGACAAAAAAGAAAAGAAATCAAAGACATTCAAATGGGAAAGGAAGAAATAACACTGTCACTATTTGCAAATGGCATGATACTATATGTAGAAAATGCTAAAGACTCCACCAGAAAACTATTAGAACTCATAAGTGAATTTAGTAACGTTGTAGTATACAAAATTAATATACAAAAATTGGTTACATTGCTATGCAATTTAGAAGCAATTCTAAGAATAACACCAAGATAAAAGTTAAGCATATGGAACTTATTGGGATTGGTTAAACATAAGTTTGTCTGTGTCTCTGTCTCCCTTGCCTGCTCTAGCCCAAGCTGTTGAATCTGAGGAAGAAATGTTTAATGCTCTTCAGAAAGAGAAATTTGGAATAAATGTTTCTGACCAATAAGACATGGGTTTTTAGCTTGAATATAGTACAGAAGGTTCTTCTGCTAAAGGCTTTTAAAATGACTCCCCATTGTAGAAGGAGACCAGAGAGGAAGAATGGGCAGAAAGCAATGTGAACTAGCCCCACAAATTAGCAAAACTCAAGATCATGCCATTTAGTCCTGTAGGGAATTGTGCACACCGGGCCATATCACAACCCAGTACAAATCCTCTAGGAGGGTTAGATGGAATTATGTCATGTCAATGTGTGGAAAGGTCCAAATAAAGACCTTGCAGAGGAATAGAGAGTTTAGAATTTGTACAAATCTTGAGGTTCCCAGTGTTGCAGAAAAATCAGACCGCCAAGAAACTAAGCAGCACTCAGAGAGTTAGAGAACTCAGGTTTATTACACCAGCTGTCCCAGAAGAGCTAGTGCTCTGAAAATCTGGGCCCCGAACTCAGGGGTAACCTGGCTTTTATAGGGTTTATCCACATAGTTACAGTTGGCATGAGCCAATTGGTTAATTTGTCCTCAGGTGGTTACAGGGCACAGGAGTTCCTACAAGCTATGAGTGGTTACAGAGCATGAGACTCTCAGACAGGAATTTAGATAATACATCTGTTACCGAGAAAGAACAAGCAAAGGGGAGGATGAGTCTTCAGTTGATCTCAAGGTCACCCTGCCTTTCTGCCTATGTGGCAAGCATAACCACAGAAGCAGAATAAAGAGCTGATTACAAGCTTAGCCATTTGAGTGGAAAATTCCTCTTCACCAGTATATTTTATAAATTACAAAATTTAGAGAATATTTTATGTTAACACTAAACAAATGGGAAAATTAAATATTAACAAATGTTAACATTGTAAACAAATTAATACACAAAAAGTGCAATTGTCTATAATTATCTAATTCACAAAATGATTACAGAATTCATTTTCAAGATTACATAATGTTTGCAGTACCAATGGCATGGTCCAGTTTAAGTTCTTAAAATGAACATGTTGTCCTTGAAATAGTATCAGCCTAGTTGTGCGACTGAATGTATAATGTCATTAGGAGATAAAATCAAAAGTCTAAATTTGAGTTTCTTCTTAAAGGTGAGACCCAGGCCACACAGCTCATTTGGTCCAACTGTGGTGTGGCTCTTTCTAATAATGTCCCACATTGGAGATGATCTTCAATTTTATTATGAGTAAATCCCTGAGATAAGTGGGCCCATTTCTAGCCACTACCATACAGAAAGAGCAAAACAAATAAGGTGAAACTCTTAGGGACTGACATTTTAACAGGTTGAATTTTGTCTTAGTATGCTACTTGTTTCTCTCATAACTGAGAAATATTCATTGTGGCAGAAAGCTTATCTTTATGAAAAAAAAAAAAGGCAAAGCTGTACTTGAGCCAAAAGCATTCCTGTTAAAGGTGGGGATGTGACTAAGTCACTAATAACAGCAGAATACAACTGCACATGTCCATGGAAAGCAAGAGGGAGCAAGGTGACTCCTGATAGCTCAGCCATCATCTTCTTCTCCAGGAGTTCACATCTGTGCACTCTTGCCTCTGGCCTGTGCCTGGAGTCAGAGCACAGTGCATACTATGCTTCCTGCACCCCAGGCCCTCAGTCACTCTGATCCCAACTCCATGGAGTTGCTCTGTCCTTCTGTTTCCTGACTCAGCCTGTGTCCTATGTGCCATTTCTTCAGCCACGGTGTCTAGACAATACCATCCTCACTGCCCAGACTTTAGAATCAAGGGAAGAATGTAAGATATTTTCCACAACCTCTCCCTGCTACCCTAAAGAGTCTTCTTTACCTTTTCATTTTATAGCCCCTTCAGTGTGGGAATTGGAAATATATTTTCTAGGTCTGAAAAAAATCACTTGGGGGCACCATTCAGTACATGTCTTGCCTGATTCCCAATTGTGTCCACAGCTAAGAAACGTTTCTTGGTTTTCTCTGATCTCAGGTGCATTTTTTACTTACCAAATGCTATAACAGTCAGAGCTTGAGGCCATGATCTGTTGCTGTTTGTCTGCCTGGTATTAACTAGCAGTGAAGGTTAATTATATGTCAACTTGGCTAAGCCATGGTACAAATTTTGGGGTCAACCACCAGTCCAGATATTGCTGTGAAGGTATATTTTTATATGTGATTAACACTTAAATAAGTAGACTTTGAGTAAAGCAGATTATCCTCCATAAAGTGGTGGGTCTCATCCAGTCACTTAAAGCCCTGAAGAGAAAAAATTGGAGGTTTCCTGAGAAAGGGAGAATTCAGTCCCCTGAATACCTTCAGACTCAACCTGCAAGTCACTTCGCCCCTGGTCTCCAGCCTGCTGGCCTGCTCTGCAGAATTGTCAGCACCCACAAAAAAAAACATAAGCCAATTCCTTAAAATTAATCAAATTAATCTCTCTCTCTCTTTAATCTCTCTCTCTCTCTCTCTCTCTCTCTCTCTCTCTCTCTCTTATATTCTGTTTGTCTTATTTATTGGTTCAGTTTCTCTAGAAAACCCTACTACACCTGATATGATCCACTCTGCTGAAGTAGAAATTATGGTGTCCATTTATTCTTTCATTTAATGAAGCTTTTCTGGAGTCTTGCTCCCCACTAGGCTGAGTGCCATTCCTTACAAGGGTGGGACACATAGTGTCAGTAAGTGAAACAGTCCTGGGTAAGAAGTGGGGTTGGAGGTCTGGGCCAGGGAATCTCAGCCAGAACCTCCAAACTTATATAGAATGTGTGCAGTTACTGAAGGGTCTGTTGAGGTCACATTTTCATATCAGAACGCTCTAAGGAGGATGTCACCAAGGAGTCTCCACTCCCAGCAAGAGGCTTCTGTGGAGTTCAAGTGAGGATCGTCTCATTAGCTGTACTGGCACCACCAAGTAAGGAGCACAAGAAAGGAAGAGAAGGCCTCTTGGGATCTTTGCCCGGGGTTGGTACAGGGCAGATGGTACTGGGGTTTTCTCTTTTATTGTTTTTTCATATGTTTGATATTTATCTACTATTTCCAACAATGGCTAAAGTGCTTATACATAGTAAAATATACTAGAACAATCTTATATCAGTTCTTCAATCTAGCTTCTTCATTTTGCTCTTTAATAAAATTTCCAGCCCAGTTCCACATTATTTTCCAGAAATGGATTGCATCCCCTCTGAAACTATGAATTAACCCAAGCTGGATTATATCTCTATCCACTGAAGAGATTACAAAATCACAAAATCTCTAGGATGAGAAAATCAATTACTTTGTGGGTCTTAAAATGCTGAGCACTGTTAAGTGCTCGTAGAAAGTTAAAATTGGAAGATAACAGGGAACACACACACACACACATGCGTATGCATAAACATAGATTTAAAGATTGTACTTTTCTCTAATGTCCCAGTTTCTTACAGAGAATAAACACTAATGTTATAATCTTGAAAACTTAAACTTTTAAGAAGAAGCTGTCTTATAGATCTAATCCCTGACTTTATATGTATCAGAAAACTGGTTTCCTGATTTTTATTATAGTATAATTTCTACTTCATTATTCTAAATGGAATTTCCTCTTTCCTCAAATAGTATTTCATTTGAAATCCCTTCTCTTTCAAGGATTATGTGGTTAAAATTGACAATACCCTTTATTTGCGCAAAAGAGCTCACGGTGACAATATTTATGGAAAGTGTTAACCAGTCCAAGGTATGTCAGCGTGGACATAACTGTGCAGCTGCATTATTCAGGTAATTCAAAGCATCCAAATGTAAAAGAAAGCACTGTAGTTTTGAGAAGTCATATTACTATATGTGGAAACCCGAAGAAAACAGAAAACCCTGACAAAACAGTTCATATTTCTTCCTCCTCTGCATAACTGGTCTTTCCAGCAGATGTCACTAAAGAGTAGTCCTTTCTTTCAGGTCACAAAGTGATTTCAAGGGAGGTGAGACAGTTTAACCTGTGCTAAGTGTCATTTGCCACTAGGATACAGGCTGAATAGTGTGCACCAAATCACATTCATTTGCACGTGAATACAGCAGCCAGCAGCAAAGCTTCACTCTGAAGTGATAATACATCATATCACATAAAGTAATAGCTTTCAGGAAATACGAAGTTTTAAGTGAATTTTCACACAAAAGTGAAGTGTAGCCTTTTGCATGTTAAAACATTGCCAACTTTGTCATTTTGGTGAAAATGTATTTTAAAATAATAAGGCTTCATTTTTTCAAAATAATTAATATAATTCACAGTATTAGGATCATTATTATACTCTGCGCCAATTTCACCTTTTTCTGTCCCCTCTTCAGATTAAGCATGGCTCTTCGGAATGCCCTGTGCCTGGGAGGACAGCCAGGATCCCGATAGGCAAGTATGGACACATTTGCACATGAGCCAGTAAACATGGTCAGAGGTAGAACGAATATTACAGAATCACTGAGATCAGACTTGATTATATTTTTACCTTGCATTACATTAATCTTGATTGTCCTTCCTGTTTACTACAATTGGGCTGCTACTTTGTTCCAGAAGAGAGAGCAATAAGCTGAGCTTTTTAATCACACCCTGGTCACACTGTTTTGTAAGTCTATGCATGCACACATACTTATCTTTTACCTGAAATGCCTTTCTCTTTCTTCTCTCTCTATTACATTTTCAAGTATCTTCCAAGACAATACTCTCACAGAGTATTGTCTGTGAGACCCATACTCTCACAGAGTTTCCTCATCATAAAATGCAGATAATGATACTCAGGCTATTTTATTAAATGCCATAATTCATGCAAATCCTTTAGAATAGTGCCTCACATGCAGTAAGTGCTAATAGTTGTAATATTATTGTTATCAATATAAATTCTGCTATTATAACATTTAAAATATGACTTTGTAATTGTCTAATCACAACGTCTGCTTCTCACCCAACACAGCTAAATTAGAGCACCTTAAAAGCAGAGAGTATATCTTAGCCAGCTTTATATACACAGCACAAATTTCATATTTCTAGTATAAATATTAAAAGAGAGTATTGAATAATAATAAATGAAATGAACCACCTATGGTCTATAACAGGCAAAATAGGAAATACTATAAATATATAACAAATGGAAAGTTAGGTTTCAGTTCAGCTGCATATAAAACACCTATATTAGCATTAGTAAATGAAAAATCAACTTTTGTAAATATTAGTGAAAACATACTCAAAGTCAAAATCAATTTTTCATTAAGAAAAGAGAAATCAGTTAACTGAATGTACATTCCTCTTTGAGACTGTCACCAATCTGGTCACTGTTACTGCAATTCTGTATCTGAGTGTCACACACCAGGTCAGCCCAAGCATTGAGAAATGTGGCCTCTATGCCACAGGCACTCTCTAGGAGTCAAATATCCATATACCAACCACTTCATTACTGTAGCTATTCAAAGAAGTGAACAAAGACATTAGATTTTGCAATGATCTCAAATTCTCAAATATTTTGGGGAAATATATTTCTGTCTATAATTATAATAAGTTATTTAACATTTTTGCTTTATCTCCCATACCAAGATTTGAATGCCAACCATAACCCACAAACTTACATCCTCCTTTAGCACTTCATTCAAATTTTCCTGGCCCAAGTTATTTGTTCACACTTGCTGGGTAAAATCAATAAATTTGTTTGAGTCATCATTCTCCTTTATCTTTTGGTGGCATTTGATAATGTTAGCTCTCTTTTTTAAGCCCTCTGTTTGTCTCATTTCTCTCCAGTCTGTCTTAGACTTGTTTTCCAGATCATGTTTTTTTTGTTTACCTCTTAAATGTTGATGTCCCAAAGACTATGCTCTCTTCTCTACTTCTTGAGCAACCCTATTCTCTCTTCTGGTTTCCATGAAACTGTACAAAAATAAGAAAACAAAAAATAAATATAAGGGTAGGAAACATAAGTATATGCATACACACACATATGTACATGTATACATAGACACACACACACACATACCAAATCTCTACCTTTCTCTTAGATATCTCCCATGTCTTCCGTGCCTGACGTTAATCCACCCACTTGACTTCTCTAATAGACAAATGTACCAAAGGTACCTCAACTTTCTCCAAAGCCTAAAACATCTTCCTTTTCCTCCTGTTTTTCTTTAACCACCCAGACACAACAGAAAACTAAGAGTATATCCACATAGCTGTCAATTTCCCTGCATCCTTCTCCAGACAATTCCTGCACTTGTATCATCAGTATCCTGATGACACATCCTCTTGCATTCCTTACATTCTTCTTGCACAGAGTTGTGGGAAATTTCTGTAGGAAAGCAAAAACCTTTTGTTGTTGATTAATTTAATCCCTTAGTTTAAAATTCTTTATTGGTTCTCCCTAGCCAGCAGAGCCAAATCATAGTGCTTATCTGATATATGAGGCTCTCCCTGATTATTCTACTTCCTTGCCTTATCCTTTAAGCCATGCCAAAGTACTTTCAATCTCTGAAACATCTCAAGATGTATCACATTTTTATGCATTTCACCATGCTGTTTTTTTTTTCTTTTTAGAATTACTTCTTGCCATTCTACTCTAGAAAATACACACCTATCTTCAAACATTCTGCTAAATAGTGGTCACTTCTATAAAGCCATGAACCTCATAAGAAAGCTCAGTCATTACAATTGTATTAAAAAATAATAAATTAAATACCTAAGAATAAATTTAACTAAGAAGTTGAAATACTTGCATACTGAAAACTGTAAAACACTGATGAAAGAAATTAAAGAAGATACAAATAAATAAAAAGATATTCCATGCCCATGAATTGAAAAAATTAATATTGTTAAAATGGCCATACTATCAAAAACAATCTACAGATTCAGTGCAACCCCTATCAAAATTCCAAAAGCATTTTTCACAGAAATTAAAAAAAACATATATCCAAAAATTGTTATAGAACCACAAAGAGCCCAAATAATCAAAATAATCTTGAGAAAGTATAACAAAACAGAAGGCATCATGCTTCTTAGTTTCAAACTGTATTACAAAGCCATAGTAATCAAAACAGTATAGTATTGGCATAAAAACAGACACATAGATCAATGGAACAGAATAAACAGCCCAATCATGAACCCACATGTATATGGGCAATTAACTTATGACAAAAGAGCTAATATGCAATGAGGAAAGAACATTCTCTTCATTAAAGGGTGTTGGGAAAACTGGAAAGCCACATACAAAAGAATGAATCTAAACCCATTATTGTACACTATATACAAAAATTAACTCAAAATGGATTAAAGACTTGAACCTAAAACTTGAAACCATAAACCTCCTAGAAGCAAATATAAGCAGTGGTCTTGGTGATTACTTTTTTAGATCTGACACCAAAATCAAAGACAACAAAGTCAAACATAAACAAGCAAGACTACATCAAACTAAAAAGCTTGTGCACAGCAAAGGAATTTATCAATAAAATGAAAAGGCAACTTAATAAATAGAAGAAAATATTTGCAAATCATAAATCTGATAAGTGGTTAATAACCAAAATATATAAAGAACACATACAACTCCACAGCAAAAACAAAAAAAAAAAGAAAAGAAAATTTAAAAAAAAATCAAAAAATTTAAAAATGGGCAGAGAATCTGAATAGACATTTTTTTCCAAAGAAGACATGCGGGTAGCCAACTAGTACATGAAAAGGTGCTCAACATCACTAACCACTAGGGAAATGCGAATCAAAAATACAATAAGATACCACCTCATACCTGTTAGAATGGTTATAAAAGAAGACAAACAATTAGTATTGGTAAGGGTGTGGAATAAATGGAACACTTGTGCACTATTGGTGAGGTTATAAATTGGTGCAGTTACTATGGAAAACAATAAGATCCAGAAATCTCACTTGGTATTTATCTGAAGGAAACAAAAAACTAATTTGAAAAGATGTAAGCATTCTATGTTCATTGCAACATTGTTTACAATAACCTGGAAATAATCTAAGTGTTCATTGATAAATGGTGGAAAAAAACAAGTGTTATACATGCATACACTAGAATATTATTCAGTCATTAAAAAGGAGGAAATCTTGCCATTTGCAACATGAGTGAACCTTGAAGACATTACAGTAAATGAAATTAGTGAGACAGAGAAATACAAATACTGTATGATCTTACACCTGGAACCTAAAAAAAGAGAGCTTGATTATGTCTCCAGCGTACCTACTTCTCTCATCCCTTAGCTACTATTCTGTAAACACCTGCAACAGAGCCCATAGGTTCTGTGCCAGGCACTGAGCATGACCACTGGGATGTAATATTGTTTCGATAAAGAGATGTATGAATGAACGTATTACATTTTTTGGAGTTCCAATGAAATATACCTTTTGCAAAAAAAAAAAAAAAAAGAAAAATGTTTTTTTCCTGTAATAGCCTTACCAAAACCATACACAGTGAAAATTGCAAATAGTGCATTTATTTATAAATCAGCAATAGCTTCTTATGAAAAGAGCTATGGATCTTAAATAAATGTCTACAACCTCACTACATTATATAATTAGGTAGCAAAACAGAGAAATCAAATGCCTAGAAAGTAGCCACAACAGCCAAAATTTATTCATAGTAGATCTATTTGGAAGCACAACTTTATTTTCTCTTGTTAAAAACACATGAAAGGGAAGAGTATGCTTTTTTGAAATCTGTGAGCACTAGAGATCTACACAGAATTAGCTTATAATATGTGGTCACATTACGTGCTGCTCATTCCATGGCAAAATCTTTTGTTTTAATGCTCAGAAACAAGTTTTCACAAATCCACTTCCATCAGTATTCCGTGCCTGAAAATCATCTGTAAAATATAAGGCTGTTGTAAAATTTGCCTGCAGCATAGCTGATCCCCTGAGTGAGAAGTCACTTGACTTTCCATTTTGGACGTCACAGGTGAAAAATTTTTGTGCCAACCCCAAAAAATTTACCAAGGTTGTGGCAGCTTAAAAGTGGACCAACC